>JBBBDQ010000216.1:435000-847500 GCA_037127315.1 Ascarosepion bandense
AGATTTTTCTGAGGAGGATGAGGGCAAACTCAAGCAGCATCTTCATTTTCATACTACATCACTGTTGTATAAAATGAATGAGTTTGAATATAAGTATGTTACTTTATTAAATTAAATGGACTGATTTTTCATTCATAGTAATGAAGTTCTAATCTATTCTTGCCCTCTTTTCCACTCTCAAACTGTTAAAACACAAGAGAAGTTAGTTTCAAAACAAAATCAAATGTCTGCATCTATCTATTTGTTTTGTTTGTTTTTCTTTCAAACTGCTCTCTACATTTGACCTTAAAAAGCTATATTAAAAAGAAAATTCAGAGGAAAATTGCTGAAAATCAAATCTTATTAAAATCAGAAACTGATCAGTGTCATGAATTTTTTAAGCTTATAAAAGTGGTAGGGGGTTAACCAAGGTGGCTAGCAAAAATTCTAGGGGTGGGGGGCTAGCTCCTCAATTGCCACTGAATGAAGCTTTTGTAGACAGTGTTTCCAACTTTTTAATCAGTTTAAATTAAAAAGAACAATGACTATTTTTCCAGGAATATTTTTTGATAGATATTTTTTTTTTATGTCATTTATAATGATCCAACAATATTACGAGGAAAAAATTGTTTTATTTTTTATTTTTTTAAGTATAAAAA
Source organism: Ascarosepion bandense (assembly GCA_037127315.1). Classification (NCBI taxonomy): domain Eukaryota; kingdom Metazoa; phylum Mollusca; class Cephalopoda; order Sepiida; family Sepiidae; genus Ascarosepion; species Ascarosepion bandense. The sequence continues at coordinate 435,639 of JBBBDQ010000216.1, forward strand.
AATGTCAAAAAGAATTGTAGAATAATTTCTTTCTAATAATGATTATAATAACTGTTTCCTTATAAGGAAACATTTGGCACTCATTAACCAGTTAGCCAGTACTTTGTCAGTCAGTTAATTGCCATATGTGATAGATACTTGGGCAATCATGTCTCTTTCAAGACATGGCTGACTAGGCAGAAGATTTTTCCACAGTATGTTGCCATTACTTTCTGCAGTAGACTAGTTGCCAACCAAAGCTGTAGAATCTGATCTGTTCTGCTATTTAACCCATAGCTAGAGGGAGATGAGATGGATTCATACTTTTCCCAAGTGTTTTTGGGTTAAGTGAATAAAATGAGTTAGACTGGAATTTGAACATGATTCTTCAATTTCTTATTCTGAACTAATATCCAGTGCACACCAATGCACATCCAAGTACTATATTCAGTTGAAATTTATAAAAACTTTCTCGTGTAACAACCTTTCAAGAAAATAGCTTTTTCAAATCCACTGTTATTTATGGGGATTTCCTTCCAAATCTTTTATTTGAAGTAGTGTGGAATGTTAACATTTTGATCATGTCATTATTTTCTCTTCATATCACATGTGCTATCCATTTTAGTTGTTGCCGCTGTTGGTAGTCAAGTGATGTGGTTTCTATTATTTGATATATAGGGCATATTAAATACTGGAAGTAATAAACAGCACAGTTGGAATATATATAAAAAAAAAAAACTGTCCATAATTTTTTCTGTAAGAGGCTCCATAAAGGAACAAGCACTAGTCAGTTATTAGGTAGGTATAGATATCTAGACTCATGGACATTAATTTCTTTGTTATTTGACAGTGACAGTCCACAAGATTTGAAGAAATGCGTTCTCCAAGATCTGTGGGCTTCACTTGCTCAAAGCTATTTTTAATAATTGATCATAGAGAATAGATATATACAGTTGAGAGTTTAGATATTTCTGAACAGCCTTGTCAGGTAGTATCTTTTATAGAGATGTCGCTACCTGACAAGGCAATTTAAAAATATGGTTCGAGTTTTCAGTTTGTTGTAATTTGCAGTGTTGTGTAACCCTGCCTCTATTAAATTTCCTTAACTCCGATAATAAATTTATTATACCATATATATGTAAAATATAGATCATAGGAGATATTCATCTTCTTGTTTATGTAGTGTGTTCCTTAGGACATAGACAGTTGTGGACTTTCACTTGGCTCTGTCTCTTGTCATTCTCAATATTTTTCCTCTTGATATCTCTCCCAAACCCCGCTCAGCCATCCATTTGCTCAGACCTACCAAATAGGTCTCGTACTGCTTTTCATTGTCTCTCTTTCTATCTATCCTGTGAGTATTAAGTTCTCCAGGCCCTCTTTCCTCATTACATGTTCCAGGAACCCCATCTACCTCTTTCTGATGTTAAGTATGATTTTTCTTCTTGTTTCATCCTCTCCTGAACCTCATCTTTGCTCACGTGCTTAGCATCCTTCTGTAAAACCATATTTCTGCTACCTCAAGTCTCTCCTTCATCCCTGATGAGATCGTCCAACATAATAGCACAGAGCTGGAATATGTATTAAAACAGCTGTCCCTATTTTTTTCCGTGAGAGGCTTATTAAATGAATAACCACTAGTCAGTCATTAAGGTTCATATAAATATCTAGTTGGATGAACATTAATTTCATTGTTTAAAATGCATGTATATTCATAAAAAGTACCTTTATTTTAATATCTATCTAAAAAGATTGATAATATAAATGATCCCAGCCAGACATCTTTATAGAAGTCAAGGTAACTTACTGGGAACATCATGGCTGCCTTGTAAACTATCATAACCTCCTCACAATGCTGGCCTGCCATTGGCTAGATGTTTGATAAAAGAGGTTACCCTGGTCTAACTCCTTTTACCAACATGAGGAGGCCATGACACCCACCATTGTGAGGAGGCTATGATAGTTTACAAGGCAGCCATGATGTTCCAGGTTACCTTGACTTCAACAATCTTGACATCAGCTGCTTTCTCATCAACATGTCATGGCTTCTCTATATATTTTTTGTAAATATTTTCATGGCAATTTTTTTGAATACGGTTTTTCCCTGGTGTTCTGACTACATAAATTGAAGTGTGCTACTAGATTGGCATTTAGGTCTCACTATTGAAATAGCTAAATGCAATCATCTTTTATATTTTTCTCAATCCTCCCTATACTCTGTGTGCTGTTTTGGCAGGGCTTCAGAATATGCAGACTGCAGATCTACAGGGGGAAAAAATTAATGGAAAAACATCACAAACTGCAATAGTCCACTTAATAACCAAAGTTGGCTAGTTGGTTTTGTTTTTATGGCATATCAGCCTCAGCGGGTCATTTATTGCCAACTAAATTTTTTTTATTTATTGCTGGTAATACCTTTTTCTTTCAGCAATTTATTGTTGTTTTTTTATATAAGTTTTGTGTTTAGTAATACGCTTTTCTTTTCAAGTATCAAGATTCATTGGGATTTGTTTTTAAGGGCAGGGTCCCCAAGTCCTACCCTGTTATTTAACCCATAACTGGAAGGAAGGGACGGATTAATACCTTTCCCAAGGGTACTAGTGCTTAAGTGAATGCAGGGTATTCAACTGGAATTTGAACTCAGCTCACCGATTTCTCTTTCCGAGCCGATATCCACTGCACCACAACGCACATCCATCACTAAACGCTTACAGTACCTGGTATTCCCAAGCGGTCACCCATCTAAGTACTGACCAGGCTCAACGTTGCTTAACTAATAACCAAAGAAAATGGGAATAAATGCACTAGAAAAAGAAATAGCTAACCTAATAGCAACAGAATTTCAACTAAAAATTCAAAATACGATATAGAAGCACGACATCAGACACACACATGCTAGAAGCAGGAGTACCTCAAGGTAGCATTTTATCAGTTACATTATTATCAAAAAAGATAGTATTGTTAAAACCATTAACAGGAATTGAAAAATCTTAATATGTAAATGATCTCTCAATATCAAATTCATCAACACACATGCCTTCCCTTGAAAGATATGTACAAATGAAAATGGATTCCATTTCTCCAAAACAAAAATAGTTTGTAAACATTTCTGCAAAAAATGAGCCTACCACCTAAGTGCAGAATGAAAATTAAATGGATACTTAATTCTCATAGTCCAACAAATAAAATATCTAGAAATTATACTAGATAGAAAACTTCAAGTCGCACATTGATTACCTTAAACAAAATTGCCAAAAGGGTTTGGAGTTCCTGAAAGTAATATCAAAACTGAATTGGCATGCCGACCAAAAAGTACTGCTCAGAATGATAGGCTACACAGGTCAAAATTAGACTATAGATGAATTATTTACAGTGTCATACATCAATCCTGTCTTAAAGGATGAACCATACAAAACCAAAGACTTGAGATTAAGCCTTGAAGCCTTGAAGCCTTCCAGATCTCATCTTTGCAAAATCTTTATATAAAAGCCAATGAACCTCCTATATCTCTGAAATGGGAAAAATTATCCCTCCAATATTCTGTTTTTAATTAAACAGTATTTTTATATTTATATCTACCGGCCTGATTATTTACGATAAACTTTTATTACGAAAATGTGTGCTACCCAGCAGGATTCAAACCTGTGACCCCTATTACATAGGGGAAACATACCATTTGATCTGGTACCATCTTGACCACTCGACCATGAATAGCCTCTTGATCAGACGAGGTTTTTATCATGCTTATATACCACAATTTTCAACTTTTACCGCAAACAAGCATATCTGCTCTGAAATGTATCGTAATGTCAACAAATGTAAACATGTTACGGAAATTAATGAATTTTAACGAAACTTGGTTATAAGCAACCGACAATTTGTAATGAATTATTTTGAACATTATTTTTACCGATACTCGTATTTAAGTAGCACACATTTTCATAATAAAAATTTATCGTAAATAATCAGGCCTGTAGATATAAATATAAAAATACTGTTTAATTAAAAACAGAATATCTACTTAAATACGAGTATTGGTAAAAATAATGTTCAAAATAATATATATATATATATATATAAACACAAACTTATAACAATACTTGTTTCAAAAAACCCTCCGTGTATCTACGTGGAAGGAAAAAATGGTTGTAAAACATGAAAGAGCTAAACACATGAACATCAGCCAAAGGGATTTGGACCGAGTCAGCACATAGCCCAAAGAAAAAACCCCAAGACGAGTAATCAACTAACAAAAAAGTGCTCATTACTTAAGCAGAGCAGAATAAGTAAAGTAAATCTAGTGAGCCAACAAAACTGCCAAGGTTTCACATAAGGGGATCGTCACGATCCGCTTAGGTGAAACCTTGGTAGGTTTTTTGGCTCACTAGGTTTACTTTACATAAATATATATGTATATATATATATATATAAAATAAACAAACTTTCCACTCAAATACGAGTATCTATTAAAAAATAACAAAGTAAATATGTACATGTTCAAGTGTGGAATTGTCATTAGGTATTACCATACAACTTTATATATATATATATATATATATATATTTGTTCAAATAAAGATTAAATATGGATCTGAATCGGACAGAATATGATAAAAAAAGAAACCGGAAACATTTATCAATCTAACATGTTTCACTTTTATCAAAGTGTCATCAGAAAATGAGATAGGAAAAAAAAAAGAAATTTTGATATTTTTATTTTTGTGCTGCCTGGATTTTCATTGATTCCAGGTTTCACATGCATTAGACTTGTCAAAGAAATGCTTGTATAATTTATGGCATTCCGAATTTGAGGAGAGACAACACGTCCTTTCGAAGTTCCGAGAAAGTAACTGAAAAACCATTAATATTGCTTTATCTATTTAAGTGTATAATAATTTTAGTTTGTCTTTGTGGGATTCAGATGATAATGTATATTCATAAGTGTGTGTGTATATGTCTAGTAGACATTATGTTTGGTGGTTTTCACTTATAAGTTTGTGAACATTTTTATGTACACACTGTTTGTTTTAGTTAAATATACTTTAAGAATGGATCCAATAAACATTTGTGATGTTATATGTTTTCAATGTGTGTTTATGTAAAATATTTATAAGTAAACTCTTGAAATACTTTCAAGAATACAGCTTATATCCTATTCTCTTGTAATGAGGGGGCATTTGTAAAATCAAAATTATTGCCAGTTTTTTTCCTGGGTATTTAAGTTTAAATTTATATTTGTGTGTGCATTTTTGTCTTTTATATGCCTATAAAGCATTTTTGTAAGGAGACAAAAAATAAGCAAATTTCCATTATTAAATTTATTTTTCATGAAGTTATAAGAAGCCTCATCTCCTGTGTGCAAACAATAAGCAAAAAAAAGAAAAAAATTAAAATTAATGGTAAAACTTGTATTGAAAAAGTTTAATGCAAAACAATTTGAATTCTTTTGGGCACAATATCAGTCCATTTCGGATAATAAAAATGCGCATTCAAAATTTAATGACATCCGGATTTATAAGCTTTCTGTCTTACAGACATTCAAACATGGATGATTTAATACAGAGAATACTATTTATTTGACTTTTACTTTTTTCTAATCACAAGCAAATCCACTTATGTGCCTCTTAATTGATGCAAGAATGCATATCTAATGTATTTATTTGTTCGTAGGTAAAGATGGATTTGATTAGCTGCTTAACATTGTCAGTCCCGTTTGACGCAAAAAAAAAAAATCTGTTCTAACCACTTAGAAAATATATTTGAAAGAAGATTACAAAAAATTTGCTGACATTTACTTACCATTTTTTTTTTTTAACTTACCTGTTTTTTTTTCTCTTCCAGGTGAGTGATTCCTTCTGAGAATACTTTTGGTGAGATGTTTTTTTATTGTCTAATACAATTTTCTCCTGACCTTCTTCAGAAGGGGACTTCTTTAAAAGAATATTAAATGCTGAATTGATATGTATTGTAGTTGGTTTGTGTGTTTTTTTTTATAGAGCCAGTCCTGAGACTTTTTGATAAGCTCTCATATGAATGTGTGTGTATATATATATATATATATATATATATATACAGATTTGCAAAAAAGTTGTCAACCCAATCAAAGCCTTCCAAAATTATGGTGTCAGTTCCCTTGTTTAGATTTCTGTATATCAGTTAAACTGATGAGCATGATAGAATTTGATCACCCTTGTGTGTGTAAGTGCATGTGCAGCAAATGAATTTATAAATATTTAATAATTACCTACTTCCCGCCTGTGGAACTCACTCCCGTATTCTTGTTTTCCTGACGGCTACGACCTCCAGAAATTTAAAAGCAAAGTTAATACTCACCTACTAACCACTGGACTCTAGCTCTCTCCCCTCCCCTGTATAATCTTCACTTTCTCTCCGCCCATGTATCTGTCATTGCACCTGCCTTCTCAGCTTTCTATTGTTCCTTTCTAACTAGCTTGTACTCCTCACTCTTTTCTAATTAATCTTTCTACATTTATGTAACCCCCTGCACATCAGTGGCGTTTCTGCCTTGCTCGGGGTGAAATGATTAAAAAAAAAAAAAATATTGCAGTTTGATCAATAAAAGAATGAAGAAAATTTAGTGTGATTTGAACGAGTTCATCTTTGCTTCCTTGCCTTGTAAAATTTTGCTAAGTAATAATAACAAGTCTCCTATAAAATAGAAAGAAATCAATTGCAAAATAAAGGCCTCAGTGAGTGAGGGCATCATAACTGTCCTCCCCAAAGTTTTAACATCAGTATTAACCTGTTCTGTTAAAGTGACAAATTCTTTGCACTAAACTATCAACACTATCCCCACCCTGATATTGAGCACTTTATGCTGAAAATACTGCTTGCCAAAATATCTTTTATCAGTAAAACCACTGAAAAAAACAACTATCTTGGTGCCAAGCATTATCATAACTCCACACACACATAATGTTTTAGAACATGTACATAATTTCTTCTATATATGTCCTCTTCTCTACAATCATATGGCTGTTTCAATGTTTGGACTTCAAACACATCATCAGGAGAAGTAAAGGTTTGGAATCATTCTCTGTTTATATTTGGTTCGTTATTGTTGTGGGGGCTTGTTGGGGTCATTGGTAATTAAGTGAATGTATTTCTCGTTTTGACCGTTATAGACTTTTGAAGAATCTGGTGCGTAAGTGTGAAATTGTTGATTAATTGTATTTTCTCTCTTCATTCTATATTCACTCAAAAATATATATATATATATATGGTTGATTAAAAATACTTGTACAAACTGTAAAGGTGTGCTTCTCAAGCTAAAACAGGGTAAAATATCCATATAAATATGTTCATCTTTGTACCTTAACACAGCAAATGTTCAAAATGTTCTTTGTTTGCTTCTACACATGCATGCATCTATCAGACCATTGACTAAAAAACCCTTTCAAATACTCTCACATGGTGTTGAATATTTTCGCAGACTCCCATGACCACATTGATGAAGCATCTCTGCATTATTAATGTCTGCTGCATAAATCTGAACAAGACTTTTGTTTCATGTTTTTTATATTTTTCTTGCAGATGTACAAATCATAAGTTCAGGAAACATACTAAGAAAAATGAACAAACATACTTTGTTAGTCTTGTTCAACAAAACATGTATTAAAAATTTATAGTTGCTCAAATATAAATTTAGTGGTGGCATTCTATCTGTTTGTGTGAACCAATTCTTAAAATTATCTAAGCTTAGTGAACCTGTTGTCGGATTATGCAAAAATATTCTTATATCTTATATAATATAATATTATAATATAATATAATATTATAATATAATATAATATTCTTATATCTTAAATAAAACTGATATATAATAGTTACAAATATAATTAATACCATTGCTGTAAGTTCTGCAGAGGTTGAATGAGGGTTTTAAGGGATGAACATAATTTTTTTCTGACAAAAGAAATTGTCTTGAAGTTAAAAACGTGGCAAATATGCTTGTCATAAATTTGATAGGGCTGCTTCCATTGGATCTTTGGGATTGCAGAGATTCTGTTCGAATGTGGCTGAGAAACCATAATACAGTTGATGACACAAGAGTCAAAAAGCATCATACTTCCAAATAAGAAATAGGATGAGAATGGAATTTCAATCTGGAAATATCTTAATATGAAAATGTTTTATATTAAATTATCAAAATGGTTTAATTCCTTTTGGTACTACAAAGTTATTTGTTGCCATTCTCTGATTGAGAATAAAATAAGCAGAACAGGTTCTTAAAGATCAACTGTCTATATAGAACGAGTTCCTGGAAATTTGGGATGCCATTATTGCGTATTCATATTGTGTATTTTGGCACCACCCCCTGTTTTATACAAATTTTATTAAAGATGACTTAAAAAAATACTGTGATTAAGCTTTTTATTTAATTTTTCTTGTGTTTGTACAAGTGTTTTCATTTCTGGACAAAATTTATCCAAAAGTTTTGGATATCTGAGTGATTTTGGCTATCCTTTTAGCCATTATCAAGGTTGGATTTTATCTTTTATTTTTAACTTAATGTATGTTTTGTTTATGTATCTGAAGTGATATTATCTACATTGTTTGGACTGTTGTTCTCATCTTTATTGCCAAATTCATGATGTTTTGGCCATTGTATGTTCCAGCCATCTCCAGATGCTTGAAATTTCAAACCAAACCATATATTTTGATTACTGGGGTATATCCATCTCATTCTATGTGTGATGCCACTTCCAGATATCATGTAGTTATCTCCCTTTAACACAACTCTCTAAGTTATTTTTTCTCTACTGCTGTAGCCAGGTATTGAACTCACAACTTTTGAGGTCAAGTCACAGGAACTAACCAATGCTTTTATCCACTTATAAACCTAATGTCTTAATAACCGTTTCTTATCAAAGCACATATTGCAATCTTTGATTTTCTCTAGCACTCTGTATTACTTGTTCCTATATTGTATTCGTTTCTATGCTTGGCTGACTTAGGAGATTCTTGTGGCATAACATATGTGCTGATTCTTTAAGTTTACATAATTTCTAATGGGGTTCCAAGCATCTGAATAAAGCTGGAGCATACAATGGCCAAAATGTGGTAAATATGGCATTAAAGATGAGGATAACAGTTCAAACATCATAAAAAATAATTCATCTCAGAAGCATAGGCAAGTTTCTGAAGTCATAGAAATGTTTGATTTTCCAAACAGGGTCAGCATGTTGTGGCCATGTTCATAGTTAATGCTATTAAGCTTTGGCTTTTTCTTTTTTTTTTAATTATTAGTTCTTCCATTGTATTTAGTCTTTTTCACATGAGGATGAGGCTGTTATACTTGTACTAGCAGTATAGCCCGGCTTTGCTCGGGTGTAATGAAAGCTTTAAAACTAATCCATGGTCCAGGAGCTCAGACTCTTTGGACGTTGGCACGAAAGACTAAAAAGCAATAATCGTTTCCAGTTAAAGTGAAACCACAGAATGAAAGAAAAATGAATGGATGTAAGTCAAGTTTTGATTTCCTGGTATTGATATCAAATAAGTTGTTTTTTTGTCGTAAACTGAATTTTGAAGGCTAAATAAGTCCTCTGAGTAAATGGTATCATGGCTGAGACTAAGAACTACAATTATGCCTACTTAGAGCCAAACCTGAAGCAAAAACTAAAATAAAAGGGCTGAAAACAATAGACATACAGGCAGATAAACACACACACACACACACAACAAACATCTTGTCTTTTATATATATATATATATATATATATTATTGATTTTCTGCACTATTGTAAGAACTGCAACCTTGAAACTTCAGAATATCGTTTATGTTTTTGTCTATGAGTATATTAAATTTGATTAAAATCTGACCACTCCTTCTATAACCCGATTATTTCGATTACCGATTTTTGATATTTATCAGGGGTACCTCGACACAAAACCTAGCTAAGAACACTCTCAGACGCTTATAGTACAACTGTGTAAATTTTCAAGAAAATCGGTTCAGCCGTTTTGGAGTCGATAGGCAATGGACACACACACACACACACACACACACACACAGACACAGTTTCATTTATAAATAAGTTTAGATAGATTAGATTTAGATATTCTACTAGTGTGTGTGTATATATATATATATATATATATATATATATATATGCACAGACATGAAAGTGCTGTTCAGTTGTTGTCTTAGCCTGCTTCGTAAAATCTGTTCAAACATAATATGTATTTATTTTGGAATTCCCTTTTAGCCAAGCTGAGAATTTTCAACACTCCCACCTAGACACATGCACACACACACACACACACACACACAATTATCATTTGGAAATGTGTGTAGGTGTCTGAGGCTGGTTATATTTCATTCATAATCTGAAATTGTTATTAACAGAATTTTTAATGTTTGATTTATGGAAACCTTGAAGGAAAGAGATTATGTGTGTCAATAAATGCCTACATATTTATTGAGCTGGGAAGAAAGTCTTGTAGCATTTATGTTGAGACGTCTAATTGATTTACATTCATTTATTATTCACAAATTCAATCAAACTGATAGTTTTGTTTGTTTTCCATGACATAATCCTATCAAGTCAAAAAAATCTTTCATGCCTTGAGCATAAAATTTCTCATGGTTTGAGGCAAAAAAAAAAACACCTGTTTTCTAACTTTGTCTTAATTGATTCAACATCTGCCTTTCAGAAAATGCTGTAAAGCAATAAAAATGTAATAATTTGACAGAACAAGGTCAGTAGAGTAGGATGGATGATGTCAAACTTGTTCAGAAATATCTAAACTGTCAGTTGTATACATCTGCTTTCTAAGATCAATGGTTTAAAATGGCTTTAAGCAAGTCAAGATTACAGGCTTTTATTGCATTTTTCAGTATAAAAAATGGTTCAACACCAGTATTTAAACTGAAACATAATGTACTCTTCACAGCATTGGATCAAATCAATGAAGAATTAGACAGATTTTTAAAAAAAAAACAGGTGTAATTGAAAAGATTAACCTTTCAAAATAGGCAGCACCAGCAATGTTATAAAAAAATAATAAAATTTGTGTTTGGGAGGATTTTTTAAGAGATTTAAACAAGTGTTTAGAAACCCATAACTACCCTTTATTAAGTTCAGAGGAAATTTTTGTGAACTTAAATGATGGAAAAAAATTTTTGAAGCAGGATATTTCTGAAGCATATTTCAAATACAGATTGAAAATTAATGTTCAGTGTTGACAACTTTAAATACACACCTCGGATTGTATAAGTTCAACTGACTTCCTTTTGGTATAAAGGTGACTTCAGCTAAATTTCAACAAGCTAAGAATACCATGTTTGCAGATTGTTTCACACTTGTTTATCTGGATAATATATCAATTAAAAGTGTAACTAAAAAATAACATATTGTGCATTTGAAAGCAGTTTTTGAAAAATATGAGAGTATAAATTCAAACTCATGTGAGGAAAAGTGCAAATTGTTTTTGCCCAAGTCAAATTCTTGACAATTTTTTTGTACCTAGGACAAATCCTTCACAAAAAATGGTTGTCAAGCAGATTCATCAAGGGCATATGCAATTAAGAATATGCCCCCACTCAATATAAATGTTACTAGGTTACAAAGCATTTTGGGGGCTAGAAAACTACAATCAAATTTATGTACTGAACTAGCAGTATAGCCTGGCGTTGCTCGGGTGTAATGAAAGCTAACTAACCCATGGTCCTGGAGCTCAGACTCTTTGGACGTTGGCACGAAAGACTAAAAAGCAATAGTTGTTTCCAGTTAAAGCAAAACCGTAGACTGAAAGAAAAATGAATGGATGTAAGTCAAATTTTGATTTCCTGGTATCAATATCAAATAAGTTTTTTTCTTTGTAAACTGAATTTTGAAGGCTAAATAAGTCCTCTGAGTAAATGGTATCATGGCTGAGACTAAGAACTACAATTATACCTACTTAGAGCCAAACCTGAAGCAAAAACTAAAATAAAAGGGCTGAAAAAATACATACAGGCAGATAAACAGACACACACACAAACATCTTGCCTTATATATATATTATTGATTTTCTGCACTATTGTAAGAACTGCAACCTTGAAACTTCTGAATATCATTTCTTATGTCTTTGTCTATGAGTGTATCAAATTTGATTACAATCGGACCACTCCTTCTATAGCCTGATTTTTTTTCGATTACCAATTTTCAATATTTATCAGGTGTACCTCAACACAAAACCTAGCTAAGAACACTCACAGATGCTTATAGTACAACTGTGTAAATTTTCAAGAAAATTGGTTCAGCCGTTTCGGAGTCTATAGGTAATGGACACACACACACACACACACACACACAGAGACAAAGTTCCATTTATAAATAAGTTTAGATACACAGAATTTGAGTGCTTCTCTAAATGATTTATTAAAAAAAATGGTGTAAAGAAGAATGGGACTGATAAGTGTCAGGTGTCCAGAGAAATAAAAACATCAGACTTTACAATTCAAAAGCAAAAACTGTAGCAGCTTCAGATGTTAGGAATTAACATAAGAGCCTGAATATTATGCAAATACGATGATGATAATATGAAAGACATCGCACATTCTTCGGGTTTTCTATTACAAACAGGAAAAAACTACAGCCAGCTTGAAAAAAAAAAAGCATCAGCAATTATATTTGCAGTGAATAATTTCTTAAATTTATGCACAGATGATATTTTCAGTTGCAGATGCACCACAGACCTCTATTATCAGTTTATGTATAAAAAAAAAATTCCTCCACAATGCTGGTATACCATCTTATTAAATTATTATTTTTTAAATGGAACTTTGTTTGTATGTGTGTGTGTGTCCATTACCTATAGACTCCAAAATGGCTGAACCGATTTTCTTGAAAATTTACAGTTGTACTACAAGCGTCTGCGAGTGTTCTTAGCTAGGTTTTGCGTCAAAGTACCCCCGATAAATATTGATAATAAAATAAATCGGGTTATAGAAGGAGTGGTCCGATTTTAATCAAATTTGATACACTCATAGACAAAGATGAAAGAAATGATATTCAAAAGTTTCAAGGTTGCAGTTCTTACAATAGTGCAGAAAATCAATAATATATATAAATATAAAAGGCAAGATGTTTGTTGTGTGTGTGTGTGTGTGTCTGTTTATCTGCCTGTATGTCTGTATTTTTTCAGCTCTTTTTAGTTTTTGCTTCAGGTTTGGCTCTAAGTAGGTATAATTGTAGTTCTTAGTCTCAGCCATGATACCATTTACTCAGAGGACTTATTTAGCCTTCAAAATTCAGTTTACAACAAAAAAATGTTATTTGATATCGATACCAGGAAATCAAAATTTGACTTACATCCATTCATTTTTCTTTCAGTCTAGGGTTTTGTTTTAACTGGAAACGATTATTGCTTTTTAGTCTTTCGTGTCAACGTCCAAAGAGTCTGAGCTCCAGGACCATGGGTTAGTTTTAAATTAAAATTAGGAATATATTATGCAATGTAGTACACAAATTACCAGTTACCCTGGAAGAAATAAAGGAAAAGAAAGAACAAGACATGTTTCTTGCAGAAATAAAAAAAAAAAAAAAGAATGTAAAAAAGAACACAATCCAGACTTAAATGCTTACTTGCTCTCTTACAGTGTCCTGATGTTTTCACAAAGTGTTGGAATAACTAGCATATTACAAAAGCAAATATTAAATGAATTTCATAATTGACATCCAGGAATTTCAAGGATAAAATAGCTTATGAGAAGCTATCTATATTGAACCAAAATAGATGAAGACATTGAAAAAATGGTAATAGCCTGCAAAGGCTGTGCTTTGGCAGCAAAATTATATAACACAAAAGTACAACCTTGGTCAAAGACAAATACACCATCATCAAGACTGCACATAGATTTTACAGGTACAATAATTAAATCCCAATTAGGAGTGGATGGCTTTACTAAGTGGCTTGAAATTTGTAAGTGAATAAAACCAACTTCTTCAGTGATTGTGAATTTTTTTTACACAAACTGTTTGTAAGATACAGTATTCAAGACACCATAGTCTTGGACAACAGTACACAATTCACTGCTCACAAGCTCAAAGATTTTTGTAAGTTGTTTTTCATTGAAAATATTACCACCCCACCATATTACTCAAGGTCAAACGGACAACCTGAATGGTTTGTTGGTTCTTTTAAAAGAGCTTTGAAAAAAGCAAACAGTGATAAAGTGAGTAACAGAGCACTACAGAAATTCTTAATAGTTTACCAGATGATGCCAAATCTCAATACATCGTCTGGCAAGATGCCTGCAGAATTAATGTTCACAAGAAAAATTAAATCAGTATCCGACAGGTTGTTACAAAGTAAAAAAATGATAAGAACGCATAAGGGAAAGAAAACTAAAATTTTTCAAGACTTGCAAAAAAGTGTTTTTCAAAGTGTATGCCAAGCAGTATCGTATGATGTTTCCAAATTTCGGGTGAAGTGAAAATCTGTCATAGTGCTCTTTTTCTCACATATGGTTTTCAACTGACCCTACTATACTGTGCAGTTGATAAAATCAAAAACAACGCACATGTGTAAAATTAAAAAAATATAATATGGCAACAATTTACCTGTCACAACCTTTCTATTGTATGTGCAGTGTTTTCTCACATTTAATGGAATCAATTTCAATTCACTCAAGGTGATGCCATTTAAACATTTTACTTTTTTTTGTATGTCATTCCATCCGCATTTGATTCCAGCAATTTTCCTGCATGTAGTTCTGCAACCTGTTTCCAGTAGCCACAGTTTGATGGAATCAATTTCAACTCACTCAGGGTGAAATATAAAATGGTCCAACTTAAATATTTTTCCCACCCCCTGCAAATACTTTTAAAAAGGAATGAAGTGTGTGTGTGTGTGTATATCTAAGCTGATCTAAACTTATTTATAAATGGAACTTTGTCTCTGTGTGTGTGTGTTATCTATAGACTCTGAAACGGCTGAACCAATTTTCTTGAAAATTTACACAGTTGTACTATAAGCATCTGCGAGTGTTCTTGGCTAGGTTTTGTGTTGAGGTTCACCTGATAAATATTGAAAATTGGTAATCGAAAAAATCGGGTTATAGAAGGAGTGGTCCGATTTTAATCAAATTTGATACACTCATAGACAAAGACAAGAAATGATATTCAGAAGTTTCAAGGTTGCAGTTCTTACAATAGTGCAGAAAATTTTATATTGATACCAGGAAATGAAGATTTGACTTATATCTATTCATTTTTCTTTCAGTCTACGGTTTCACTTTAACTCTTTTTTATACGACTTAGCACAGGCTATATTCTCTACTAGGTGTTGAGCAATAGCCGATTCCATATTGGTAGAGGGAAGACAACAAATGCTACCTATTTTGCCTAATCGTATTTTCAAAGGTACATGTTGATTAATTCTTGTTTCCAAATGTAATGTTGTACACCCAACATAACCAGCAGTGCACTGGCAATTAAATTCATATATCAAATTACTCAATTTAATGCAGGGCAATTAATTCATCCTCACGAAAAGATGGAAACACAGACCTAGTTCGAAAAATACACCTGAGAGCAACAGAAACCATCTTGCTAACCTGCTTAACTAAACTTTGGCCCTCATTCCCAATCCAAGGAACCTTCAAATAAACTTGACACTTAGAATGCCCCAGGACTTTTAGAAGAATGAAATTCCCTAGTCTTCTTATTAATAATATGATTAATAAGGGTTTCCAGATAGCCATTACTAAGGAAAATCTCCCTGATATTCTCAAATTGAAAAACCAGTCTAGTAGAAGAACAAATTTTGAGCGCCCTGTACCCCCTGTTGGGGATATTTTATTTTAACTATCTCTTGATAATTATTTACACACGATTTTTCCTCCACTCATAAATATATATTTGTATGTATATTTATTTTAGCTTCCCCCCTTTTTTTGCTCTTTATTTTTGTTGCTGTTTTTTTGTTTGATTTGTGATTCCAACGATTTTCTCCTGATGAGATGTTGGATGAAAGAGCTCTTGAGACTGTTAATAAATTGCTTGTTTTTAAAGTAATATATATATATATAAAATTTGAGATATTCTACAATTTCATGGGTAATACGTATTACACAGCAAAAAGCTGTTGTGAAATACATATTACCCATGAAATTGTAGAACATCCCAAATTTTTTCTAAATTATATTACTCTGTTAAATTAAATAAATAAATTTAACATTGAGTTCTTTTGAGTTCATCTCTACTGGAATTTAACAGACTTATATACCAAGTATTCTACATTATATATATATATATATATATATATATATATATATCAGCATGCAGTGTGGGTACAGAAGAATCCAAGGAGTATCCTGTACATACAGTGGTAGGATAACTCTCTAAGAGAGCTCTAAACATATATGCATATAAATACATATAGAGCAAATATAAGAAAAATTAAGGCAGACACGTTATTTCATGGTGAATCGAAAGTATAGGCCTATTTCAGGCGAACCATCGTCAGCTTCTGTCTTTATTTAACAAAGGATTCTACATGAATGAGATTCGTAAAAACCTAAAAAATACAAATAAAAATAACGGTCGCTCCCTTAAAAGAGAAAATTTAAGAAAAATACATCCATTTAGCGAACACATACACATGTTCATACACAATCATATATACACGCAACATATAATCAGACACGCGTAGCGGCCAATGTCAACAAAAGTTCGAAGATACATTCGTCTAACATATAGGTTGCAGACCCGTGGATTTGAAATGTAAAGAAAGTGGGTTAGGGGAGAATATATATATATATATATATATATAGTGTTGGATCTTTTGTCCATGATCTATCTATCT
This sequence comes from Ascarosepion bandense, assembly GCA_037127315.1. Classification (NCBI taxonomy): domain Eukaryota; kingdom Metazoa; phylum Mollusca; class Cephalopoda; order Sepiida; family Sepiidae; genus Ascarosepion; species Ascarosepion bandense. The sequence continues at coordinate 452,435 of JBBBDQ010000216.1, forward strand.
ATCTATTCCAGTCTTTTCAAATCTATCTTTGCAGATGTATGGATTCTATTTATCTATCTCTTGTTTCTATGTAGGTATTTGTATATGCATTTTCTATCTGTCTATCTGAAAACCACCATTGGCATATGAGAATCTTTTTCTCTTTTGATTCACTAAAAAGTTTTGTACAAGAAACTTTGTAAACATAACAACAATCTGAAAAGATTTACTGGCAAAATTCCAGACAATTTAGAAAGTAAATATAAACATATAAACAGATTGGTTTTTGCAGCCGTGTACCCACCAACAACCACACAAACATTTCATATATCAATACCAGATATACTCACTCTCTTTCTCTTACATATCAGTCAGTTAAGTGCCATACGTGAAACAAGCTTGGGCGATCACGTCTCGAAAGAGACATGACTGACTGGGCAGAAGATTATCTCACAGTAAGTTTCTACAGTAGACTGGTTGCCGACCAAGGCTATAGAACCCAATCTGTCCTGTTATTTAACCCATAACTGGAAGGAAGAGATGGATTAATACCTTTCCCAAGGGTATTTGCACGTAAGTGAATGCAATGACTTCAACTGGAATTCGAACTTGGCTTCCCGATTTCTCGTTCCGAGCCGATATCCACTGTACCACAACGCACATCCTCTCTTACATATAGTGTGTACTAAAAAGGTTAAATGTTTGAAGATTTCTTACTACAACAGTTAATATCCAACTCTAATGACTTTAATCCTCCTTCAGGGCTCAACACTTGCAGCTTTGTGTCAGACAAGCCTAAGTTTTGAGAACATCTTTAAATTTAGTTTTCAGAAAAATATCCTCTACATACATTGGTATGGTCAAGAACACATTTCAAAAGCTGAGTAGAATACTGAGAGACAGGAAAATTTTGCTGAAAACAAAGAATAGAATACTGTACTGTTATGTGATGTTTGTCCTCTTATATGACACTGAATGCTGGACAATCGCATCAAAGATAAAGACTTGAAGCAATAGAAATATGATTCTACAGAAGAACAATTAGGATACCATGGACCAAACATTTTGGAGAGAATAAAAACAAAAAAGATACTTATTCTTAACATCAGAAAGAGACAGCTGAAGTTTCTGGGCATGCAATGAGGAAGGTGGGTCTGGTACTAACAGGGTGGATAACAGAAGAGAGAGAAAGGGGGAAGCAGTGTGTGGCATACTTGATGGGCTTAAACAAATGAATGGCAGAACAGGGTTTGAGAGAAATAACAAGACGAAATATATTAAGAACACCAAGAGGTGGAGAGTTATAATCTCTTGCATCCTGACTGGACATGGCACAAAAAAAAAACATCCCGTACACACACACATGCACATGTATATATCTTTTCTCTACATATAAGTTTTGGCCTCATCATGTTGAAACAACTTTTTCCTGTACATCACCAAAGTTAAGCAATATGGAGCCTGGTCAGCACCTGGATGGGTGACTGTTATAAGGTTGGATGTGCAGGTGTTGTAATGAATAATGGCTCAGATTTGTTAATCAGTGAGAGCTCAGTTCAAATTTTAATTTTTATATTTAAATTTGTGCAGATATCTTGGAAAAGGTTTGAACTTACATCTTTTCCCTCCAGCTTTTTTCCATATTTTTTTTTTTTATAATTATTTCACACCATAATTTTCATACGACAGGATTTTTTTTTTTTTTCAATTCCATTAGATACTCAAAATCCCTTTCTTAGGATGAAGACCTGCTTTTACAGTGGCAAAAGTTGGCTTGTATTGCTTTCCCTAGAAACTTTCTTTATCAAACATTGTTGTAAACAATCCATTTCTCATCATCCATCACAATTTACTTAAAAAAGGGTGCATTTTCATTACTTTTATACACCAAATCACAGACAGAAATGCAAGATTCTTTTTCACTCAGATGATGTGATACCCAAACCTCGAAGTGATTTGAGTACACAAGCTTCACTCAGTGCTCATGAATGATGGATTTTGATAAATTTAGTGTTTCAGCTAATATCTGTAGCAAGGGGTCTGCCTGGGTGTTCTTCATTGATGAGGCTAAAATCATCAACTTGAAACTTAGCAAACCACTCCCGTACATTTCTGACAACTGAAGAACCTTCAGTGTACACAGCACGTATCTTTTTTTGATGATTGTGAGGCATTTTTGCCTTTACAAAAGACTCCTGAGAGCAACACATTGCTTTTTCAACCAACCTGAAGTGAAATGATTACATCAAATATATAGCTATATCTAGTATTACGAAAGTTGGGTCTGTGTGTCAGCCCAGAAAGTTTTTCTCATCAGAATGTATCTTGCACATTTATAAATCTACTATTCATTTGTGCATTGAATACTGTTACCATATCTGGTTGGATGCTTCTGCTATTCATCTCGAGATTCTCAACAATATCCAAAGAGGAATCTACAATGTAATTGGACCTGTCTTGACATCTTGACTTCAATTACTTTCTCACCGACATGACATGGTTTCCTCTCCTTCTTTTCTACAAATATTTCCATGGCAACTCCTCTGACAAGCTTTTTTTTCTGTTGCCAAAATGAATCCAAGCATCCTACTAGATTGGCATCTAGGCCCCACACTTTTATCATTGAAATAGTCAATTGTAACTGCTACTTCTACTTTATTAGTTTCTTTTCTCGCATTTCCCACTTTTGGAACTCCCTTCCATTTACTTGCTTCCCCGATAGCTACAATCTCCAAAAATTTAAATGCAACATCAGTTGCTATTTTCTATTTTTTATTTTATCCCAATCATCTTTTATCAATATTTTTGTACCCAGTCTTTTGACTCACTGTAACACCCTGCACACTAGTGATGATCTGACTTTGCCTGGAGTGAAATGATGATAAAAAGACAATTTACCAATATCGATCAGTGGAATAGGTTTAGAATGATAATAATACCTTGTTTGGAAAAGAAACATAGAAAAAAGTGCTCAGAGTTTGAAAAAAATGGTGATCAAAGATGATATTACAAGAATCTGTTTGACAATTTGTTAGTAAACTTTAACCTTTTGCATCTTCAGGCTGCAAATGCCAGGACATATTCACATCCTGACGCTCCCAGCATGTTGATGGTGTAAAAGGTGAAAGTTAATATGATCTTTTATATATATAATACACGTATTAATGTGTTTATATATATATATATATATATTTATATATAATACATGTACAAATGTATATAATGTGTATGCATATATTTGTGTATATATATATACATATATATATATGTGTGTGTGTGTGTGTATATATGTATTTAGATATAATACATATACAAATGTATATAATGTGTATGCATATATATGTATATATATGTGTGTGTGTATATATATATATATATATATATATTTATATATAATACATATACAAATGTATATAATGTGTATGCATATATTTGTGTGTGTGTGTGTATATATATATATATATAATTCTTGTACAAATGTATATAATGTATATGCATATATTTGTATGTATATATGTGTGTGTGTATCTATATATATATATATATGTGTGTATCTGCATATATATATATATATATATATATATATATATAATATATCTGTACATATGTATATGCATGTGTATATACATATATGTGTGTGTGTCTGTATATGTGCATATATATATATATGTGCATGTTTTGTGCATATGTATATACATGTGTGTGTGTGTCTGTGCATATATATGTATAGATGCACATATATATATATATATATGTGTGTGTGTGTGTGTTTTTGTGTATGCATATATATATATATATATATATATATTTGTACAAGCACACACAAGTACTTAATTATCCTCCTTAGATCTAGACTCTCATATAGATGTTATGTATAGCTTTCAACTGGTTCAGAAACAGGTAAACTGTCAGCTATAGCCAACTGTTTTCTCAGATCAATGATTAAAAATCATTTTCAGGGAATGAATCCTTTCAGTCCTAAAAGACCAAAAATCCTTCATCAAATCTTATAGATTGTCACTAGAGAATTACAAAGAAAGGAGTTTGCTAAATAATAAAATCACTTGAAGACATCCAGCAGCAGCAATTACTAAAATGGATAGCACATGTAAGTAGATTGCAAAATGACATAATGAAGACATTGACTTTTTACACTGCCTTAGACAAAAGGTATTAATCCGTCCCTTCCCTCCAGTTATGGGTTAAATAACAGGGTAGGACTTGGGGACCCTGCCCTTAAAAACAAATCCTAATGAATCTTGATACTTGAAAAGAAAAAAGTATTACTAGACACAAAACTTATATAAAAAAAAAACAATAAATTGTTGAAAGAAAAAAAAAGGGTATTACCAGCAATAAATAAATAAAATTTAGTTGGCAATAAATGACCCGCCGAGGTTGATATGCCATAAAAACAAAACAACCAGACCAACCAAATCATCTTAGCTGAAAACATTAGTCCAAGAATTAACATGAGCCATGTTGATAGAAGGTGAAAGGGATCCTCTCAGGTGATTAAAACAGATCACTATTTACATTGTACTTATTGACTATTGTTTTCATCTTTATTGATATTATTATGATGTTGTGGCTGTTGTACACACAGGCCTTCTTTAGGTGTCAGGAATTTTTAATTGAACCTTTCAGTTGTTATAAAGGGTTTGGTTTGAAATTTCTAGAACCTGAAGAAGGTGGAGTATACAACAGCTGAAACATTGTAATAATGGCAATAAAGATGAGGACAATAGTCCAAACAATGTAAATAGTATAAATACTACCTCATCTCAGAGGTATAGTCGGACACTAAAAAGAATTAGTTTTGTTTTTGAGGCATTAAAATTAACAAGCCACTCTTTTTCTCATTGATCACAATATTCTGGTATTTGGTGCATTATGGGTAGCATGGTTTATTGCATTTTACACCTGACCTTGCTGCACATAATGCACTGTTGACCATATGTAAAAAGTTGAGACAGCTCACATGGTCTGAAGATTGCATTCAAGCATGAAACAGACAATTTATTCTTGGTGTTGACCTCAGTGCCCACTTTTATATTTGCTTACTTTATTGCTGATATTGAGCACTTTTAACCATAAATATAATATGCCTTAAAACTATATTGTTATCTTATATGTCAACATACAGGTAGAGAGTGTAGACATAGGAATCAACACTGCATGGTCAATTTCATACCTCATGTGATATTCAAACAGTGTATCACTACTCATTCTCTGATTCTCCATTAGTCTGCTGGGGGCGGGTGATAAAGTGGAAGAAGGAGGAGGCCTGCTTTTTCATGTGTTTTTCATTTATGATATATAATTTTCTTATTCTAACAATTTATTCATAATTTATTTATTTTAATTATTTTAAAATTTGATTCTTTTATATATCTTGTTTATTCCTTTGTTTTCTACACTCTCTGGTTCTAAATTTTGAATTCTGAAATAAATTTCATTAGATTTACATTGTGAGATTTTATTTAGCCTTTTCAATCATAATGCATTTGTAGGTAGTGGAGTTTGAATTTTTTTTTTTTTTTATATCTGTATTTGGAAATGAGCTCTGATCTTTTGTCTAGTAATTTACAAATGAGGTGTTATTATAAGCTGGTGCTGTTTTTTTTTCCTTATTTTCTGTTCAGTATTGTCCTGGCTATGGGCAAATAGCTAGCCCCCAAACTGGTAAAAACAATATGAAAGTATCAAAAATAAAATTTTATAATAATATACACACAAAAATGAACTTTTATAAAAAAAAAAACATATACTTTTTGAAGGAAAAATATTACCAACAAAAAAAAATAGGTTATTACCATAACCTTCTATAAAAAAAGAATATATATATTCTCAGCAAAATTTTAATGAATACAAACTGGAAGATGTTTTCAGTTTTTTAAAATTAAAAAAAATTTTTTCATTAAAATCTGACTGGATTAGCCTTCTCACTATAACCAAAAAAAAAACAAACCGTGAAACTCCACCCTTTTGGCATCAAATAACCCACAAATGTTGATATGCCGTTAAACAAAACTCAAACTCCATTCAGTATTGGTTCCTTTATCCACACTGCCTCTATCTAGAAATGCTTTACATCCACTATTGAGCACTCTCTCCCTGTAAATATAGAAAATTTTAAACCAAAGATTTTAGAATACACATAGACAAAAGTATATATATGTAATACACACACAAACTAAGTGTGTGTATGTGTGAGTACACAGTAAAAATTTGATTTAACAGAAAAATCCATTAATCATTGATTTAAATGATGAGGCCACTCTACCTTGTTTTTATTTTTATACAAAAACAAAGTTTTAAGATTATATATAGAACTGTGCAAAATAAAATTATTCAAGTATAATAAAGAATAATTAATATTTACATACTGTTTTGACAGTATAAGTTTTGACAGTATAAGTTCACTGGTTTTTAACCTTTTTGTGCAGCGACCCCCACATCTTGAATCTGTTATGGATACCTGGGCCCACATAAATATGATTTATTTTTGCTATAATTAAAATAAGGTTATAGAAAATTATCCAAAAAGAATTTTACAGTACATTGATTTGGTAATTTAGTTGCTTTACTACAAGACCATTAAATATATATGAAACTGGATCAATAAGATGATAGCTTCACACATTGTTATTATCTGAAATCTGATATAAAATTCGAATTCTATAATGTTCAGTCTATATAGTTAATATTAAGTGGAGAAAGAAGGTTATATTGGAAATATAATTTTTATTGGGTCAAGTTGGTGTTTATTTTTTTCATCAGGAGCCTTTAGACTTGGTTATTTTGGTTCTTGGTGTGTGTAATGAATAAAGTCAAACCATTGCTTGCATAGAAAGCTTTGTACAGCTTCATTAGTCTTACAAATATGACTCATTTTATATGTTTTGAGATGTACTTATGATGAGTTACATAACAAAGTGCTGGTAGAGGTCATGGAGTTATTCAGTACACAGTAGCTAGCAAACAGCCAGTAATTGTCAAAGAACCTAAGATTCATTTTCACAAGGATAGTGAATGTCCTGTGGGGAAGGCCCAGATAACTTCCAACGTTGCTACTGACTGAAGCATGTGACTGGAGGGGTGTTAGTTGATCTTAGAACAATTTTCAGTACTTATTTAAACTAATGCACAACCTGGCATTGTAGCATGGTCCAATTCAAAGAGGTGTGTCCTCTTAGTAGAATGAATGTTTCCATGGGAAGAGAATAAAGAGGAAACACATAAATGAAAAAAAAATGACTATGAATTGGTGCAATCTCACTCTGCGGGGAAAAGAGGTGGACATGTGCTACCTATTGAGGTCAGATGCCATGAATTCCTTGGACAGTCAAATGCTTCCTTCCTTTTGAGGGTGGACATCACTGGCTGGAGCCTGGAGTATGCTTCACGTTGTCTCCAGACCACAGGCATCAAGTTGGATCTGGTCAAGCTCCAAAATAAGTTGATTAAACCTACGTTTGCAAAACAATGCTACTTTTGATATGAAACACATCTGTTTACCTTCCATTCTACATCATTGATAACAGTCACTATGAAAATGTTGTGTATTAGTTAACAATCAAAGACAAACGTTTTTAACACAACATAGAAAATCTGATTTGCAGTTGTAAAATAAAAATCACAAGAAACTGATACTTAAACACAAAAAACAATACCCTGTTCAATGGCGAAAGCTACTAGTAATGCCTAGTCATTGAAACTGTGTTACCTCCCCTGGTTGGTAGCTGATGAGAGCAGGGTATCACCTTGCTTTCACATGTTGTATGGAAAAAATTAAGGAGAGATAATTAATATGGTCTTTTATTACTTCAATGAGCATGAGATGATACTATTTGGCTCATAACCTTCCACTGGCATTTGTTCTGTGTTTGCCGGAAGCTGAAATCAGTGAAACATTCATATCGAATCCATTGCTAAATCCGCTGCTATGAAAGTCGGTTCTCTGTGCAGGGCACGAAGATTTTTCCGTCTGAATCTATCCTGCACATTTATAAATCTACCATCCGCCCGTGCATTGAATACTGTTGCCATATCTGGTCGGGTGCCCCTGCTATTCTCTTTGGGCTTCTCGACAAGGTACAGCGGAGGGTCTGTAATATGATCGATACTGACTTGGCAGACCACTTGCAGTCTCTCTTTCCCTGTGTCTCTTCTATAAATACTTCCATGGCTTCTGCTCCGATGAACTTAGATCACTGGTGCCCCATAGGTTCAAATTTGCACGAGATACTAGATTAGCAACTAGATCCCACCCTTTTACAGTGAAACCGATAAACTGCAACTTCTACTCCAACAGTTTCTTTCCTTGTACTTCCCGACTGTGGAATTCCCTTTCACATGATTGCTTCCCCGATGGCTACAATCTCCAGGAGTTGAAATGTAAGGTCAATAGACACCTCCTAACACAATAACTCGCTTCCATTCTTTCAAACACTCTTCCCATCCTCCCAACTACCTATCACCCCCCCCTTCTGAGATTTCCTATATCTAACCACTCTTTCTATTTACCTTCCCCTATGTAGCCCCAAGCGCAATAGTGGCAGTGGAATGCCTTGCTTGGGGTGAAACGATTAAAAAAAAAAAATTTGCTGACTCTTGTAAAGATTTTGTTTCTCTATTTTTTATCTCACTTCATTCCTCTAATCTAAAAACAGAAATATTATTGTTTTTTCTTTCATTCTTTTAATAATTCTATCCATATTTTTAATCTGTGCTGAGTGCCTTTTGCCCTGTAAAATTAATTTGAAACTTTCTTAGTGTGTATTCACTTAAGCCCCCAGCTATAGGTTAAAAAGCAGGGAATATGGTCCTCTTACCATAGATGGCAACCAGTCTAGAAGGACAATACTGAATTCAAAATTTATTCACCTGATGGCGCACAATGCTGGTTAGACATTGGATGTGGGTATTATGTTTAATAAAAACACCGTAGATTTTAATAATTCTGGATAATCCCCCTGGAGATTGATAGTCCAAAATGTTACTGACACCAACAGGCACTGGGTCAAAAGTAATTGATGGACGAATGATAATATGGAATTCTTTTTAAGAGTTTTACATAGTGTTTTGCATTATTAAAAATCTATATCTGCACTTGTTTGGAACTTTTAGTGGGTGGGAAAAAAATAACTTCTTTTACGTACTCCCTTCAGTATTCAGAGAACTAGGGAAAAAGAATCTGTGAGCCTCTGTGAAATTTTCCTTGGGTCAATTAAAACCTTGCATTCACAGAGATTGATAATTAACTTGAGAAGAAAAGTAGAAATGAATTTGTGAGCTGCTGTGAAATTGTTTTGGACCAATTAAAACCTTATCTTCACAGAGACTGATCATTGACTTGAAAAGAAAAAAGAAATGAATTTGTGAGCCTCTGTGAAATTAGACCAATGAAAACCTTATCTTCACAGAGACTGATCATTGACTTGAAAAGAAAAAAGAAATGAATTTGTGAGCCTCTGTGAAATTAGACCAATGAAAACCTTATCTTCACAGAGACTGATCATTGACTTGAAAAGAAAAAAGAAATGAATTTGTGAGCCTCTGTGAAATTGGACCAATGAAAACTTCACCTTCACATAGACTGATCATTGACTTGAGAAGAAAAAAGAAATGAATTTGTGAGCCTCTGTGAAATTGGACCAATGAAAACTTCACCTTCACATAGACTGATCATTGACTTGAGAAGAAAAAAGAAATGAATTTGTGAGCCTCTGTGAAATTGGACCAATGAAAACCTTATCTTCATAAAAATTAGCCATTGAAGAAATAAAAGAAATTAGTGAGCTTAATCAAAATTCTTTTTGATGCAAAAGGAGGAGAAAAATTAAATTAATAAGAGAAGTGTCTCTGAATGAGTAAGAAAGAATTTATTTCTGTTCAGTGTGTCCAGCATTGAAGTTTTTGCTGAGATCAACTTATTCGCCAATTATATTATCAAGCTTTAACTAAGCACACAACACTTCAAAGAATTGTTTCTCAACTATCCAAGAAAGCTATATAATTCAGACTATCTCTTTTTTTTTTTTAATCGTATCACCCTGAGCAAGGCAGTAAGGCCACTGATGTGCAGGGGGCTATGTAATACTGAAAAGATTGGTAAAGAGAAAGCTGGAAACCACATCCTAAACAGGGAACAAGGGATGAGCCTCTTAACCTGTACAATAGACGTGGGTGGAGTGTGAACCGGGCGATAGATAGATCTATCTACTCCAATTGAAAAAAAAAACAAAGTGAGAAGATCAGAAAAGAGAAAGCCGGAAACCACATCCTAAACAGGGAACAAGGGATGAGCCTCTTAACCTGTACAATAGATGTGGGTGGAGTGTGAACTGAGCGATAGATAGATCTATCTACTCCAATTAACCTCTTAATCTACTTTTGAAAATATACAACCATATATTCCTTCAATGAGGAATAAACACTATTAACTTTGTTTTAAATACTTCTGGATATTATTTTGTGACAGACCATTTAATCGGTTGTACAAACATTTCCTCTTCATGACAATTTGTTAAAACTACAGACTTTGAACATTTCTGATTTATTTTCCTGAAAGGGGCCACTCAAACAACTCCATGTGTATAAATTCATAAATAAATTTTTGTTTTGTTAAAATTACCTGTATATTTTTTTTGTCATTATCATTGTCCATTTTGTTGTGGGTAAAACAACTGTTCATTTTACTCCTGAAAACCAATGTAACTATATTTTTAGATATCGATTCTTTTTTATATATTTGAGTAAAATGCATGAAGAATATTTTTCATTTTTACTTAATCATCTCTGTTCTCATACAAACAACTACCCTGTGTGTTGGAGTTAAGATATGCTGACTGTGTCTACATGCAAAGGGGTAACCCAACATCACAAAAGAAATCATATTACTACCTTTCTGACTCTTATGCAAATTAAACCTACAACTAGATATTTTTTTTTTGCTTCTTTCATCTGGCCATACGTCAAAAGTGGGTCAAGCCAAGAACATTTCAGCATTTTTTCATAAACAAAACTTTTTATTCATATGAATTCATTTCATAAGTTTTCAACAATTGAAATGTTTTCTATAGCATCTTATGATTTTATACTAACTTTCGAACTTCTTTTGTCCAAAATACCAGTGCTATTTGAAATAATGATCAATCAGTCAGTTAAGTGCCATACGTGATACAGGCTTCAGCAATTTATGACTGATAAGGAGAAAGATTTTCCTGCAGTAAGTTGACATTTCTTTCTGCAGTAGACTGGTTGCCAACCAAGGCTATAGAACCTAATCTGCTCTGCTATTTAACCCATAGCTGGAGAGAGAAGAGATTGATTTATACTTTTTCCAAAGGTATTTGCCCGGATGTGAATGTGATGAATTCAACTGAATTTAAACTCATCTCTCCGATTTCTCATTCTGAGCTGATATCCATTGCACCACAATGTACATTCTCTGATACTGGTTGGAATTGTTCAATTTATCCTTGGTGTCAGAACAGGGCATTTTGTGTGTGTGTGTGTGTGTGTGTGTGTGTGTGTGTGTGTGTGTGTGTGAAATGAGAAAAAATATATTTAAAAAGTGTCTGATTTAGCATACAACTTTTTGCATCACACAGTGATTTTTGAAATTGGGACCTGGCCTCAAAAACAGTTTTTGTGTAAGAATATTGCTTATCTCAAAAATGGAAACGACCTATGTAACCAAGTTCTTGCAACCTGAATGATTATACAAGCAGGTTTTGGCCACGGGTCATAGTTCTTTATGACTGTCATGTTGTGCTTCTCATCGAAATCTCTCTGATGTTTCAATGGGCAATGGTAAGTTTACTTTTGTAAAGGAAAAATCTGTCTGCAGCCACATGTTGCAGAAAGTACCTTTATTTTTCTACTGATTTGTCAAACCAGCAGAAAAATGGAGGCATTTTTTTTTCTATAAAAGATATACAATTATTATTATTATTATTTTTCAATTTATATTCATTAATCACTATATGTTTTCTATAAGTGCAATGGATAAAACTGACCATTTTCCTTTCATTTGTATACAGCAGGCAGTTGTCTACTTAGACCTTTTTTTTTTTTTTGTTGTAGTAGCTGTGACCATAGAATTTTGACAGTAGCAAAAATAATTTGGCGTTTGGTAGCCAACAGTTAACCATGACTAGGGCATGAGACAGGCTGGTAACATCTGGCTGGCTTGTTTCTTCAAACAATTTAATTAAGTTACTTTCTTCTGTAATGATCAACTTCTTGAATTGGTTCTGACATGTAGAAATGTGAGTCATGTTAAAGTTCCTCAAAAAGCAACAGGAAGATGAAATTCTAAGGGTCACAAACAAGATAGTAGTCAGAATTTCTTGGGGGTGTCTGTTTGTTTTAAGAATCAGAATGAGAGTTGATATTTATATGCCAAGAATTTTCTCACATACCCGTTTCGTTCTCTGCCAATGGTAATTTAAAAAAGTAGTTTAGGTTCAATCTTGATCTTTTCTCAGTCAATCTTTTGTTGTTTGATGCTTTGCTTTCTGGCCCACATTACCCGAATCACTGCATTTACCGTCCTGCTAATTTTGCATGCCATTTCTAAGATTGCCATTTTTTATGTGCTGTGTCCCCTCAGGATGTAGGCAATCATAGTCTCTCCACAATTTATTGTCTTTTGTAGCTCTTAGTTAATCTTCTCTTTTTGTCATTTCTCCTAAACCCTTTTCTGCCATCCATTTACTCAAGCTCACTAAGTATGTCATGCATTCTTTTTGTTTGTCCCACTTAGCTCTAATTTTACCTGTGAGTATCATATTTTCCAAGTCCTCTTTCCTCAGTATCTGCCCTAATTTTGTCAACTGTGCCAGCTTACATTCCTTTTAGACTCACGCTGATTTTATAAAACAAGTGTGCTGGTTTAAATGAAATTATGCCCAGAATAAATATAGAATAAAATAATTGTAGTACAGAGAAAAATATTTTTAAAATAATAAGTGTTTGAGTTTGAGATTTGTTTAACAACATATCAACTTCTGTAGGTTATTTAATGCCAAAAAGTGGGGTTTTAAGTTGTTGATTTTTTTTAATGTTTGGTTATAGTGAGAAGTTTGATTTAATCAGATTTTAATGAAAATTTTTTGTTTTTGTTCTTTTATATTTTAGAAAACTGAAAATGTCTTCTAGTTTTGTATTCAAAAATACTTTGCTGAGAATAATTTTTTTCCTTCAAAAATATATTGTTGGTAATATTTTTCTTTCGAAAATGTATATTTTTCTATAAAAGTCAATTTTTATGTATATATTTCTATAAAAGTGTATTTTTACTTTCATAGTGTTTTGACTCCAGTTTGGGAGTTAATTATTTGCCCATAGCTAGTAATCTAACAGGTGCTACCACTCCAGGTCAGGTTGGACCTTGGAACAATAGCAATTAAGAGGTGGTTCCATGCTCCTCACAATATCTCAATCAGAGGCCTTGCTGCTGGATGCAGTTTACCATCATGCTCAGGACCAAAATAATAGGTGTATCAACACAAATGTTGTTTTAGGTATGATGATAAACTACATCTGGCAACAAGGCCTGTAACCAGGGGGTTTTGACGAGCATAGAACCACCTCTTGCTGTTATTCACAGGTTTACTCTGCCATGGGCTGGTAGCATTTGTTAACGTCCCAGTAATGAGAAAATTGTGAAACCCCAAATGAGAGTCAAAGCATAAAGATATAAAAATACATTAGAAAAAATTACTAACAGTATATTTTCATAGTAAAAAAAAAATTAAAAAATTACCAGCAATACGTTATTGGAAAAAAATTTAGCAAAGCTTACAAACGAAATAGTCTCAGCATTAAATGACCCATAAGGAGTTTTAAAGCAACTGAAATGTAATTCTACAGAAGGATGTTGCTCATATCATGGACCAAACATGTGAGCAATGATGAGGTTTAAGAAAGGATGGAAAGAAAAAGGAAGCTAATACTGAATATTAGGAAAAGACAGCTAAAAATTCCGGAATGAAGAAGGAAGGCTTGGTGAATCTGATAATCACAGGTCAGATAGAGGGTAAGAGAGAGGAAAGCAGTGTGTAACATATTTGACAGGTCTGAGCAAGTGGATGGCAGAGTGAGGTTTGGGTGGGGTAACAGGAGAAAGTTTGCTAAGAGTCACCGTGGATAGAGAGACATGGAGAGCCTTGATCACCTATATCCTGAAGAGACATGGCACATAGGAGTTGATATGCCATTAAAAAAATCAAATCATAAAAAATGAGCATGGCGTTGGAGAAAAAAATAAAGCAAATAATTTAACTGTTCTTGTCTTTAGTATACCAGTTAGTTATATATTCATCATAAAAAAAAAATGACTCCAGTTTTATTGCAATATATTCTTTCAAATATTAAACTTGATTGAAATATTAACCAGGCAAGAAAGATTTCATGAGACAAAACAAATTTCAGTGAAACTATGTAGAATATACCACATGTGAAAGACCATCACATGTGAGCTCTAAAGTTGTTTGCCATATTAAATTTTCATCATGTAGCAAAATCACCAATTGTTATATAAGCGCAAGAAAAGTTCATGTCTCTATCAATATGTCATTCAGATAAGCAATTATTTTTTATATTCATTTCACCCCAAGCAAGGCAGGAATGCCACTGGTGCACAGAGGGTTACAGAGAGAGAATAAAAAAGGTACGGGGGGGGGGGGTTGTTGAAGAAATGTTAAGAGACAAACGGCAATCAAGAAGATAAAAGACAGCAATTGATAATGCATTCAAACTTTTCAAAATTGTGGTTATCAGGGATACAAGCAAACCTTGGGAGTTTCATAAACGAGAAGTGCAAGAAAAGACTGTTAGAGTAGAAGAGTTACATTTAACTATTTTGATGGTAAAAAGGTGGGACCTTAATGCCAATCTAGTAGCATGGGTAAATACATGCTTTCAGGGTACCGAGGAGTGAGAAAAAAACCAATTGTTCAATATTGCATTGTTCGGTAGCAGTTTGCTCCGGGTAAAGTAATTTATAATAAATATCCTAATAATATGAACCAACACTCTAATCCAATAAGCTATTTTCTCCTCAGACTTTCCAGGTTCTCCACAGAAAATTGCTTCATTGTAATCCTATTTCCAGATGCCTGCTATTAATTTTTTATTGATTTAAAAAAATTAGTAAAAAGTTCTCTAAAATTGAATAGAATGAGAAAAGTACATTTACTTTTGTCGGGAAAAGTAAATGAATTGATTGAATCTGTGTAGGTGGACCGTAGAAATAATATCATCATCCTCTTTTGACGATTACATGACCCCAGGTCAAATTAGAATGTAAGAAGTTTCTGTCTTCAGCTACCTGAGCTTTTGGTATGGACAGGCAAGCAATAAGAGAGAGTAAGTCTCTCCCCATCAGCAGTGAAGGGCCAAAGACTCAGTCGAAACGAAATGGATAACTGATATTATTTTTATTTCAAGCTGGTAAGACTTATACAGAGAGGAAAAATTGAATTCCCATAGCTTCTTTTACCACCCCGGATTTGTGCCTTTTCAATAAAATCAAAGTTGAAAATGAAATCAGAAGAATTGGGTCCATGATTTTGCAGAAGATGGTCAATCTGAAATGAGTGAGGTGATTGAATAAGCCATTGTTCCCAATAGAAATTACTACTAAGAGTAATTACTACTAAGAATAGTATTGTGAATTACTACTAAGAATAGTATTGTGATACTAATTTGTGCATCACCTAGTTTTGATCTTGTTTATAGTGTGTACACAAATTGAATATAAATATATATAAATCTACATCCATGTCATTGTTGTGTTGAACTGACTATATTTTGTTCACTGGTTATCAAAAACTAGATATTGTATTATATCTGGTGGTAGTGACCAGATCAGTATTATATTTAGTCTCCTGAAGGAGCTGAGTACTGTATCTGGTGGCCCTGACTAAGGGACTAACACCCTGTGGGAATCAGGGATTGTATTTTAACTATATCCTCTTGCAAGCCTGGACTAACCTAGCCAGTTTATAAGAGGCAATCCTACTTCGGCTGGTCTGAGATCAATCAAACACAACATGGGTAGATTGGTTGAGGTTCAGGGTTAGTTGGGTGGGGTGCACCCAGGGACGTTGTTATACCATAGCACAGTAACCTAGAAGACCAAAGTGTTAGTTTGTGAGCTTGGTGACATAGTAATTGCAAGTTCAGTCCCTGAACTGGGCAGTGTTTACTTGAACCCAATGGTAACAGGCAAGCAATAACTGAGAACTATTAAAGAGTAAGAACTAGACAAAATATTCCTAGACATGAGCAGTGGAATGAGGAGAGTCTTCCTCCATAGATTAAGTAAAGAGTTCAGTTCTGCATTTGCAGATTGACATACACCTGATGAAGGTCAAAAGATACAGTAGTCAAAATGTTGTGATAACAGGGTTTGGTAGTAATAACAAAAGGTCAAATTTTATTAAAAGCTACAAAGAAAGAGAGGAAGTTGAAAAGTTAACGTCTTGAATAGATAAAACCTATAGGAGAAGATGATTTTGTCAATTGCTCTCAGCCAGTGTGTGTATCTGCAGCAGACCCCTCATCCAAAATGTGGACCTTGCATTCTTATCTTTGATCTGAAAGAGAAACTCTCCGTCCTTTAATGCAAGGGTGATCATTAGGATCATCCTCCATTTTTTTGTCTTAGTTTTGTGTGTTTTTACAATATTTTACCTGCTACAGTGACTTCAGTTATTTTCTCACAAATATAAGATAGCTTCCTTGTGCCTTTTCTATAAATGTTTTTATGGTAATTGTTCTGAGGAACTTTCATCTTTCCCACCTAGACTTTATGAATTTAAGTGCAGTACTAGGATGTGCATTGTGGTGCATTGGATATCGGCTCGGAAAGAGAAATCGGGGAGCCGAGTTCGAATTCCAGCTGAATTCATTGCATTTACTTATGCGCAAATATCCTTGGGAAAAGTATTAATCCGTCTCTCCCTTCCAGTTATGGGTTAAATAACAGGACAGATTGGGTTCTATAGCCTTGGCTGGCAACCAGTCTACCGCAGAAAGCAATAGCAACCTACTGCGGAACAATATTCTGCCCAGTCAGTCATATCTCTTTCAAGACATGGTCGCCCAAGCGTGTATCACGTATGGCACTTAACTGACTGACTGACTAGATCAGTAGATATCGGCTCGGAACGAGAAATCTGGCAGCCGATTCAAATTCCAGTTGAATTCATTACATTCACTTATGTGCAAATACCCTTGGGAAAGGTATTATTCTCTTCCCTCCAGTTATGGGTTAAATAACAGGACAGATTGGGTTCTATAGCCTTGGCTGGCAACCAGTCTACCGCAGAAAGCAATGGCAACCTACTGCAGGATAATCTTCTGTCCAGTCTGTCATGTCTCTTTTGAGACATGATCGCCCAAGCATGTTTCACGTATGGCACTTAACTGACTAGATTATCAGCAAGGTCCCATCATTTTACAATTGAAATGGCTAGATGTAATCATACATTCTAAACGTAACAATTTTTTTCTAGCCCTTCTCACTTTTGAAACTCTCTTTTGACTTTGTAGTTTCCAGTCCTTTGATTTTCTTTAAGTGCAACGTCAATCATTATTTTCTGTTTTCTTTATTTCTGATCTCTTATTTTTTATATGTTTTCACATTCAGTAACCCCCTTGCTTCTTAGCGAAAGGATTAAAACAAATAATATAACGTTAGAATGATCAGCTATTTAATAAAAAATGTTTTGCATCTTATCCCTTCCTATCTCTTGTGACTCCTAGCTGTTTTTATCCCTCTGCTAAGTCTCCGGTCCCTGTTCCACCATCCATTTGTACAAGATCATCAGTTGGTTCACAGCATCCCTCTCTCTTACTCTCAATAAGCACTGTTAGGGTTAACTTTTCTAAGCCTTCTTTCCTCATTCTGTGTTGAAAGTATTTTGGTTAACTTTTCTTCATCCTGTTGGCATTTTCTTTGACATTCATGGAATATGCAGTATCCTTCTGTGGAACCGCATTTTTACTCATCCACGGAACCATCCTCTATTGGTGCTACTTTATAAATTTTTTGCTTATGTTCATTGATTCCTCAGTCACTGTCTTGCTTAGGCTAATGGCCATATCATGTTGAATACACCGGTTCTTGCTCGATCACCGAAGTTAAGCAATGTTGAGTCTGGTCAGTACTTAGATGGGTGACCACTTAGGAATACCAGGTGCTGTAAGCGTATAGTGAGGGACATGCATGCTTACGGCCATATCACGTTGAATACACCGGTTCTTGCTCAATCACCGAAGTTAAGCAACGTTGAGCCTGGTCAGTACTTAGATGGGTGACCACTTAGGAATACCAGGTGCTGTAAGCGTGTAGTGACGGACGTGCATGCTTACGGCCATATCATGTTGAATACAGCGGTTCTCGCTCGATCACCGAAGTTAAGCAATGTTGAGCCTGGTCAGTACTTAGATGGTTGACCGCTCGGGAATACCAGGTGATGTAAGCGTATTGTGACAGACGGGTGCTTACAGCCATATCACGTTGAATACACAGGTTCTTGCTCGATCACCAAAGTTAAGCAATGTTGAGCCTGGTCAGTACTTAGATGGGTGACCGCTTGGGAATACCAGGTGCTGTAAGCGTATAGTGATGGACATGAATTGTGGTGTAGTGGATATTGGCTTGGAAAGAGAAATTGGTAAGCCGAGTTTGAATTCCAGTTGAATACCCTGCATTCACTTAAGCACTGGTACCCTTGGAAAAGGTATTAATCCATCCCTTCCCTCCAGTTATGAGTTAAATAACAAGGGTAGGACTTGGGGACTCTGCCCTTAAAAACAAATCTCAATGAATCTTGATACTAAAAAAGAAAAAGTATTACTAAACACAAAACTTATATAAAAACAATAATAAATTGTTGAAAGAATAATGTATTACCAGCAATAAATAAAATTTAGTTGGCAATAAATGACCCACCGTGGTTGATATGCCATAAAAATAAAACAACCAACCAATAACTTTCATGCTCAAAGTTTTAATGTCACTTGTCACTTTATTTTTTTTATAATCATTTATTTAACTTTTTTTGCAGTTAATAGCACTCACCAGTCCTATTCATCTTTGTCTCACTTGTCTGATTCTTCAACCAGAATATATGACTTTTTCTAACTTATTTCATTAAATTTTATTGCTTTTCAAAGAAAATTGCATGGAAACAAGTTTATGTACCTTGCAGCTGTAATGGGAGAGCTGACAATTTCACATTCATTTTGAACATGTCTCACTTCACCCTGTCTGCACATGCATGCAAATCTTGCTTATCTGTTTTTGCACAGAAAGTTACTTATCCATTGCTATTAATAGTTATGGGTGGTGGATTAATAACAATTTCTAACATATTTATGAATTTGCAAGGGCAGGTGAGTGACCTGACTCTTAATCATTTTGGGAATCTCATTAGATTGATCTTTGCATGCAAAGAAGTTTGACTTTTGTGGTTAAGGTTTCTTTGGCAAAGATACAAAGAAGTGTTCAGTTTATTTCTTAGGTTTTTGTTGTGGAATAAATAAGACAACCCCACCTCCCATAACACAAATGAATGAGATAAGATGCCCTTAATAAGACTCCCCCCCCCCAATAACCCAAATGAACCAGACAAGACACCTTAAATAAAAACCCAAAGTGAATTCAACGACAGAGTTCTGAAAAAGTTTTGGTTGAAAAAAAAAAAAAAAGAAAAATTAATCCATGTTTCAGACATGGAAAGTTACCTCTTGGAGACAATTGTCCTTTTAAATTCTTAAAGAGACATTTGTATCCAAGAGGTAACCTTTTGCTACAAGTGTGGAAAAGTAGTACATAAAAAGTCACACTGTAAAACTAAACCAAAGAAAAGGTCACACAAAAAGAAATTCAGACAAAATTGAGACAAAAAAAATAAACACAGAAAACCAAAGAAAATATGTGTATGTGAAAATTAATAATGTACATGTAAAAATGCAACTAGACTGGTGATTCCTAACATGAGGTGTACACCCTACAGGAGGGCAATTTGATTTTTTAGGGGGCAGTTCAATTATGTGTTTTGCTACTTCAGACTAAAGCTGACTAAATTAGTTCCTAATATAAAATCTCTACTTAACTTTGAATGGATGACATGACAAAGATTAATAGAGGCAAGAGTTACTTAAACCAACAAAAGGCAGGAAGCAGTAGAGTACCATGACTGGCAATCTTCTAAATATCACATGGTCACAATCATGAGTTTTGTAACTCATTAGGAACATAGACACAGCACATATACATCTACAGCAGTAGAAGTGGTGTGTCTTGGGCAAGATAGTCTGACATAGCCCAACCCTCTCCAGGCTGGTTTGAATTCAGTTTTCTTGCTCTTAGACTGGCTCCCAACTACGACTTTAAGACCCAATCTGTTCTACTATTTTACCCATAGCTGAATGTATATTGTAGTAAAAATGATAGGTTTGCAATTTTTGTTCATAAGAAAAACAGTTGGTGAATCCTACTTCATAAATTTTGAGGATATTCTGCATCTGTCTTGTTAATATGTATGTGCGTCTGCATTTTAGAATTCAAGGGAAAAAAAAGAGTCTGTAATATATTGCAACAACTAACAGTCAAGCAGATTTTAATTTAAATTCATTTGGTGAAATTAGTATGATATTTACAAACACACACACATTTGGGCACATATACACAAACATAAATACACACAACAAAAAAAAAAATTGCATCAATGATAAGTGTATACATAAAAAAAAAAATCAATAACTATTTTTTTTTTTTTTTTAATCATTTCACCCCAAGCCACTATTAATGTGCAGGGGGATACATAAGAGAGTAAAAGTTTAGGCAGGAGGAGAGTGAAGAGAAAGACAAACCAGTTACAGAGGGTGTCAGAGAAAGAGCAAGAGAAGGATGGGAAGACAGTTGTGAAGGTAGAGAGAAAGGAAAAGAACAAGATATACGATGTGATGTAGAAAGGAATGGAGTCAAGTGGATTAGAGATAGGAATTGACATTGCATTTAAATTCCTGGAAGTTGTAGCCATCAGGAAAGCAAGTATATAGAAGGGAGTTCCACAGGCAGGAAGTGCAAGAAAAGAAACTGATGGAGTAAGATTGTTGCCTGTATTTGGTTGATTTAACAGTAAAAGGGTATAAGCAGTCAATTGCTGATAACCCCTGATGAGTGGATGGATGGGGTGGTCCATAAAACTTTGAAGTCAGGATGCTGACGGTAACATCAGCCAGCTACATGACAAACCATATATATATGTATACATACATATACATACTAGCAGTATAGCCCAGTGTCACTTGGGTGCAATGAAAGCTTTAAAACTAATCCATTGTCCTGGAGTTCAGTCTCTTTTGACATTGGCACGAAAGACTAAAAAGCAATAGTTATTTCCAGTTAAAGTGAAACTGTAGACTGAAAGTAAAATGAATGGATGTAAGTCAAATTTTGATTTCCTGGTATTGATATCAAATAAGTTTTTTTGTCGTAAACGCCCGGTTCACACTCCACCCACATCTATTGAACAGGTGAAGAGGCTCATCCCTTGTTTACTGTTTAGGATGCGGTTTCTGGCTTTCTCTTTGCCAATCTTTTCACTCTTTTCTTTTTTTTTTCTTCTTTTTTCAATTAGAGTAGATAGACTAAACTATCACCCGGTTCACACTCCACCCATGTCTATTGAACAGGTGAAGAGGCTCATCACTTGTTTCCTGTTTAGGATGTGGCTTCCGGCTTTCTCTTTTCCATTCTTTTTACCCTTACATAGCCCCCTGCACATCAGTGGCGTTATCGCCTTGCTTGGGGTGATATGATTAAAAAAAAAAACTGAATTTGAAGGCTAAATAAGTCCTCTGAGTAAATGGTATCATGGCTGAGACTAAGAACTACAATTATACCTACTTAGAGCCAAACACGAAGCAAAAACTAAAATAAAAGGGCTGAAAAAAATACAGACATACAGGCAGATAAACAGACACACAAACATCTTGCCTTTTATATATATATATATATATATATTATCAATTTTCTGCACTATTGTAAGAACTGCAACCTTGAAACTTCTGAATATCATTTCTTATGTCTTTGTTTATGAGTGTATCAAATTTGATTAAAATCGGACAACTCCTTCTATAACCCAATTTTTTCGATTTTTTAATATTTATCGAGGGTATCTTGATACAAAACCTAGGTAAGAACACTGACAGAGGCTTATAGTACAACTGTGTAAATTTTCAAGAAAATCGGTTCAGCCATTTTAGAGTCTATAGGTAATGGACACACACACACATAGTTTCATTTATATATATATATATATATATATATATGAGAGAGAGATTTTTTTCCATCCTGCAACCTTCACTCTCTACAGTTGTCTGTCCTTTATTGTTCTTAGCAACAAATCCATTTTATAATTTTTCTATTTTCTTCTTCTTCCATCCATTGTGTTACACTCTGTTGCAATTAGATCTCTTTCTGATTCACTCTATCGGCCGGATGTGAATGCAAAGAATGCAAAACCAAAAATAAAGAAAACATCGTCTTCTGCACAGGGCCTCCAAACATCGTATCTGGTCCATGAAACAAATCCCTGCAAAATTCTAAAATTCAATAGCCAATCACAAACATTGCTGCCAAAGAAAGAAAAGATGAGCCTGGGAGCCAGATTTTCTTTAAAGAAAGCCCCTCATAAATGTCTGCCTCAGTACCAGGCTGACAGGCCAGCTGTTGACAATGGCATCTGCTTTTTGTCTTCACAGACTTTCAATTGAATTACTTGCCAGGTTTCCTCTGCTTATCTAGCCTTCAAAGTGTCATCCGTGTTAAATTCTCCAAATTCACTTTGCCTATCAGTCGAAATAATTCTATATAATTCATATACAATAATAGTTGATCATAAGTCTCTAACAATTAATTTGAGTTTGAGTTTTGTTTAATGGCATATCAACCTCTGTGGGTTATTTAATGCCAAAGAGGTAGGGTTTTGAGGTACTTTTTTAAATGTTCGATTGTAGTGAAAAGGTTGATTTAGTCAGATTTTGATTAAATTATTTTTTAAATTTTTTTTTATTTTAGAAAACTGAAGATGTCTTCTAGTTTTGTATTCAAAAATGTTTTGCTGGTAATAATTTTTTTTCAAAAATGTGTTATGGTAATAATTTTTTTTCTTCAAAAATGTGTTATGGTTATAATTTTTTTTCTTCAAAAATGTGTTACGATTATAATTTTTTCCTTCAGAAAATTATTGTTGGTAATATTTTTCTTTCATAAATGTATTTCTATACAAGTCTATTTTTATACTTTCATAGTGTTTTGACCCCAGTTTGGGAGTTAGCTATTTGCCCACAGCTGGGACCCTAACTGATGCTACCACTCTAGGAACAGCATCAATTAAGAGGTGGTTCCATGCTCCTCACAACCTCTCAATCAGAGCCCTTGATGTCAGATGCAGTTTACCATCATACCCAGGACCCTAACAGTTAAGACAGACACACAGAGTTAGTGGAAAAGAGGAGAATCATCGGATTGTTATTATGTGACTTTTGTTAGTCTGGAAAAACAGATGATTTAAAATGGTTCTGGAGCTAGTAGTAACGGTGCTATTAGTATATAGTAATATTAATAATGATAATATTGATGTAAAAATATATATTCCCATGTGAGTCGGGTAAATAAATCACGTGTTGGCCACCAGTTTAACAGTAAGGTGGAAGAGAAATAAATGAATGAACACTTGTTCTCAGAGAGACTTTTATATACTATGGCATACACAAATTATACATATATACAAAGTGTCTACATATAGAGAAATACATATGTCTAATGCAAAGCAAAGTATAACGAGGAATAAAACGAAAAAAGTTTTACATATATGTGTCTAGCAGTATAGCCCAGCATTGCTCGGGTGTAATGAAAGCTTTAAAACTAATCCATGGTCCTGGAGCTCAGACTCTTTGGACGTTGGCATGAAAGACTAAAAAGCAATAGTTGTTTCCAGTGAAAGTGAAACCGTAAACTGAAAGAAAAATGAATGGATGCAAATCAAATTTTGATTTCCTGGTATCGATATCAAATTTTCTGCACTATTGTAAGAACTGCAACCTTGAAACTTCTGAATATCATTTCTTATGTCTTTGTCTATGGGTGTATCAAATTTGATTAAAATCGGACTACTCCTTCTATAAACCGATTTTTTTCGATTATTGATTTTCAATATTTATTGGAAGTATCTTGACACAAAACCAAGCTAAGAACACTTGCAGACGCTTATAGTACAACTGTAAATTTTCAAGAAAATCGGTTCAGCCGTTTTGGAGTCTATAGGTAACAGATACACACACACAGACAAAGTTCCATTTATAAATAAGTTTAGATTAGATTTAGATTATATATATATATATATATATATATATACCTAAAGCAGGTCCTAAAATAGGTTAGCCCAACAAAATTGAAAAAATCGGTTTATAGAAGGAGTGGTTCGATTTTAATCAAATTTGATACACTCATAGACAAAGACATAAGAAATGATATTCAGAAGTTTCAAGGTTGCAGTTCTTACAATAGTGCAGAAAATCGATAATATACATTTATATAAAAGGCAAGATGTTTTTGTGTGTCTGTTTATCTGCCTGTATGTCTATATTTTTTTCAGCCCTTTTATTTTAGTTTTTGCTTCAGGTTTGGCTCTAAGTAGGTATAATTGTAGTTCTTAGTCTCAGCCATAATACCATTTACCAGTGATGTCACAAAAGGACATGATCACCCAAGTGTGTATCATATATTGGAATTAACTGATATACATGCACTACCAGTCATAATTAATAGGTCACCCCACTGTTTTAAAAAGTGATGTATTTCATAATATTTTTTTAGCATTTATTGCCAAGTGAATAATTATAAATGAAAATGGAATGGTTCTTTTGTTAATACTGGACAATAACATGTGCATCAAATGAATTTATAAATATTCAATAATTACCTATATTGCAGTTTCATCAATGAGAGAATGAAGAAAATTAGGGTGATTCAGACGAATTCATCTTTGCTTCTTTGCCTTGTAAAATCTTGCAAAGTTATAAATACAAAAGAGCCATTCTATTTTCATTTAGAATTATTCACTTGGCTACAAATACTAAAAATAGTATGAAATACATAATTTCTTTTAAAAAACTGGTGTGGCCTAATAACTATGGCCGGTAGTATGTGTGTGTGTGTATATATATATATATATATATTTGTTTTTTTTTGTTTTTTTTATCATATATCACCTCGAGCAAGGCGGTAAGGCCACTGGTGTGCAGGGGGCTACGTAAAAGTGAAAAGATTGGAAAAGAGAAAGCCGGAAACCACATCCTAAACAGGAAACAAGGGATGAGCCTCTACACCTGTTCAATAGACGTGGGTGGAGTGTGAACCGGGCGATAGTTTAGTCTATCTACTCCAATTGAAAAAAAAAAACAAATAAACAAAAAAGGAAAAGTGAAAAGATTGAAAAAGAGAATATATATACATATATATATATATATATATATATATATATAGAGAGAGAGAGAGAGAGAGCATGCATGTGTAACTTATTTATTATAACAAGGGCATACCAATTGAATTGACAAAATATTTGTGCTGTTGTTTCTGGAAAGTTGATCCAAGACTTCAGCTTTATTCAAAAATCAGAGATATTATTTTTGCTAGAGTTGAAAGTGGCTAAGTGAGAAAAAAATCTTGGTTTGGCTGAAAGCATCTTGTTCTGGTGTTTGTCTTTTACTGATTGAAAAGATAAAGAAAATGGCAATAAGGTGATGCTTTGAATTTTCAATGTTACTCTCATCAAAGCGTCAATAGGGCACCAGATGCAGAAGAACTAGAATTCTTCAATTTTTCTTCTTTTCTCAAAGACAATTGATTTTTTGTCAGTTTTTAATTTTGCAAATATTTGTTCTCATACACAAGTAGGCTCCTCGAATTTTTTTTTTGTTTTTGGTTCTGTCTCTTATGATTTCTTTTCTGTAAATCCAGAAATTAATTTGTCGAAAGCCATCAAGCATTTATAAGTTTTATATTTTTGCACATGCAATTTCTTTGATGTGACTACCCACTTCTCTGCGCTTGTTAGATTTTAGTTTTCATTTCCACACCAGCAATTGGTTGTCTGAAAGAAAATATCAAAGTTTCACCAGAAAAAAAAAATTTATTATGGTATTGTTTCTGACTTGGACAAATTTATTTGTCGTCATGCAACAGAAAAGAAAAATAACCAATGAGGAAGGAAAATCAGAAAAGGATATGCATATATATTTATGCGTGTGTATGTACTGTGGCCAATGTGTAAATTGTCACCATTTTATATTTTTTTATTTTGTATATCTGTGTTTTTTTCTTTCTGATGTTGTCAACTGCACAGTACAATAGGGTTAGTTGGGTACCATCTGTGAGAAAGGAAAAAAAAAAGAACCATGGTGCAATTCACTTTGCCAAATATTTGGAAATGGCATACTGTACTACTTGGCATTTATAGCAAAAGCTCCAGTACAAACTTTTCAGAATATTTGGGTGTCAATCTGTGGACAGTGCAGAGGGTTCAGAAAGAGTTAGATGAGTCCAATGGCGATTGTGAAGTTACAGCAGCATAGAAAATTCTGGTTGTTCTGAGAAGAAAATAACTTGTTGGTGAAGGCCTCATACTCAACACAGAGCTCTATATCAAGTTCATTAAGAAGGTAGTGCTACCCTGGGTCAAAATGGTAACAGACCCTATGTCTGGCACTGGTTTCTGCACCATGCTGCACAAGCAGAAGAACCCAGTCATGGATCACATCACCCCTTTATATCTGACCACATACTCTCCAGACTGCAACCCACTTGATTATTGTGTAGGACACAGTTGAGTGAGAGACCAGCAAAACTCCTTGTAATACCAAAAAGGAATTACAACAGCATTCACCAACCTTTTCAAGGAGACCACCCAGAAGAGTTGCAGGAGATTCTAAAGTTGTCTTGAGGCTGTGTTTGATGACAATGGGGATTTTTATTCAGTAAATTTATTCTTTAGTATTTCAAGATATTTTTGTGTAATTTTGGTAAATATATCTGTTAAAATGAGATGTAAGTTGTATTTTCATTTTTGCATAATTTGGCAACAATTAAGGAAATTCTTGAATTCAAAGCAGCCTGCACAGGTGTGGGAAGTGACATATCAGTTCCTTATGATCAACATACAGGTATGATGTGAAAATACTCCTATCCAAATAAGCTTGCGACTGGAGCATCATCTGACACAAAGTGCACCATAACAGGACATATTACAATAATGGAGAGAGTGTGCACTGGAGGGTAAAGACTGTTGGCAAGTTTAAACAATTTGCTCAGTTTGTTCAGTAAAAACTTACCGAGGTCCTGGGCATGACATTAAACTGCATCCAGCTGCACGGCTTCTGATTCAGAGATTGTGAGGAGCATGGAACCACCTTAATTGCTGTTGTTCTCAAGTCCACCTTGACATGGAGTGGTAGCACCTGTTAGCGTCCTATCTATGGGCAAATAATTAACCCTCAAACTGGGGTCAAAGCACTATGAAAGTATTAAAATACACATTTATAGAAATATATACTTAAAAATAAACTTTTACAGAAAAATAAACATTTTTGAAGAAAAAAACTTTTTACCATAACACCTTTTTGAAGGAAAAGACATTATTCTTAGCAAAACATTTTTTAATACAAAACTAGAAGAAATTTTCAGTTTTCTAAAATAAAAATGAATAAAAACAAAAAATTTTCATTAAGATATGACTAAATCAACTTTCTCACTAGAACTGAACATTTAAAAAAGTACTTTAATACCCGACCTATTTGGCATTAAATAACCTACAGAGGTTGATATACCATTAAACGAAACTCAAAAACTTACTGAACCCTCATCTCCCATATCAAAGGTTACACTGTTTTCTAAAATCTAAGCAAACCTTATAAAAAAATTACCTAAATTCTTTCTGCTCCAGCTTAAGATCTTACTAGTTATGACATTTTTATTACCTTTATTTGAATTTACATGTACATATCTCTATTACACATGTACAATGATTTCTCTTTTTTTTTACTTTTTTTTAAGTGACACATTCTTTTTCTTAATTATCATAGAATTGCCATAACTTTTTAGGAAAGATAGTAGAGTGGTTTTTCATTGCCTTTTCCATGGTGGTCATCTTTTAGGCTGTTTGTCACACAAAAACGCTCAAACTATCCTATTATTTAACCCATACCTGAGAGGAGAAGGAATAGATTACTGTCTTTCTCCAAGGGCATTAGTGTACACAGGGAAGCTCAACTATTCTACTAATTAACCCTTAGCTGGGAGAAAAATAAATGGATTAGTCTCTTTCCTCAGAGCATTAGTGCACAAGTGAATGCAGCAGACTAAGTCAGAATACGAACTGGGTTCACTGATTCTAGTTTCCATGCTGTTAACTATGACTTTGCTCTCAATTAGTTTGATATAATTATGCAGATAAGTGAAAGTAGCAAACTAGTTCGTCAGTTAAGTGCCATACATGATACACATTTTCGGCGATCATGTCTCTTTCGAGACATGACTACCTGGGCAGAAGATTATCCCACAGTAGGTTGCCATTGCTTTTGGCAGTAGACTGATTCCTGACCAAGGCTATAGAAACCAATCTGTCTTGTTATTTAACCTATAACCGAAGGGAAGAGACTGATTAATACCTTTCCCTAGGGTATTTATGCGTAAATGAATGCCATGAATTCAACTGGAATTCGAACTTGGCTCCCCGACATGTCATTCTGAGTTGATATCCACTGCACCACAACACACATCTGCTAGACTGGAGTTTAAATTCTGATCAAGTTCGTTACGCTCATTTACATGCAGAAATACCCTTAGGAAAGTCTTAAATGCATCTCTTTTTCCTCACTAAGCTGGAGTTAAATATCAAGGCCAGCTGGACCCTGTAGCTTTGGGTGCAACCAGTCTAGGAGAAGGAAAACTCTGACTTCATTTCAGTTGGGCCTCATCAGGCTATCTTGTCAAAGATAGACATTTGTTGTATGCCTTTCTGACTTCTGTTAGATGAATTCATGTTTTAATCTGAATAAATAGTCTTTTCACATTTTTATATTAGTTGTAGAACCTGTTTGTTGGTCCTGGTGATGATGGTATATATTTGTGTACCCAAAATAAATTTTGTAGATCAGCAATATATGTGGCTGAACTTCACTGGGTGTGCCAAAGAATTGTCCCCTGGAGAAAAATCTGGTTAATACTTCAGCAGCAACACTTTTGATTAATTACAAATAAAAGATGTGCTGTGAATAAAACATTTTAATGGCAGACATATACAAAATTCTTGCCAACTCATCTTAAAAGGCCTTACTGACCCAAATAAATACTTGCTTTGTGCAAAAGTGGCTAAACTCTCATCTTATTTATCACTATTTATGCTGTTTATATTTAGACTATCGACTCTTGTTTTATCACAATGAGTTTTTTAATCTTCAGAAATTCAGATAAATGAAATCAATATATGGCGAAGACAGTGTTAAAGACAACAAAGATGAGGACAATAGTCTAAATATACATAGTATAAATAATAACTCCTCATCCCTGAAATTCAGACAGAAATGAAATCAATATATAACCATGACATTGTGATAACAACAACAAAGATGAGGACAATAGTCTAAATATACATAGTATAAATAACTTCTCATCCCAGAAATTCAGACAGAAATGAAATCAATATATAACTATGACATTGTGATAACAACAACAAAGATGAGGACAATAGTTCAAGTATAACACATCACTCAATAAATCCTGGGCCTAACTAATAAAATAGCAACTGTTAGGCAAAATTCAACTTTCTTCATCAACATAGTCTCCTCTTTGGATGATACACCGATTCCAACGTTTCTCTAAGAATTGAATGCTCTTTTTGTAGAAAGATTTTTCTATGGCTTCTAAATATGCCTTAGGTTTCAATATCTCTTCATTGGAGCCAAATCTTTTGTGGTCTGCAAACAGCCTGTAGTTGCTGGGGTCAGATCTGGATGTGGAAGCAATTCAAAGTGCAATTTATGTAATTTTGCCATTGTTGGGATCAACTTATGACGCAGTGTGTTTCCTTGGTGAAAGATAACTTTTTTTTTCTTCATTTGTGGCTGTGTTTTTGATGATTTTTTTCTTCAATACCTCAATAATGCTATAAAATATATGCCCATTGATGGTTCTTCCTTTCTCAAGGTAATCAATGAACAAAATACCTTGCACATCTCAAAATACAGAGACCAAAACTTTGCCTGCTGATGTTTGTGTCTTTGGTCACTTTGGATGGCTTTTACCTGCTGCTGTTCACTCAGCTGAATGCCAATTTAACTCCAGAGTAAAGTGGTGGATCTATGTTTAATCCATTGTCACATATTTATGCAAAAACTCCTTGTTGTGTTGAAACAGTTTCAAACAATGCTCTGAATTGTCAATGTGTTGTTTTCGATCAATTGTGAGCAAATGCGGCATCCACTTTGAACACAACTTTCTCATTGACAAATATTCATGCAAAATAGTAAATACACTGCCTTCTGCTATGTTCAGTTGTTTTACTAAATCATGCAACATGAATTTACGATCAGTCAAAACGAGTTTGTTATTTTCTTTTTGTGTGTTTTCTGGGATAACTGCCAATTTTGGATGACCTGAGCATTCCACACCATTTGTGTCTGTATGGCCACATTTAAAGTCAGCATACCACCTCTTAATTGTTGTTCACAACAGAGCAGAGTTCGAATAACATTTATCAAGCCATTGCTTTGTTTGAACAGTATTTTTCTCATCAGAAAGCAATCTGTTATCAACACATGAAATTCAGATTTCTCCATTGTTTTGAAAATTTGCAACAGTAGCTTCTCTTAAATAACTCTAATTTATAAACTAATAATTTGATTTGGCCCAAATTTTGTCACATACCATTTGAAGGTTAGTACTTCATAAAAACCATATAGGTCTTTTATTAGTCCTGCCATCCATATGTCAGTCACAGGACATATTGAGTGATGTGTTAAATAGCATAAATAATGATAATTCCTTATCCCAGAAATTCAAAGAAAAATTGTATGTCACTTTTAGTTATGTTCGTCCTGTGACTGTTTCCCATTTTTCTTTTGTTTCAACACTGATTTATATCAATGCTTCTTGTTTTTTACTCTTTTTCTGTCTTGGAGGCAGCTTATTCAGCAGTAAGTCTTACCAAAAATAAGTAGGTGGACCTAATAATATCTACTGTAGTTAAACATATTTATGCAAGCATTAAAAACAATATAAAATATAAAGATAGCTTGGGAGAAATGAAAGAAATGCAAATAAAGGTTGTTAAAGAAGATAAAATCAAAGTGTAGAAATGTCTTGCAGGTATATCTCACCTTATGTTGGTAATTTGTTCCAGGAGAGGTGACTTAAAACGAAAAATGACTCAAGTCGAATTTACTTGTCTCCAGCCTAAACCACAAATAACCATTCCCAATTCTGTATTTTGTTTATAAATTCATTTTTAATGATATATGGTCAATAAGAATCTAATTTAAGCTTACAAACAAATAAATTTTAGTTTTTAATATAGTACAGACAAAAGTAATATAAATTTATGAATACCTGTACATACATACTTGTAAATGTAGATGCTTTTGATTTTGTGCTCTTTACCGTACGTCATGGACTCTTTGTTTGTGAATGTGGCTTACTCGAAGACATTATAAAATAAACTGATTTTGTGAGGTTAAATAACAAATACAGTTATTAAAGTTATTTTGTGATAATATGTATTTTAATGTGATTTTATATACTTTTATTCCTATTTATTCTTTCAAGACATGATCACCCAAAGTGTGTATCACATATGGCACTTGACTATGGGATGTGCCAAGTTTGAATTCCAGTTGAATTCCTTGCATTCATTTATGCACAAATACTCTTGAGAAAGGTATTAATCTGTCTCTTCCCTCCAGTTATAGGTTAAATAATAAGACAGATTGGGTTCTATAGCCTTGGTTGGCAACCAGTCTACTGCAGAAAGCAATGGCAACCTACTGCAGGATAATCTTCTGCCCAGTCAGTCATGTCTCTTTTGAGACATGATCACCCAAAGCATGTATCATATATGGCACTTAACTGACTAACTCAAAACCTCTCATGCCATGCTCATTTTAACAAATCGTTCTCATTCCCTTCAAATTCCATTGGTTTAATGTAAAGTTCACTTGAGCACTTTATTCCCATGAACCACAGCTTCATTGAATTAACTCCCTAGAGGATGGTTCTCTAATAGCTACAATCTTAACCTGTTCTATAATTAATCATTATCTTCCCTATATGCACAGGGTGTTACAGTGAGAGAAACAACCGTGCACAGAGGGTGTCAAAGAAAGAATAAAAGATGGATGGAATTCGAGTAGATAGAAGGATGCAGTTGGCACTGCATTTAAATTTTTGAAGATTACAGCTATCAAGGAAACAAGTAAAATGAATAGAGTTCCACAGGTGGGAAGTGTGAGAGAAGATACTGTTAGAGTAGAAGAATTGGTGGTTACATTTAACTATTTCAATGGTGTTGTATCACTGAGTGGTAAAACAGATGTTGAAATAATACCTTTATTCGGTAGATACAATATAAATAGTTCATACTAGATTGCAACAATATGAGTGGTTGAGTTAGCAAGTAATGATGGTTGTTAACGGTAGCCCTTAGCTCACACTAACTGCTGAGTTCACTCGACTCACTCTTTATGTATAAGTGAACCCAGATCGAGCCACGTCACAACAAATGGTAAAAGGATGGGACCTAGATGGAAATCTAGTAGCATGCTTAATTTCCTGTTGTCAGGGCACCAAGAAAAAAAGCTTGTCAGAGCAGTTGCCATGAAAATATTTGTAGAAAAGACATAGGGAAGCCATGTCATGTTGGCGAGAAAGTGACTAAAGTTAAGATGCCAGTTCAGGATCAAGTCTTTCAAACATTTTTGGTCAGGTCAACAAGTCAATTTAGATTTGATATGAAGGGAAGTTTTTTTTTTTTTTTTTTTTTACATCAATGTACTCATCAGCTTAAAGCTTTTCCAGATTATAACCTGTACCATACAAAAAGCAACAAAGATACCTTAAGAATCAAAAAGAGGCAGTTAAAATTTCTTGGATGCATAATGAGGAAAGAGGGCTTGGATAATTTGACACTGAATATGTCAATGACAAAATCCCCAGGGAGAAGCAGCAGACCACCTACTTGACAAACTTGTGTGACTGGTTGGTATAATGGAAATGAAGGAGCGTAGACACAAAGACAAATTTTCCTAAGAGTTACTCTGCAAAATTTCAAAGACCTACCAAATAACAGAAATACATCACTTGAAGAATTTCACAACAGCAGCAACAACAAATAAAATGGATATCACATGTAACGCAAAGAGAAATTCATTAGCTAATCAAGACGTCGACATTCTTCTTCTATGTGCCCTGTCCCTTCAGAATGTAGGTGATCATCGCTTTCCACATTTCCCTATCCCTGGTGGCTCTCGGCAAACCTTCTCCTGTTACACCATGCTACCCTCGTTCCGTCATCCACCTGATTAGGTCCTTCAAATATGTTATCCGTTGCTTTCCCCTGTCTCTTTTTCCCTCTATCTAGCCTGTTAGTATCAGGTTCTCCAAGCCATCCTTCCTCATTGCATGTCCCAGGAACTTCAACTGTCTCTTCCTGATGTTCAGTATTAATTTCCTTTTTGTTTCCATCATTTTTAAGACCTCATCATTGCTCACATGCTCGATCCATAATATTCACAGCATCCTTCTGTAGAACCACATTTCAGTTGCTTCAAGTTCTTCCTTCATCTTTGATGATATTGTCCAGCATTCACTGTCATATTGAAGAATGAACAACATATAGCAATCCAGTACTCTCTTCCTTGTTTCTAGCAAAATTGTCCTGTTTCTTTATACCTTGCTCAACTTCTGGAATGCTTCTTTTGCCATGCCAATCCGCCTTCGGATTTCTGTGTCGCACTTCCCATCTTCTGTTATAACACTTCCCAGGTATTTAAATTTTTGTACCTGCTGGATTCTAGTATCCCCGACCTGTATTTGGCATATTGGGCTGCCTTTTATGACTTTAAATAAAAAGTTAGGGAAGAAGCCACCATTAGTACTGGAAAAATCCATAACAGCTACTTTACTCAAGAAACTTCTTCTATGTGCCCTGTCTTTTCAGGATGTAGGAGATCTTGGCTCTCCACATCTCTCCATCCCTGGTGGCTCTTAGCACGCTTTCTCCTGTTACTCTACGCAACCCTCGTTCCGTCATCCACCTGATCAGGTCCTTCAAATATGTTACCTGCTGCTTTCCTCAGTCTCTTTTTCCCTCTATGTTAGTATCAGGTTCTGCAAGCCCTCCTTCCTCATTGCATATCCTAAGAACTTTAGCTGTCTCTTCCTGATGCTTTCCTGAAAAAATTGTTTTAAGAGAAAAAATTATAAATTTTTGCTGTGAGTGGCATTGGCTGCCGAGTCAATAAATGCCAAATGTTTCCTTATAGGGAAATGGCTAGTATTACTGTCACTATTAGACTTTAACAAAACTTTCCTGGAATCGGCAATCTGTGTTGATTTTCTGCCAAGTCTTCATATGTTCCCTCTGGAAAAAAGCATGAATCTGCTTTTCCCCACACTAGCATTTGGAGTCTTTTAACATTCTAAGACTGTCAACCTAAGAAAAGCTTACTCTGAAAGAAACACACCCACATCATGACAATTGACATCACAGGTCCCAAGTGTGGTTAGGAAATAGCAAGGATTGGATAGCGGGCCAACACACTAGGGGCGGTGTAAAAACTTATAATTGCGTTAAAAACACTGAATAAATCTCGACTCTAAATCCCGTGTTGTTAAGAAAAAAATTCAGACGGACATTTCTCAATATGCTTTATCACATGGGAGAAGAAACTTCTTCTTTCTGACTTAAGAATTTCCTTGGTGAATTCTATCAAGCATGTATGTTTTTCAGTTTGCTATTTCTTTTTTTTTTTCAGTTTTCTCAGAGATCCTACTCAGATGGAATAAATATTAATTTTTTTTTTATTTTCAATTCAGCATACCAATAGAAAAAAATCTCTCAGTCTGTATCTCACTTAACCTGTTCTGATGCAATTATATCAGTCTTTTAAGAATGCTTGTTGTCAAGCAATGGTTTGCAAGTAGGCTATTCGGTAAATGTTCATTTTAGGTATGGATGGCTCTTCCCCCTTCAAATTTATCCAAAATAGCATTATTTCTGTGCAAATGTATATGCTGAACTCAAATCAACAATTAGTTATTGAAGAAATTTACCTTTTTTGCTTTGAAAGTCTATAAAAAAAACGAACTAGATCTTGCACTTTTTCTCTCCCGTAACTCTCACAAAGTCTTGTAATTAAATGCAGAATGACGTTCTATGTAGGCAGAATTTTTTTTTAATTTTGGCTGATTTTCTTCCTTTACTGAAACTTCCGGCGATGTTCTTCCTGACCTGAGAGTAACTAGTGTAGAAATACAATAGCACATTACTTTAATTTCCAGAAGTACATCACCGGAAGTATCAGTAAATGAAGAAAAATAGACAAAAAATTTGCCAAAATTCATTCAAATGCGCAGTACGTCATTCTGCAGTTAATTACATGACTTTGTGAGACTTACGGGAGAGAAAAAGGGCAAGATATAGTTTGTTTTTTTATGGACGTTTAGATAAAAAAAGGTAAGTTTCTTCAATAACTAACAGTTGATTTGAGTTCAGCATATACATTTGCACAGAGATAATGTTATTTTGGATAAATTTGAAAGGGAAAAGCGACGGGACTTACAAGGAAAATTTACCGGCTATTCATCTTATTCGTTCAGCAAAATTGCTATTTCAACTTGTTCTCCACCCCACCTAGACTTCAGATTTTCATAGTCAGACCTGTTCTTCCACTCGTCAGGGGTATCAGCAATTGACTGCTTATACTTCATGATTTTTCTTCATCATAGGCTCTATTATTGGTGCAATCTTTTTTTAAATTTTTTTTTTTTGTGGGGGGGTTCTCAATGGATACCTCTCTCTCTCAATCTGTTCATATCTATCTGTTATTTTCTATTCAGCCAAGGATGCATTCCAAAAAGTGAGTATTGAGAGACAAGAAAATATCACTAGAAAAAAAAAACTGATGGACTGTTACATGTCTGTCCTCGTATATGGCAGCAAATGCTGGGCAATCTCATCAAAGATGAAGGAAGGACTCAAAGCAGCAGAAATGTGGTTCTACAGAAGGATGCTAAGGATGACATGGACCAATCATGTGAGCAATGGCAAGGTTTTAGAGGGGATGGAAATAAAGAAGACACTTTTAATTAATGTCAGGAAGAGACAGCTGAAATTTCTGGGACACATAACAAGGAAGGAGTTCTTGAAAAATCTAATACTCACAGGACAGATAGAGAGAAAAAAGAGACAAGGGAAAACAATGAAAGACATACTTGTTGGTCAAGTGAATAGAAGAGCAAGAATTAGGAGAGATACAAAGAGAAAATGTGTTAAGAGCTACAAGGGATATAGGGATGTGGAGGGCCATGATCACCTATGTCCTGAAGAAACACGACACATAAAAAAGAAGGAACCATCTCTTTGCTGTTGTTTCCATGTTCATCCTGAATTGGAGTGGTAGCACCTGTCAGGGTTCCAGCTAAGGGTAAATAGTGAATTCCCAAACAAAACACTGTTAATTTTATAAAAATAAATTATTATAGTAAAAAGATTATCACCATTGAATTTCGGACAAAATAAATATTACCAGCAATACATTTTTGTAAAATAAATTACTAATGCTCCCAAGAAAATTAAATGTTGACATTAAATGATCCATAAAAAATTTATATGCTGCTAAACAAACAGACATTGAATTACTCAAGTTCATCACCAGGTAGATGTTTTCCTCTGACCATCTTGCCTTCAATCCTTCCTGTTAATATCAAATTTTCTGGGCCCTCTTTTCTCATTATGTGAACCTCAAATTTTAGCTATTGCTTTCTGATGTTAAGTATAAGGGTCCATGATATTCTCAGTATCCTTCTGTAAAACTATATTTCTGTTGCTTCAAGTTTGTTTATTTGTGAGAATATAATTGAGCATTCAGTGCTATATGTGCGGACTGATATGTTCAGTAGTTTTTTCTTATTGATGTCCTTTCATTTTAACATTTTAATTATTCAAAACTCATTTCATTCATTGCCATCATGTTTATAATTTTTTATTGTTTTTTTTTAGATAGGTCATCTTTTTTTGTTTTTAACACATTTTTTCCAAAGATCATTTTTCCACTTGATTTTTTAATTCCATTTATTGATTTTCTTTGATCTTTGTTTTTTTTTCTCTTTTGGCTTCACCCCTCTCTTGGCTATTCTATTTTGTTCTCTTTTGGCTTCGCCCCTCTCTCGGCTATTCTATTTTGTTCTCTTTTGGCTTCACCCCTCTCTCAGCTATTCTATTTTGTTCTCTTTTGGCTTCACCCCTCTCTCGGCTATTCTATTTTGTTCTCTTTTGGCTTCACCCCTCTCTTGGCTATTCTATTTTGTTCTCTTTTGGCTTCGCCCCTCTCTCGGCTATTCTATTTTGTTCTCTTTTGGCTTCGGCCCTCTCTCGGCTATTCTATTTTGTTCTCTTTTGGCTTCGCCCCTCTCTCGGCTATTCTATTTTGTTCTCTTTTGGCTTCACCCCTCTCTCGGCTATTCTATTTTGTTCTCTTTTGGCTTCGCCCCTCTCTCGGCTATTCTATTTTGTTCTCTTTTGGCTTCGCCCCACTCTCGGCTATTCTAT
Organism: Ascarosepion bandense; assembly: GCA_037127315.1. NCBI lineage: Eukaryota > Metazoa > Mollusca > Cephalopoda > Sepiida > Sepiidae > Ascarosepion > Ascarosepion bandense. The sequence continues at coordinate 490,330 of JBBBDQ010000216.1, forward strand.
TTTGTTCTCTTTTGGCTTCACCCCTCTCTCAGCTATTCTATTTTGTTCTCTTTTGGCTTCACCCCTCTCTCGGCTATTCTATTTTGTTCTCTTTTGGCTTCACCCCTCTCTCGGCTATTCTATTTTGTTCTCTTTTGGCTTCACCCCTCTCTCGGCTATTCTATTTTGTTCTCTTTTGGCTTCACCCCTCTCTCAGCTATTCTATTTTGTTCTCTTTTGGCTTCACCCCTCTCTCGGCTATTCTATTTTGTTCTCTTTTGGCTTCACCCCTCTCTCGGCTATTCTATTTTGTTCTCTTTTGGCTTCACCCCTCTCTCGGCTATTCTATTTTGTTCTCTTTTGGCTTCACCCCTCTCTCGGCTATTCTATTTTGCTATGCATTTATTTAGTGAGGCAATTCTGATAGAATTCCTAACAGGATTGATCACTTGTGACTATAATCTTAACAATATAACATATTCAGATGAGACAGTGCTGATGGTAAACATGGAAAGAAAACTACAAAACCTTCTTCAAAAGGTAGTGAGAAGAAAGGATTAAACATAAACTACAAGAAAATGCATGGTTATCAGCAAAAGGATGATCCCAAAATGCAAATTACAGGACATGTTGGCAATTCCAAAAATTGACACAGATCTGAAAATGTATTGGGATGTCCAAGGATGCATTATTAAAAATAGACAGAATATTAAGGGACAGAAAAGTGAAACAAAGAAATGTGTACTGAACTATCAGATGATATCTGTCCTCAGGTATGGCAATGAATGCTGGATAATCTCTTCAAAGATGAGAAGAGACTTGAAGTAACAGAAATTTGGTTCTACAGAAAGATGCTGTGAATGTCATTAACTGAAGACATGAGCAATAATGAGTTTTTGAAGATAGAAACAAAAAGAAAACTTATACATAACATCAATAAGAGATGGTTGAAATTTCTTGAGGCTGTAATAAGAAAAGAGTCTGTCAGAGGACAGATTGACGGAAAAGAGAAAGGAAAACAGTGTATAAAATGCTAGATGGGTTTGAGCAAATGGATGGCAGAACAGGGTTTGAAAGGAAATACAAAAGTTATTAAGAGCTTCAAGGGACAGGAAGATGTGGAGCCCCATGATTCCCTATGCCTTAAAGGGACACAGCACATAAAAGAAATTCTTTAAGTTTTGCTTAACTCTACTCATCTCCTTTTTCTCTCTCCATATTTGTTTTTGTTTTTTTTGTTTTCTCTCTCAATTTCAACTACTGACTTCATTATTTTGTTTTATATTACTCCGCCATTTTTACAATTTTATTTTAAAAACTGCCTTCCTAAAAGATTGCAAGATTCTAGGGAAATGGCTTCTGTAAGAATTAATTGGCTTCTTGTTAGCTAACATGGTATTTTTTTTTAAGAATTTATGTTTTTCGTTGTTCCATGTAAGTATTTCATTAGTAAGCGACAGTTCATTACCATACTTGGCTTTACTGAATACTTCATGCCTTTCATGAATTCAGAATTTCTGTAATGAAATTAGATGAGAGTTTGCCATCAGCCTAGGTTGGTTAGGATGTTAGTAATTCTCTTTGATATTTTGTGGAGACAATGAGGTTCATCTTTCTTGGTTATGTTGTATTGCCATTATTGTGCAGGGTGGTGGTATACTTGTGTTTAAGGGTGGAATTTATCAACCAGCTGAAGCAATAACAGAAAATGAGAATAAGGTATAAATTCAAGGAAGATAAAACTCCCAGGGGGTAAAAACATTGACCTTTGTATTTTATTTCTGGAGTGACATTTTCAGTTTATGCTAAGCAAGCAACTGGTTTGCAAATAAGTAGATAAATAGAATATCTATAAATATATATAAGGGTGTATCAAAAATACATTTTCAATCTTTGGAGGCATACTCCTCACACTCAAACAAGGACAAACATTCCTACAGTGCATCAGACTAAACAGAGAGGCCTACATCAACTTTCTTGAGGAGATAGTGATGCTCTGGATCAAGATGGTGGCTGCTGGAAGAACATATATCTGGCAACAGGACTCTGCACCATGTCATGCAAGCAGGAGAACCCAGTCATGGTTGTCACACAATTTCTGCAACCTCATCACCCTTTACATCTGGCCAACTAACATACCAGACTACAACCCCCTTGATTATTATACGTGAGGTGCAGTTGAGAAAGAGACCAACAAAACTTTCTGTGAAACCAAAAATGAACTGATGGCAAGTATAATAGCTTACATGAATTTAAACAAGGAGACCATTTAGAAGAATTGCAGGAGATTCTGAAGTTGTCTAGAGGCTGTGGTTGAAACCAATACTAATTTTATCAAATAAATTTGCTCTTTAGTATTTCAAAATAATTTTGTGTAATTTTGGTTATTATTATTTGAAAAAAAAAACCATTAATTATTTAACTCTTCATCCCAATCTTTTTCCTGACTTAAAAGTTTTGTGGTAACATCCATCTGTCAAAGGTGTATTGAATTATATATTTCTGACTTTTGTGAATTCAATGTCTTTCTTACATTTTAATTTTTGCATTTTTTCAATTCTCATATAGACACATGCATGCTCATAAGTATTCCATTTGCTTACATGTTCATTGATAAACATAATGTTTTTCCAATTATCCTTCAATTTTTCAGTTATAAAGTTTTTATATATATATATATATATTTAAGGAACAAAGAAAATAATTGCAATGTTCAAAAGATTATTTTGAAACAGTGCTCAATATAAAAATAGAGCAATGAATATTTATTATTAATTATACTTTAGAACATGTACAACTACTACAAAATTGTAGTAGTTTGTACATGTTCTAATGTATAATTAATAAATATATATATACTAGCCATATAGCCCGGCATTGCTCGGGTGGAATGAAAGCTTTAAAACTAATCCATGGTCCTGGAGCTCAGACTCTTTGGACGTTGGCATGAAAGACTAAAAAGCAATAGTTATTTCCAGTTAAAACAAAACCATAGGCTGAAAGAAAAATGAATAGAAGTAAGTCAAATTTGGATTTCCTGCTATCAATATCAAATAAGTTTTTTCATTGTAAACTGAATTTTGAAGGCCAAATAAGTCCTCTGAGTAAATGGTATCAATTATACCTACTTAGAGCCAAACCCAAAGCAAAAACTAAAATAAAAGGGCTGAAAAAATACAGACATACAGGCAGATAAACAGACACACACACAAACATCTTGTCTTTTATATATATAATCGCACCATTGTAAGAACTGCAACCTTGATACTTCTGAACATCATTGCTTATGTCTTTGTCATACAAAAATTATAACACTGCTCAAACACACTGGCAAACCTTACAGATAAAGCGCAGATATTGTTGGTGTCAGCCTTTCAACTGTCAGTCATGTTATCATGGCAAAGAAACAAACTGGATCCATCAATGAAAAACAGAAAAAGAAGATGCAGTTAAAAGAGAAAAACAGTGTCAAGAGAAGATGTGCATAAGATCAAGAAAAGTGTGAAAGATCCTAAGACATTATTCATTTTATTTCAATTAATTTGCACAAGAGTGTGTGTGTTTGTGTGTGTGTGTATATATATATATATATATATATATATATATATATATATATATACACACACACACACACACACGCACATTACATATACATATTAATGTATACTTGGGCAACTACCTTTCTAGTAAACATCTTTTATTGAATATGGCTGACATTTTTTCCCAATCTCACCTTTTCTTTTAGAAAGATTACTCTCTGAGCCCAACAAAAACAATAAAAAAATTCAAAGAAAATGCTTAATTTCCATGATTCTAACATCTCATAACATGACATTACACTGCACATGAAAGAATTCTCTTCAATTATGATCTTTGACATTTTTTTAAAAAACTTAAAAATTTCTGCTAATCTTATGAATAATTTGTGAGCATTTTTTCCAGTTACCAACAATGTTTAAAATAAATTTAATTTTGTCTTTTTGCCTTCATAAAGTCCATCACAAGATGAAACACATAGATGGAATAAATATAGTTTTCCTCGTCTTCTTTATTTAACCATATATATATATAAAATTCTAATAATCAAAATAAATTATTAAATATAAAAAATTGCATTATGGGTCATTGCTAAAACTTTAATAAATATGTAGTTTGTCACTTAAATAATAATATAACATAATACAACACACACACACACACACATATATATATATATATATATATATATATATATACTTATTTATAAATGGAACTTTTTTTGTGTGTGTGTGTGTGTCCATTACCTATAGACTCCGAAATGGCTGAACTGATTTTCTTGAAAATTTACAGTTTTACGATAAGTATCTGCAAGTGTTCTTAGCTAGGTTTTGTGTCAAGGTACCCCCGATAAATATCAAAAATCGATAACAAAAAAAATCGGGTTACAGAAGGAGTGGTCCAATTTTAATCAAATTTGATACACTCATAAACAAAGACATAAGAAATGATATTCAGAAATTTCAAGGTTGCAGTTCTTACAATAGTGCAGAAAATCAACAATATAAAGGCAAAATGTTTGTGTGTGTGTCTGTTTATCTGCCTGTATGTCTGTATTTTTTCAGCCCTTTTGTTTTAGTTTTTGCTTCGGGTTTGGCTCTAAGTAGATATAATTGTAGTTGTTAGTCTCAGCCATGATACCATTTACTCAGAGGACTTATTTAGCCTTCAAAATTCAGTTTAGGACGAAAAAACTTATTTGATATCGATACCAGGAAATCAACATTTGACTTACATTCATTCATTTTTCTTTCAGTCTACAGTTTCGCTTTAACTGGAGACAACTATTGCTTTTTAGTCTTTCATGCCAATGTCCAAAGAGTCTGAGCTCCAGGACCATGGATTAGTTTTAAAGCTTCCATTACACCCGAGCAACACCGGGCCATACTGCTAGTATATATATATATATATATATATATATATATATATATATATATATACACACACACACAGAAATGTACATATTAGTGGTTATAAAATTTTGTCAAAAGTACTTCAAGTGTTCTGGAATATATTTTATTGAACCTTAGTGGAAATGTAAAAAGTTCAGTATACAAGGGTTAAATCTGTGCATTGTGTGTGTCTGTTAAAATAGTTTTGTTTCCTACTTTGTTGAAATGTCAAGATAAAGCGACATTATGATAATAGTAATAATAATGATGAGCGTGCATCTCAAAATATTCAAGTATGATATTTAAACAACCTAATTTGTTATTACAGTGGAATATGTATATATATATATATACACACATACCATAAGTTGAAAGATTAGTTAAGCACATCTGTCAAAACAATTTGAAGATGGATTAGAATCAGTGACCACCTGAATAGATTCTTTGAAGGAACAAGCCTATAGCACTTCTCAGTTGTGATGGACACTCAGACAGACTCAATAATAGCCCTGAGCAATTGTTGATATGCAACCTGACCATCTTCTTAGCTACCTCATGCATGATTAAGTAATTATTATTATTATTTTTATTATTACATTTACTTGTGTTTATGTGTGCAGTTATAGTTTTTTTATTTTGTTTTTGTTTCTTATTCAGATATTTTGTTTATTTATTATTACTAATAATTTATTAAATTTAATAGTAATAATGATTAAAAAAATAATTAAGTAGTCAGTAATAAATAAGGTATAAAAAGTTAACAATACCATAAACAGGTACAAATAACTGCATTCAGATCCACGATTGTTACTACCCAATAACCATTAGGATAATACAATAGACCACATTACCCATAATGCATGATTGACCAGCATATGTAAATAATTACCACATTACCCATAATGCATGATTGACCAGCATATGTAAATAATTACCACATTACCCATAATGCATGATTGACCAGCATATGTAAATAATTGAGTTAAAACAAAACAGACATAACCTGAAGATTGCATTCAAACCAGTTGTTGACATTTAATATTTATCTCAATGTCCAATGTTTTTTATATATATATATATATATATATATATATAGTTCAGAACATGTACAAATTATAAATTACTACAAAAGTGTACATTTTGTTTCGACATCGAAAAAACAATGTCTCATCAGGTAGTAAAAAGGTGGTAATAAACATTATTTTTGAATTTTCTTTTAAAAAAAAACATTCATTACAATAAAATAAAGGGGAACTGAGATTTTTGAATTTTCCTTTAAAAAAAAAACGTTTATTACCATAAAATAAAGGGGAAGTGTGATTTTTTTAATTTTCTTTTTCAAAAATAATGTTTATTACCCAAAAATAATTTATAATAAATATTCAAACCTCTATTTCTATATTGAGTACTGTTTTAAATTAATGCTTTAAACATTGTTAATACTTTCTTCATTCTTTATTCACTTGGGTGTGTGTGTGTATATATATATATATATATATATATATATATATACACACACACATGTAAAAGTATAAACACCGACATGTGCGTTTGAACACTGATCAACAGTGAAAGAATAATACATAACAAATTATTCCACAGGTGATCAGGTGACCACTAAATAACTATAATAGCACCAGACAGAAGTCTGGGGTGATATGGTTAAGCTTATAGCAAGTAATCAGAATTCAGCAAATAACAAATCTATTGAGTGACCCAACTGTGGCTCAATTGTATTACAAATAACTAACTGAATATACAAAGACCAAGTATACAACAATGCCATACCAACACCTTAGTAGCCTTGAGGTTCCAATCACAACAAAAATGAGTCGACAACAAAATATATACATATAGTCATTCGTAAACAGCCCTGTTTCGCTGTATCACAGCTTATCTGTACTGTTAGACATCCGATTACTTCTAGACAGGATTGAAACCCGATCAAATTGATATCAGTCTACAATTCTACCTGTAAGCTATGGGTGTTCAATGGAGAGAGACAGATTTTAGCATGTTATATACACAATGTAAACGCACGCCAGTAGCCAAGAGTGTTCATATTCATTACTGAATAAACAACACACAGATATTGAGCGATAGGTAAATTGTTGCCATTATATATTATTAGTTTTGTGCATGTGCTTTGTTTTCAACTACACAGTATAGTTCGGTCAGTTGGGCACCATCTGTGAGAAAAAATCACCATGAAACAATTCACTCTGCCAGAAATTTGTAAATGGCATGTTGCACTGTATGGAATTCATGCCGGAAGCTCCAGTACAAATGTTTGAGTGTTTGGGTGTCAATCTAAGGACAGTGCAGAGGATTCAGAATGAGTTGAATGGTGATTACAAAGGTGTTTCGAGTGATCACTTCAATTACAATACCTCATTTCAGAAATAGAGACGCACCCGGAAGAATGTCGGAGCATGCAGCGCTGAAGATGTAGTGAATATAGCAACAAAGATGAGGACAACAATTCAAACAATGTAAATAATTACAATACCTCATCTCAGAAAGAGAGACAAATATGTACTTTTTGTTCTAAATCTGGTTTTAAGCATTGCATATAGTGGTTGATTGGACAGTAAGTTCTGATTCTATGTCAACATGAAAACATACACATGCACACATAAATGGATATGGTATGTAATAATGAATTTCATCCTCATCCTTTGATCAGTGATGGTTGGTTCGGAATCCACTGACAATCCTACCCTACACAAAACAGTCAAACGTTGCTGTACTCAGATCCTAGTGCTGTGATCGGTTTTCATAGTCTTCTTTCAAGGCTAATAGATGTGGATTGCCTGCTCTACATCTGGGTGTTTTTATATACGAGACAACATCTCAAGGAAAATTGCCAACTAAGGCTCAAGACTTCTTTAAAGCCACCAACAGCTCGCAAAGGGTCCTGTCTACCCAATTTTACTAAGACTTGGGTAAACCCTGGTATGGTTTTCAAGCACTTTTCAAATGCTCCATATACTGCAATCGCCTCTTCCAGACCAATAAGATCAAAAAGTCACCTCCCTGACAAATTGACAATGGTGAGATTCAAACCCGGGCTTCATGGTCAGAAAGCAAGCATTCCAACCACTTGGCTACATGCCCATTTTGAGGAATTTACCATTGTGGAAAATCACAATTTCATTTTCAAACTTGCAGTGCTACAACATAGAAAATGTACACTGGAGCAAGAATGCTATCTCTGTAGATTAAATAAAGAGTTCTGTTGTATGAAATTCTTTGATGGTTATCCAGACTGGGAGACACCAGACAGAGATCACAGTGGCCAAAATGAGATAATAATAACAAAGGTACCAATAGCTGACTGCAAACTCTTTTTTTTTTAAAACATGTGGTATAGTGGTTTAGAGTACAGCAAGTTTTGATTCCAGTACACTATAAACCCACACATACATATAAATGGAGGTGGTGTGCACTGCAGAAGTTAACATGGCCGAATATTACTATTTTATTTCTGGTACTAAAAGCAAGACAGGAAAAAATAATAGTCGGAATGTAATGATCAAAACAATAGGAAGGATGATGTGATTTGAAAGAATTTTTGGAATAACCTCAGTAACCCTTTGTTCTTTGTGGAGTTATAAATTCCACTTTTTTTTCTGTCTTATATTGATTATTGTTTAAATTAAACTGAAAACAAAGAATGCGTATGACTGCATGGCAGACAATTTGGCTAACCTTATCTGACATGCAAATGTTGAACCCGAATTGATATTCCTTATCTTATTTTGTTTGTATTGCACTGATTTGCATTGTCTGATTTTTTTTAGGGATGTGTGTGGTGAGGTGTTAAGAACAAAAGCAATTCTGTACGGCTTGTTGATATTCTATTGGTGTCAGGTGGGTGGGGGTGCAAATACTACTCTGATCATTATCGAATGGTGAATCAAAAGATAAAAAAAAAGTGAAATATTCTCTCTTGGTTTTCTGTTTGTTTTTCTGGAGAGTTGAAGAGAAATGTTTCGTTTAAAAAAAAAAATTGGGGAAAATAGCTGAGCAGATTAAAATGTTGTTTAATGAGTTTTTGGGATAGTAATTGTGGGTTCAATACTTGGCCTTGGTAGTAAAATCTCAGGCTCATTGAAAATAGAGCAAAATATAACTGAGCAGTAATAAACAAGAATAAGATTAGATATCCCAAGAAATGCATACAGAACACCATACACTCTATGCCTTCAAATTAAATATAGCATTAATTTTGGAATACTCTGAAAGGTATGCAGTTTGATAAACACCTGAAGAACGTCAGGGGTCACAGGGACCAAAACAGGAGAGTAAGAAAGATGAATTTGGTTTAGTGATTGTACAGAGAAAAATAAAATCATGCTAATTTTATGTTTTTCATAATTTTCTCAATTTGCATAAAAGGATCAACAAATATGTAGGCTGGCATCTAGATTATAGCTGGTGTTTGATCTAGAATTTTCAGTGCATAATGCTCATTCTGTGATTAATATTCAACTCTGAATAAAGTTTATAAACAAAGAATTAATTTTTATATATATATATATATAATGTCCATGTGCTCAGCTCTTTCTTTTTTTACAACCATTTTTTCCTTCCATGTATATACATGGAGGGATTTTGAAACAAGTATAGTTATAAGTTTGCATATATATATATATATATATATATATATAAATGCAAACTTATAACTATACTTGGAAGGAAAAAATGGTTGTAAAAAAAGAAAGAGCTGAGCACATGGACATCAGCCAAAACGATTTGGACCAAGCCAGTACGTAGCCCAAAGAAAAACCTTAGACGAGTAATCAATAACAAAAAAGAGCTCAATACGTAAGCAGAGTAGAAAAAGTAAATTAACCTAGTGAGCCAACAAACCTACCAAGGTTTCACCTAAACTGATCTTCAGGGAAGGTTTTTAATTATATGTATTATTTTTCATTTGTAAACCCAGGTTTCTATCTTTCGGTATCTTCAGGCAATTTATATTTTTTTGAAAACGCTTATGTAACTGGGATTTTTTATGAGCCCACAATTTTCAATATGAGAAATTAGAAAATTTTCATCCATGATTGTACCTATTAGGATCATAAACCCATAGATGAAAATATACTAACTTCTAATTTACTGTAAATTGTCTAAATACACCAAAAACGTAAAAACCTGGGTTGCATAATAACTCGTTTACAAACGAAATATATATATATATATATATATATATATATATTTTTTTTTTCTAAACATATACTGTTAAATATAAGAGATAATGAATGTCTATTATGTTTAATCATGAGCCATTCTAAGCATCGTATTTTGGCTTTAATTTTAGTTGAAAATAAAGAAAAAATTCTCCAACATTTGGATAATATTTTATTAAGTTGGTTCTAAGCTTTCAGCTCACATGAGCCATCTTCAGAGAGGTTATTATTTTCAACTGAAATTAAAGTCAAAATACGATGTTTAGAATGGCTCATGATTAAACATAATAGACATTCATTGTCTCTTATATTTAACAGTATATGTTTAGAAAATTATTTGCTGCCTTGATACACTAAATATATATATATAATAAATGAAAATATATATAATGTGTGTGTGTATATATATATATATATATATATATATATATATATATATATATATAATTATTGTTAATCAGTTTTTGGCCATAATTCAATTAGACCAGTACACAGTTGTATTAAAAAGTGTTCAATACATATAGAATGTAGAGCTTTCAATTTTTTATTTCAAAACCAGTTATTTACACAGTCTTGTTTTTGACTTTTTGGTATCATCAGGTGATTTATAATAACTGATTTTCCAATGTTTTCAAACATACAACAGGTATTTTTACAAACACATGGCTAGAAGTTTGAAACAACTGAAATATTCAAAATTAGAGAGGTGTTTTTAAGGATCTTAAACACTTTTGTCCAGGTTTATATGATTCCAGAATACAATTTTTGATGTGGTTACATCCGGACATCACTTCAGGTCTTTTATTTAATAAAGTTCTTTGTTCTGAAAATAATATTTAATGGCTAACTTTTCTTCTTTGCACAGTGTACGGACATGACCACCTTTCTAAGGTTTGGCTTCTTTTTTTTTTTATTATATTCCATGTTATATCAGGGCATTTGCTACTTTTTCTTTTAATCTCCACACATGGTTAGCCATTTTGGTAAAGTTTTTAAGGTTTTCTAGTTTGCTTCAGATCAGTGGCTTTACCATCTGTCTCTAAAACTTCCTTTTATAGATTCTGAGTATGTTTTTCTTTGTCCATCTGCTTCATGTACTTCTGCATTGTAAATAACTACTTCTGTTTTACAAAGACTGTCAAGTGAGCATTTATTTTTGTTCCAACAGTGACATCCTTTATTAGTGATATTATGTTGCATGTTATTCCTTGAGTTCCTGGTGTTTTGTTTTTTTAATGCAATTTTCTAAATTGCTAGCACAGCTACAATTTAATTTAATTGTTTTTCTATTGAATATTTTATGTAATTCTGAGTTTTTAGGGAAGTGTTTATGAATAAATACTTTTATAAATCTATAAATACTTTCACGGCTTCTGCTCTGATGAACTTAGATCACTGGTGCCCCCTAAATACGAATTTGAACGAGATACTAGATTAGCAACTAGTTCCCATCCTTTTACAGTGAAACCGATAAAATGCATCCGTAACTTCTACTCCAACAGTTTTTTTCCTCGCACTTTCCGACTGTGGAATTCTCTTCCACATGATTGCTTCCCAGACGGCTACAATCTCCAGGAGTTTAAATGTAAGGTCAATAGACACCTCCTAACACACTAACCTGCTCCCATTCTATCAAACACGCTTCCCATCTGCCCAACCCTCATCCTCGGTATCCTTACTCATCTGTCACCTTCCTCCTGACATTCCCTATGTCTAACCACTCCTTCTCTTAACCTTCCCCTATGTAGCCCCATGCGCAATAGTGGCAGTGGAATGCCTTGCTTGGGGTGAGGTGATTAAAAAAAAAAAAAAATTAATTTAAAAATATTTTTTTCTATTTTGGATTGTACTAAATTAAATGGTAGGTTGAATCAAATAATGTTTTGATCTTTAGTATTATTTTTCATTTGTCTGTTTAACTGAGGTTTGTATTCTATTTTTTTATGGCCACTTTCATTTAAGGGTCTTTCATAATCTTTTTCCTTTCATTAAAGATTGTTTTGTGAGATAAATTTTTCAGATAATCTGTGTTCTATTCCTTTAGGGATGTGTTTGATTATGCAAGTAGGATGGTTAGATCTAGTGTTACATACTTTAAAATTGTATTTGCTTTCATATACAGGGAGACCCTGCCAGTTTGTAGATTAAATTCTACATCTAAATATTGGACAACTTTTTTATTCATTTTGTCTTCTGTTTCAAAATTGAGATTTTTCAAGAGAATGAAAAGAATTTTTCTTATTTGACACTTTTTCTAACTGTTCAGTTTTTGGAGATATTTTATAGGAAATAAAATCTGTTTCCAGATTTCTGATGGAGTGAATTGTATCATGTATATCTTTTTCTCACAGGTGGTATTATACTGTGAAGTTGACAAAATCAAAAACAAAAAATGTGCATGCACAAAATTAAAAATATAGAGTGGTGACAATTTATTTGTCACTACCTGTACACATACACACATATATTTCATAGAAAAATGTGTGCCTGAAAAGTAATATTCTTAAGATTATATTAAACCTGGAAAAGAACAGGACAAGTTATTAAACCTGAAAAAGTAAAGGACAAAATATTCTAGTGAAGTAAAAAAAAATTTCTTACTTAAAATATTGCATTCGAATTTTATTTTTAGCTGCAATATTGTAAGTAAGAAATTTCTTATCTTTTTACTTTACTAGAATATCTTGTTGTTTACTTTTCCTGGTTTAATATAATCTTAAGAATATTACTTTTCATGCGTGCATTTTTACATGTAATTCATGATTTTTCCAGATGTTACTATTACTTTTTCTAACTGTTCAGCTCTATCATCAAGCCATAATCTCTTTATAATACGTGGATGTCTATGTGGATTATTTGATTTTATTTAGAATATACAGTGCTCTTAGTTCTGAGATTTTAGTTCTGTCAAACGAACCTTATGGCACATCAAATGTGCTCTTTTTGATTTTTTAATCCATGCTTCACCATTGTGGAATAAGATTTTCGGCAATGTAGAATTATATTGATATGTTCTGATGGTATATCTATGAACTTTTTAGAAAAAATTCAAAGCTTTTTCAGACATTGATGGATAAAAGCTTTTGATGTTGTATTTTAAGAAAATATTTTTATTTTTGTTTTTAATTTTTTCATCCAAGAAAAAATTTTGTTAAAAATCCCTGTTGTACATTTAAAAATGTTGGAAAATCAGTTATTATAAATTGCCTTAAGATACCGAAAGGTTGAAACCAAGGTTATGTAAATAACTGGCTTCCAAATTAAAAATATATTTTGTCGACTGAACAGTATAGTAGGGTCAGTTGGGCACCGTCTGTAAGAAAACTAGCACCATGACATAATTCACTCTAAGAAATTTATAAATCTAATCTAAATCTAAACTTATTTATAAATGGAATTTTGTCTGTGTGTGTATGTGTGTCTGTGTGTGTGTGTCTCTGTTACCTATAGACTCCCAAACGGCTGAACCGATTTTCTTGAAAGTGTACACAGTTGTACTATAAGCGTCTGTGAGTATTCTTAGCTAGGTTTTGTGTCGATGTACCCCCAATAAATATCAAAAATCGATAATCAAAAAAATCAGGTTATAGGAGTGGTCCAATTTTAATCAAATTTGATACACTCATAGACAAAGACATACGAAACGATATTCAGAAATTTCAAGGTTGTAGTTCTTACAATAGTGCAGAAAATCGACAATATAAAGGCAAGATGTTTGTGTGTGTGTCTGTTTATCTGCCTGTATGTCTGTATTTTTTTCAGCCCTTTTATTTTAGTTTTTGCTTCGGGTTTGGCTCTAAGTAGGTATAATTGTAGTTCTTAGTCTCAGCCATGATACCATTTACCCAGAGAACTTATTTAGCCTTCAAAATTCAGTTTATGATGAAAAAAATTTATATTTGATATCGATACCAGGAAATCAACATTTGACTTACATTCATTCATTTTTCTTTCAGTCTCCAGTTTCACTTTAACTGGAAACAACTATTGCTTTTTAGTCTTTCATGCTAACATCCAAAAAGTCAGAGCTCCAGGACCATGTATTAGTTTTAATGCTTTCATTATACCCGAACAATTCCGGGCTATACTGCTAGTAAATATAGAAATACTGTACTGCTTGGCATTTGTACTGGAAGCTACAATATGAATATTTCAAAGTGTTTCAGTGTTGATCTGATGACAGTGCAGATGATTTAGAAAGGCTTCAATGGGTCTAATCTGATGACAGTGCAGATGATTTAGAAAGGCTTCAATGGGTCTAATCTGATGACAGTGCAGATGATTTAGAAAGGCTTCAATGGGTCTAATCTGATGACAGTGCAGATGATTTAGAAAGGCTTCAATGGGTCTAATCTGATGACAGTGCAGATGATTTAGAAAGGCTTCAATGGGTCTAATCTGATGACAGTGCAGATGATTTAGAAAGGCTTCAATGGGTCTAATCTGATGACAGTGCAGATGATTTAGAAAGGCTTCAATGGGTCTAATGTTCATTATGAAGGTGTGGTTGGTGTGATCACTAATGATGGCAATGCTATACCTCTATTCATCTTCTCACAGGGTCTCAGACTCAACATGAAGGACTACATCATGTAATTTGAGGAGGTAGTGCTACCCTCAGTCAAAAGGGTGCCTTACTAAAGAAGTTGAAGGCAATGTCAATTTTATTGAATGAATTTGCTCTTTAGTATTTCAAGATAATCTTGTGTAATTTTGGTAAATATTTGTTAAAATGAGATGGCAGTGTTATTTTTATTTTTGCATATTTTAGACAGCAGTTTATTAATTGCACTTATATATATTTAATTTGTCTAAATTTTATCTGTAATGGATGCTCATATTTGGATAGATGCTCTTTTTTTATTTATTTATTAAATAGTATATTTGTTTATTTAAATCTATTGGCCTGAATATTGAAAAATCTTGTTAGAAAATATGTGCCCTCCAGATATATATATAGTCATCTGCAAACAGATCTGTTTCACTGTGTCACAGCTCATCAGTACATTTAGACATCCAATTGCTTTTAGCCAGGATTGAAATCTGACCAAATTGCATCAGTTGGCAGTTTCACCTCTGAGCCATTGGTGCTTGGTAGAAGAAGGCAGACTTTCAGCGTGTGATATACAATGAAAAATACACACCAAGAATGAACGATGCATAGATGCCAGAGCAGCTACTGTTTTTTCAAAGTCTACCATTCTTCCAGAGTGCTCAATCAGGGTGTGAGAGCATATATATATATATATATATATATATATATATATATATATATTAGAAAAAATAAAAAACAAAGTTGGAAATATGTCTCACTTTTACTAAAGCTTTTTTAGAGATTTAGTTAAAGAGGACAAATGTAAAATTGAAAAAACTTTACAAAGAAACGGTATACTGGAATGTTGTTTGGGGTTGATTTTTATTGGTCAGATACGTGTCAAGTGTATGAAAGCAAGAGACAATTATTTTTAAATATATGCATGTGGAAAATATTTGTAACTGTATGTATATATAAGAATGCTTCTCCATTTATATGTATGTGTGTATTTAAACATCCCACATCATTTCAATGTAATACAAGAGAGATCATTTGTCTAAAGGTAAGTTTCTTTTGCGTTCATAGATCTAGGATTTTAGATCTCATGTCTCCTCTACGTGTTTTTGTATTGTAGACACTTTATTTGAAAAATCCAAGTATTTGAAATGGTGCTTGGTATTTTTTCTTTCTGATTATACCACCAATAAACTTAGAGGTTGTGGCAATGATTCTAGTGTTTCAGATAGCTAATTTGTTTGTGAGATTAGTTGAAAGGCTGTTGGAAGGCAGTATTATGAAATTTTTCAATGTTTCATCTCATTTTTCTTTAGACCTCTGAGGAAGGTTTTAAATGATGCTAAGATTTTGTTTGCCAATAGAATGATGCAGTATATAGCATCTCGCAAGTTTGGCCCCAAAGACTACTGGCAACTCTGCAAGTGTGCTAAACAACAGTAAACTTTTGATCCCTCTTTTCAATCAATTTGAGGTCCTCACTGCTACAGTGGACAAGATTGAGTGCTTTGTCTGTAAATTCTCTTCCAGTTCCACACTTGTCTGAAAAACCCACACCTAAATTCCAACCTAGAACCAAGACTCAACTAAGTGATGTATATATAATCCCATCACTGGTCTCTAATATAATTTCTAACCTTGACTCTGTTATGATGAAACACACCTATTCTATAGTGAATAGACTCTTCCACCTAATTTAAGTAGGAGTAGTAAGAGGAATGAGGGTCAGTCGATGCTGGATGATAGTAGTCGACAATTAGTCGAATACAAAAGTAGTCAGTGACCTGGCAAGAGTACACTGTGTAATACATATTATATCAAGTTCCTAACGTTTTGTACGTTGAACCTATTAGAACCAACTTTAGCACAAATACTAGCCTCCACTGCGAAAATAACTCCACAACAGACTCCCATAAGGCTAGCAGAGGTGATGGTATTCTAGACATCATCCTACAGAAATGTGCCTCTGAACTTCCTCGTGACCTCTTTAAACTCTATAACTATTGCCTAACTACTTCCTGTTTTTCTCTTTGTTGGAAATCCTCCTCTGTAGTTCCTGTTTTTAAAAACATTGGACCGCCCTCTGACCCCTCTAATTATCAGCCTATCAACCTCTTACTGCTCTTTGGTAAAGTGTTTGAGATTGTTAGCAATGTTGAAATGGTTCATCATCTCCCATCCAACAATATACTCTCTGACAAGCAGTATGGCTTCTGCTTCACCAGGTCTACTGCTGATGTGTCAATGGCCATCACTGAATATATATACCAGGCTCTTGATAAGAACAGCAAAGCTTGAGCTATTGTTCTGGATATCTCTAAAGCTTTTGATAGGGTTTGGCATGCTGGCTTTCTGCACAAGCTACTTAGCTACAGTATTTTTGCACAGTTGTTCAATTTCATCAAATCATTAATATCTAATCATGAAATGAAGGGCATCTTGAACAGGCATGCTTCCAGATCCTTTCATATGAATGTCAGCATACCTCAAGTCTCTATCCTAGGTCTTATACTTTTTCTGATCTTCATCAATGATATTCCTGATGTAATCAGTTCACAATCTATGCAGATGACACCACCATTTACTCCTGCTAAGGCTGACAAAGTAAATCTTGCTGTTCTGACAGCAAGGCCTCTGATTGGGAGGTTGTAAGGAGCATAGAACTACCTCTTAATCGCTGTTGTTCCCAGGTCCACCTTGACATAGTGGTAGCACCTGTTAGGGTCCCAGCTGTGGGCAAATAGTTAACCCCCGAACTCTGGTTAAAACACTATAAAAGTATAAAAATAGACTTTTATCAAAATATATACATAAAAATAGACTTTTATGCATATTTGAAGGAAAAATATTATCAACAATGCATTTTTGAAGGAAAAAATTATTGCCATAATATATTTTTGAATACCAAAACTAGAAGACATCTTCAGTTTTTTAAAATGAAAAAAATGACAAATAAAAAAAAAATTTATCAAAATCTAACTCAATCAAACTTCTCACCAAACATTAAAAAAACATGTTAAAACTCCACATTTTTGGCATTAAATAGCCCACAGAGGTTATGTTGTTAAAGAAAACTCAAACTCACTGTAGCTCCTGCACACATGGGACAATTCTGTCTGACTTATGATGAAATGATTACAAAAAAAGAAATAATCCATGTGTTACAATTGTTCTTTATTTTTTCTATCATCTTGTCAGATTCCAATGCATATATTTAACTCGCATATATAAATTTATATGTTTAAACATTATTTTTAATGGATACTCCTGTTTGAGTAGATATTCTGTTTTTTATGATTAAACAGTATACTTATTATATCTACTGGTGTGAATAATTGAGAAATCTTGTTAGGAAAATATGCACCCTCCAGCAGGATTTAAATCTGTGTCCTCCTAGGGGAAACTGTCATTTGAACTGACATCTTAGATCGCTCGACCATGAATGACTTACAATCAAACAAAGTTTGAAATAATGCTTTTAAACACACATTGTCCTGATTTTCCAAAGAATTCACATCTTTTCTGTTTTCATATCCTAATCTAAACAAAGACAATTTATTTACGAAATTTAACCGAATCAGTTATGAAATGGATTAAGTTCAATATATTTTTTATTTATTTGTTTAAACATTTTTTTAATTGATACTCCTATTTGAGTAGATATTCTGTTTGTTATAATTAAACAGTATATTTACTGACCTGAAAACATTTTCCAAACAAGATTTCTTGATTATTCAGGCCAATAGATATAAGTAAATATATTATTTAATTGCAAAAACAGAGTATATACTCAAATATGAGTAACCATTAAAAAAAATGTTTAAACAAATAAATTAGAGATTTGTCAAAGTTAATCTATCTTGTAACAGATTTTGTAAAATTGTGTGTGTGTACAAACTTATAACTATACTTGTGTTGAAAAACCCTCCGCGGATTTGCGTGGAAGGAAAAGTGGTTATAAAAAAAGAAAGAGCTAAGCACATGAACATCAGTCAAAAGGATTCAGACCAAGTCAGCACATAGCCCAAAGAAAATGCCCCGAGACAAGTCATCAACTAACAAAAAAGCGCTCAATACTTAGATAGAGCAGAATAAATAAAGTATACCTAGTGAGTCAACAAACCTACCAAGGTTTCACCTAAGTGGATCATCAGGGAAAGCTGGCTCCAGCTTTCCCTGACGATCCGCTTAGGCAAAACCTTAGTAGGTTTGTTGGATCACTAGGTATACTTGATATATATATATATATATATATATATATATATATATTAAATTACTTAGTTTTTGGTCATAATTAAATTAGACCAGTACACAGTTGTATCAAAAAGTTTTCAATACAATTATATTGCAGAACTTTTGTATATATTTCATTTATATACGAGTTATTATGCAACCCAGATTTTTACCATCTAATGTTTTCAGGTGATTTACAATAACGTGTACAATAAGTTATTATGAAATTGCCTGAAGACACCATATGGTGGAAACCTGGGTTGCATAATTACTTGTTTATAAATTATATATATATATAGTCATCCGCAGATAGATCTGTTTCATTACAGCTCATCAGTACAGTTAGACATCTGATTACTTTTTAGCCAGGATTGTAACCCAACCGAATTGACATCAATTGGCAATTCTACCTTGGAGCTACGGGTGCTTCGTAGAAGAAGGCAGAGTTTTAGCATGTGATATACCATGTAAACATATGCCAGTAACTAAGAATGTTCTAATTCATTACTGAATGAACGATGTGTAGATGCTAGAGTAGCAACTGTTTTTTTTTTTAAAGTATACCATTTTTCCAGAGTGCTCAATCAGGGTGTGAGAGTGTAAATAATAGTCATTTGCAGACAGATCTGTTGCACTGTATCACAGCTCATCAGTACAGTTAGACATCTGATTGCTTTTTAGCTAGTATTGAAACCCAATATATACATACACCCACACACGCACACACACATATATATATATATATATATATATATATATATATATAAATGCAAACTTATCAATATACTTGTTTCAAAAAACCCTCTGGGTATATATGCAGAAGGAAAAAATGGTTGCAAAAAAAAAAAAGAAAGAGCTAAGCACATGAACATCAGCCAAAGCAATTTGAACCAAGCCAGTATGTAGCCCAAAGAAAAAACCCAAGATGAGTAATCAATAACAAAAAAGTGCTCAATACATATGCAGAGCAGAATAAGTAAATTAACCTAGTGAACCAACATATATATATATATATATATATATATGTACATATATATGTATACATGTATAATCTGAGAGAATATTGAAAGGTTTTGAGCTTGGTTCCAAACAATATGACCAAATATCTGTATTATTCTAAAGAAACACTTCTTGTAATGTTCAAGAACTTCTGAGTATTTCTTCATATATATGCTTGTATTACACAGTTTTCTACAGATAATGTGAGTCTTTATGAATATATCAAAATCTTAGTTTTTCATGCATATTTTAGTTAAGTATTTATATCTTTTAATGCTACATTAGCTCACTCATAGTTTGGTAGCAATCATTCCAATTCTTGCTTTGATGTTCGAACTTCATTCAAAAGCGGTAATCAGAAGAAGACATAACATCACCTCATTTATGCATCTGTGTATTGTTTGTCAAATCCCAGCTTGTCTCTTCTCATTATTTAGAAACAGTTTATTTCAGCCAAAAAATCACGTTATTTAAATCCATCTCTGTTTAGTTTCTTTATGCTGTTAACAAAAATGAATGCTTTGTGTAATTCAAAGTAGTGAGGCTTGTGTTTATTGAAAAACTCCGCTGTCTCATTAGGAATGCTTTTTCAAGGCAGCCGATAAAAATATACACTCCAAAATTTTGCTAATTATTTTTGGTTATTGATTCACAACAATGGAAAGTCAGATTGATTTTTACCCTTTATCCCAGAACTGTATGGAAAAAAAAAAAAATAATTATCCACATTCTTCTATGTTCCATGTTGCTTCATGACATGGACGATCACGGCTCTCCACAACCTTCTATTCTTTGTAGCTTTTAGTAATCTTTATTTTTTACTACAGCTTTCTGTCTCTGTTCCGCCAGCTATTTCCATAAGCTTGTCAGATACGTTACACTTTGCTTTCCTCTGTTCCTCTATCCCATAAACATATCTGTTGAATGTAAAATTTTTCAAGTTTTCTTTGCTCATTATGCGTCCTATAAATTTCAACTGGTGTTTTCTGATTCTAGGTGTAGAGGCTCATCCCTTGTTCCCTGTTCAGGATTTGGTTTTTGGCTTTCTCTTTTCCAATCTTTTCACTTTTCTTTTTTTTTTTTTCATTTTTTTTTTCTTAATTGAAGTAGATAGACTAAACTATCGCCCGATTCACACTCCACCCATATCTATTGTACAGGTGTAGAGGCTCATCCCTTGTTCCCTGTTCAGGATGTGGTTTTTGGCTTTCTCTTTTCCAATCTTTTCACTCTTACGTAGCCCCCTGCACATCAGTGGCGTTACCGCCTTGCTCGGGGTGACATGATTAAAAAAAAAATGTAGTTTTTGTTTCTGTTTTTCTTAAAATTCCTTATTAATCACATGCGCTGTTCATCGTATCTTCAATATCTTTCTGTAAAATCATATTTCTGTTGCTTCAAGTTTTCTCAGTAACAAAAAAGTTACAGCTGTTTAGAGTACCAGTTGTATCTTGTCTTCTTTTGAATTACAATCAGTGAGACTACCGCAAAACTTCACACATACAAAGCCTGATCACTCAATTTGTTGACTTCTGCTGTTTGTCTCGTGTTCTCTTCCTAATGCGGGTCCTGGGTATGACGGTAAACTGCATCCAGCAGCAAGGCCTCTAATTGAGAGATTGTGAGGAACATGAAACCACCTCTTAATTGCTGTTGTTCCCAGGTCCACCTTGATCCGCAGTGGTAGCACCTGTTAGGGTCCCAGCTATTGGCAAATAGTTAACCCCACCAAAGTGGGGTCAAAACACTATGAAAGTATAAAAATAAACTTTTATAGAAATATATACATTTTTGAAAAAAAATTATTACCTCAACAAGTTTTTGAAGGAAAAAAATTATTCTCAGCAAAACATTTTTTAATACAAAACTAGAAGATATTTTCAGTTTTCTAAATTAAAAAAGAATAAAAACAAAAAACATTCATTAAAATCTGACTAGATCAACCTTTTCACTAGAACTGAACATTATAAAAAAATACCTTAAAACCCTGCCTTTTTGGCATTAAATAGCCCACAGAGGTGTTGATATGCCATTAAACAAAACTCAAACTCAATCTTCCCAATGCTCATTTTATTGAGAGGCTGAGGCTCAGAAATTTCTATAAGCCACAAACTCATCTCACAAAATCTATGCAATCAAATTGTTCTTCAATTGTAGATTTTGGATTAGCCATATTTTCTTTCATGTATTTTGCAAGCACATTTTGTTCCAGAAGATAATTCATATAGTATTTTACATTCTCTTTATCTGTGAGGAGAATATCCAGTATTCTTTTCCATATAGGAGGATTTTAAAAAATATTAAAATATGTTTTTCTTACAGATTCTTCCAGATTACATCATAAGGCATATATCCAAATTACTAATTCCTGAATTTTTACATCTATGAAGAAAAGGAAGTTGTAGAGAGAAAGCATATGATACCTGGATAAAATTCTCTTCTGGCTCCAGGCTCTCCAGCCAACTTTGATCTTTAAAAGTTTAAAATATAAATTGTTTTCTCATGTCTTTCAATTTCCTCTTCTTTTATTGTTCTTGCTCCTACAAATAGTATTATTCCTTTTTTTTGTTCTTTCACATTCACTAACTGCTTGCGTCTTAGTGGCCTCATTGCCTTTCTTGAGAGTAAAATGATTAAAAAAAACAACAGTATTTAGCCATCAATAGTATTTTGTTGTTTGTTTCAATACAATAAGAGTTAAATGATGTAGATGAAAAGAACAAAGTAGATGGCGTATTTTTCATACAACATGTACTCGTTGATGAAATTGCTGAAGATAAGTGGCTTTTTAATTTTATTTTTATTTTTTTACATGAAACGTCTATAAAACTGTAATTTGATAAGTCATTATTTAAAGTAATTCTTGTAATGTGATGAAAGGGTTAAAAATCTAATAATATTTTTTCTGGCTAATCATTATCAATTTATGTAGGTGTTCTCATGAACTTTAGCAAGATTAAAACCCATGACACAAAATAAATTCAAGTTGCATATAAATGCTAATTCAATTTTCATAAACTTTACATTATTAGAAAGCAGAGGAATTGAAGAATATTGTGATATAAGAATTACTTTCATCCAATATAGAGAAATGTAGATATTTATTTGTGTTTGAATATTTTTTTTTCTGTCAAAAAAATATTATGAAAAAAATACTTGCAATGCCTGATACATTCATAATTTAATCATCTATGGGAATTCAATTAATCAAAATTTAATAAAATTTTCTCAACTTATTTTTTCTTGACAGTTTTTTTTCAAAATATTTTCTCGTTTTTTATATATATATATATATATATATATATATATATATTTGATTTTTTTCATGAACTTGCATGTAGAATAGAAGATATAGGTGTAGAATATATGCTTTAAGAATATCAGCAGAGACAGTTGTATTCATATTCACAAAAATACATTTGGGAAGGTATGAATTCATTTCTTTACTTTTTTTCCCCCTCTATTTTGGAATGTGTGTGTTTCCCCCTCTATCATGGATGTGTGTTGTGGTGCAGTGGATATCAGCTCGGAATGAGGAATTGGAGAGCCAAGTTCGAATTCCAGTTGAATTCCTTGCATTCATTTATGCACAAATACCTTTAGGAAAGGTATTATTCAATCTCTTTCCTCCAGTTATGGGTTAAATAACAGGACAGATTGGGTTCTATGGCCTTAGCTGGCAATTAGTCTACTGCAGAAAGTAATGCCAACCTACTGCAAGATAATCTTCTTCCCAGTCAGTCATGTCTCTTTCGAGACATGATCACTCAATCATGTATGGCACTTAAATGACTGATCATGGATGGATTGTGGTGCAGTAGATATCAGCTCAGAATGAGAAATCAAAGAGCTGAGTTGGAATTACAGTTGGATTCATTGCATTCACATATGCACAAATACTCTTGGGAAAGGTATGAATCCATCACTTCTCCCTACAGCTATGGGTTAAATAACAAGACTGATTGGTTTTTAAAGCCTTGGTTGGCAACCAGTCTACTGCAGAAAGTAATGGCAACCTACTGTGGGAAAACCTTCTTCCCAGTCAGTCTGTCTCTTTTGAGACATGATTGCCCAAGTGTGTATCATGTATGGCACTGATCTAGTGATTAAAAGCAGAGCAAACTGAACTCTTTAGCTTTATCTGGTAACTGCTCTAGAACAAATCTGGATTCAAAACTGATTGGACATGGAGCTAACAGCCCTGCCCCATAAGATATTACCTCTGACCGAAACTATAGCAGCAACCCTGAGTGTAGTGCAGCTGTTGCTCTATACTCTATGGGTGAGTCTAGAGGGTTAACATGTTTATCCTCAAAATTACAAAATCTCAAAGAAATGCAACTGAATCAGGAAAAGTTTTAACAAGTTTTAAAAGTTGATTAACTGGAGAGTTGGTATTATTTTAATTTGTTTCCAATAATTAAAAATCACTGAGTTCAAAATTTTTCTATCTCTAAAAGCTTAGCTTAGTTTCTGGATGGCATCTTTCTTCACTCCTAGGTTCCTTCTAATATCTACATCAGATTTTTCAGCATCTGTTATTGCATTTAATTTCTTTACTCAATTGAGTTGTCTCTTTTACTGACAAGTGTGCATTTTTTCCGCCCCTCCTGGGACTGACCTAACGAAACAGTCTTGCCCTCCTGAACTGCATGATGCCCATTCTTTGGAGATCAGTCATTTAAGTGTTATACGTGATTCATGCTTAGGCGATCATGTTTTGAAAGAGACATGACTGACTGGACAGGAGATTTTCCATGCAGTAGGTCGCCATTGCTTTCTGCAACCAAGGCTACAGAACCTGATCTGCCCTCTCATTTAACCCATAGCTGGAGGGAGAAGTTGCAGATAATATCTTTCCCAAGGGTGTTTGTGCATAAGTGAATGAAACGAATTTTGTCTGGAATTCAAACTTGACTCTGATTTCTCGTTCCGAGCTGATATCTACTTCATGACAATGCATATCTTTAGGGATGGCCAACCAATATGAAGAAGAGAAACCATCATTTGATCATCAAAAATTTAAATGTAATGTCAATCATTATCATTTATTTTGTTCTTTCTCTATGATGTTTTTTTTTCTCATATTTTTTCACAATCAGTAACTTTTTGCATCTTAGTGGCATTATTGCGTTGCTTGGGGTGAAAGGATTAAAAAAGAAAAAAATCAACCTTTTTTAAACTTTCAATATGTCCTGTGTGTGCTAAATTCTCTAAATCTTCTTTCCTTGTGTGTCTGAGGAAGTTAAACTATCTCTTTCTGATTGAACATAGAAGTTTTTAAATTCTTATTTTCCTTAAAATTTTCTTGTTCCTATTTTTCTTTAATGTTTTCTTGTTCCATGGTTGTTTTAGTATCTCTTGATAAATTGGTTTTGTTTTATTTACAGCATATCAAACCATTAGTCATTTAAAGCTGAAATTAAAAGTTTTGTTTTTTTTTATAAACAAAGCCTTGTATTTAAAAAGTAATTTTTTTAATAGTAATATGGCTGTTTGTCATGATTATATATTTTTAAAATTAGTTTAATTTCTCTTAGTAACTTGATCCCTTAATCGAACCACATCTGTTGCTTCAAGCCTCTTGTGAGGAAATTGTACCTGCATTCACTGCCATATATAAGGTTAGAGATTACATAGCACACTTTTATTTGCTTTGCACGATACATCTCAATACTTCCATCACCTGCTTTTATATAACCCAGATACTTACATTTCTATACCTGCTTGATTTTGACACTGAGTTCAGATCTAATGGGTGTTCAGGTATGAGGGTGTGATGAAAAGTTCATAGGCTGACTATGAAGGACTGATGCTAGAGCTTTGAAAATTTGAAGGCATTTATTTCAACTATTCTTATTAATAACTGCATTGGAAGAGTGTTAAATATGACCCAAGGCCTGAACGTTATGCAATTACCACCAACAAAGAAAACATGGATCATGTTGACCATATGGTGATGGATGACAGGCAATTGACTATAAATCAAATAGTCAATGGTATTAGCATATTCAATAAGAGTATTGAGAATATTATTGTTATAGGGAAACACACCTATTCCTCAGTAAATGGACTCTCCCTCCTATATAATAAGAATTAACAAGAAGTTCTTGAGATGTTCTTGGGAGTTCTTTAGAGTTCTATTTGAATTCACTAGAACTTCTAGGCAGTTGATATTAGTCAGCAGTTAGCCGAATACTAAGGAGTCAGCTTTCAGTGGAAAATTTCCAAGTTCCTAACATTTTGGGTGCGTTAAGTCGATTAGCAACCGACATAGCACGATTATAACTTTCAGTGCGAAAACTACTCCACAACAATTATGCACAAATGAATTTGGCACAATGAAAGTTTCTTCTTGTTGAGTGCCATGTTTTCTGACATCTGTTTAAAATCATGTCAGGCTGATCACCTAACAGAAAAATCTAATGTTGTTTGGGGCAGATCCAGCTACTTTGAATATTTTCTAAACCAGGATGAGTGCTGGGTTCATCACTTTAAACAAAAGTTAAAGCGAAAATCCATACACTAGAATCACTCTTCCTCATCTTCTCTGAAGAAGGCCAAGGTCGTTTCATTTGCAGGGAAGGTGAAGTCCTCTCTTTTTTATAAATCAAAAGATATTGTGTTTATTGACTATCTTCAAAATGGCTACACCATCAATGGAGGATACTATGCCAACTTGCTGAGGCAGTTATTAAAGGCGTCTTCTTCTTCATGTGCCACATCCTTTAAAGATGTAGACGATCATGGACTTCTATTTGGAAGTCTTTTATCGCTGTCAGTATTTTTTTTGTATCTCTCCTAAGCCCTTCTCCACCATCCATTTGCTCATCTATCAAGTATGACTTGCACTGCTTTCTCCTTTCTTTCCTTCCTTCTATCTGTCCTGTGAGTATAAAACTATCCAAGCTCTCCTTCTTCATTACATGTCCCAGGAACCTCATCTGTCTTTTCCGGGTCCTGGGTATGACCATAAACTGCATTCGGTAGCAAGGCCTCTGATTGGGAGGTTGTGAGGAACATGGAACCACTTCTTAATTGCTGTTGTTCCCAGGTCCATCCTGACCCAAAGTGGTAGCACCTGTTAGGGTCCCAGCTATGGGTAAATAGTTAACCCCCCCAAACCGGGGTCAAAATGCTATGAAAGTATTTACCAACAAAACTTTTTTGAATAAAAAATGTTACCAACAAAACTTTTTTGAATGAAAAATGTTACCAACAACTGTGATTTAAAATAAAAAAAAAAAGTTTCCGGCCTTAAATGATCCTTAACCAAATAATTGTTTTAAGTTCTCTGAATATTGGTACCTTTATAAAATAGTGCCAGTTCAAATAAACATAGACATGAGAATTTTTTTATTAGTTTAATTAATAAGTATCAAGGTAGTCATGCTGTACAAAAAATAATTTGAATATTATTTAGCATTCCATATCAAATAGGCACCATGCTGGGGTTGGCAGGAATTGAGGAGGGAAATATTTTAATCATGGGGACTCCTGTATTTGGCAAACAAGAGTAGCTTATATGACCAGGACAGAGCGCCCAAATGAGGACAGTCTGAACCAACTATGACAAGCTTTAGAAAACACATACACCTTTGTGCAAATAAATTGAACCAAAACAAATAATGTCTTTCTAGGATCTTTCACACTTTCCCTGATCACGTATACGTCATCTCTTGGTGGTGTTTTTCTCTTTCAACAATATTTTTCAAGCACATTTTGGACTGAGGGATCCAGTTTGTTTCTTCGCCTTGATGGTGACAGTTGAAAGGCTGACACCAACAATATCTGCAATCTCTCTGTAAGACTTGCCATTGGTTTTGTGCAGCTTTATAATTTTCCTTGGATTAATGCCCATCACAGACAATGGCCATAGAACACTAATTAACAGTCAAGAACTGGGAGTGATAAAAATCTGATGCAATCACAGATGACACAATATTTTACAAAGCCAAAAAAATTTCACCATACATCCCAAAAATATCATATCTATCTGTGTCAGTTCATAAACATCTATCTGTGTCAGTTCATAAACATCTATCTGTGTCAGTTCATAAACATCTATCTGTGTCAGTTCATAAACATCTATCTGTGTCAGTTCATAAACATCTATCTGTGTCAGTTCATAAACATCTATCTGTGTCAGTTCATAAACATCTATCTGTGTCAGTTCATAAACATCTATCTGTGTCAGTTCATAAACATCTATCTGTGTCAGTTCATAAACATCTATCTGTGTCAGTTCATAAACATCTATCTGTGTCAGTTCATAAACATCTATCTGTGTCAGTTCATAAACATCTATCTGTGTCAGTTCATAAACATCTATCTGTGTCAGTTCATAAACATCTATCTGTGTCAGTTCATAAACATCTATCTGTGTCAGTTCATAAACATCTATCTGTGTCAGTTCATAAACATCTATCTGTGTCAGTTCATAAACATCTATCTGTGTCAGTTCATAAACATCTATCTGTGTCAGTTCATAAACATCTATCTGTGTCAGTTCATAAACATCTATCTGTGTCAGTTCATAAACATCTATCTGTGTCAGTTCATAAACATCTATCTGTGTCAGTTCATAAACATCTATCTGTGTCAGTTCATAAACATCTATCTGTGTCAGTTCATAAACATCTATCTGTGTCAGTTCATAAACATCTATCTGTGTCAGTTCATAAACATCTATCTGTGTCAGTTCATAAACATCTATCTGTGTCAGTTCATAAACATCTATCTGTGTCAGTTCATAAACATCTATCTGTGTCAGTTCATAAACATCTATCTGTGTCAGTTCATAAACATCTATCTGTGTCAGTTCATAAACATCTATCTGTGTCAGTTCATAAACATCTATCTGTGTCAGTTCATAAACATCTATCTGTGTCAGTTCATAAACATCTATCTGTGTCAGTTCATAAACATCTATCTGTGTCAGTTCATAAACATCTATCTGTGTCAGTTCATAAACATCTATCTGTGTCAGTTCATAAACATCTATCTGTGTCAGTTCATAAACATCTATCTGTGTCAGTTCATAAACATCTATCTGTGTCAGTTCATAAACATCTATCTGTGTCAGTTCATAAACATCTATCTGTGTCAGTTCATAAACATCTATCTGTGTCAGTTCATAAACATCTATCTGTACAAGTTCATAAACATCTATCTGTGTCAGTTCATAAACATCTATCTGTG
This sequence comes from Ascarosepion bandense, assembly GCA_037127315.1. Lineage (NCBI taxonomy): Eukaryota > Metazoa > Mollusca > Cephalopoda > Sepiida > Sepiidae > Ascarosepion > Ascarosepion bandense. Next base: position 519,414 of record JBBBDQ010000216.1, read on the forward strand.
TCAGTTCATAAACATCTATCTGTGTCAGTTCATAAACATCTATCTGTGTCAGTTCATAAACATCTATCTGTGTCAGTTCATAAACATCTATCTGTGTCAGTTCATAAACATCTATCTGTGTCAGTTCATAAACATCTATCTGTGTCAGTTCATAAACATCTATCTGTGTCAGTTCATAAACATCTATCTGTGTCAGTTCACAAACATCTGTGTCAGTTCACAAACATCTGTGTCAGTTCATAAACATCTGTGTCAGTTCATAAACATCTGTGTCAGTTCATAAACATCTGTGTCAGTTCATAAACATCTGTGTCAGTTCATAAACATCTGTGTCAGTTCATAAACATCTGTGTCAGTTCATAAACATCTGTGTCAGTTCATAAACATCTATCTGTGTCAGTTCATAAACATCTATCTGTGTCAGTTCATAAACATCTATCTGTGTCAGTTCATAAACATCTATCTGTGTCAGTTCATAAACATCTGTGTCTGTCCCTACGTATCTCTCAAATTGTGTCCGTCCCTACGTATCTCTCAAATTGTGTCCGTCCCTACGTATCTCTCAAATTGTGTCCGTCTCTACGTATCTCTCAATCTGTGTCCGTCCATCCCTATCTATCTCTGTCAGCCCATTCATATTTGTCTATCTCTGCCTGTCTGCCCATATCTATCTATTTATCTCTGTCAGTCCCTCCATACCTACTGATTTATCTATCTCTGTCAGTCCGTCCATCCATACCGATCTACCTATCTATCTATACACCCACATATTTTAGCTTATAGTACCTGTGGTCACACATTTAGATTGAATTGATTTAAAAAAAAAAAGAATGATTATACTTTTGCTACACCTCACTATCATATTCATTGTACCTTAAAATCACACTGATCACTACATTCATAAACTGCGTTATCTAATTGCCATCAAAGAATAGTTTTTTCCTTTTCATCTATCGATTTATTGATCTTGCTGTCAATTCTTAATGTCAATACTAATTGCATTTGTTGTAGATTTATGAATATGCACTCATTGTCAGCCACCACCACACCCTAACTAGATTCCTTTCTCTAACTTTTGCATATAGTCATCACCTAATCGCTTCTCATTCAGTTTCTCTCTGAGAAAACCACTTGTAGATTTTAAATCCGACTAAAATTATCTATTAGCAGAAAAATGGTCTTTTTATGTATAATTGAAAACTCTTTCAAAAAAAGTTATTAAAGTAATTTTTGTAGCGATGGTTGTATTTTTTATTTTTTATGTTTTATGTGAAATGAATTTATACAATGGCTGTTGAGAAGACTGCAGAGGTAAATAGAATTCAAAATAGTGCATGGAAGATACTTGTCTATCCGTTTACATGAATACGTATGTGCCTAATGTAGCCAAAGTTAAAGAAAAGATGCATTTGACTAATAGAATGAATGCAACAAAGAAGAGAAGCATTGTCTTTTGTGGTTTGCTCAAATTGTTAAAATATCTACTACTATGAAGATAAATTGGTCTGAAAAAGGACTGAAAAGTTCTCAGCCTGACCAGCTTATTCAAAATGCACAAACAGCAAATTTTATTTTTAATGAATGAGCATGTACTATCAAAATTGACAGCAAAATCTTAATACTGATATGCCAGCTAAAATGACAGCATTATATGTAATGAGTATCTTACATGAAGATATAAGAAAAAAAATCATCTAAATACATAAGTGTAACAGGAAAAATACTCAATGGTCTTTATTATAAAAGAGAAGATATATATATATAGTGTACCGAGGCAGCAGATAATTTTCTAAACATATACTGTTAAATATAAGAGACAATGAATGTCTATTATGTTTAATCATGAGCTGTTCTAAACATCGTATTTTGGCTTTAATTTCAGGTGAAAATGAAGACAAAAATTTTCCAACATTTGGATAATCTTCTATCAAGCTGGCTCCAAGCTTTTGACCCACATGAGCCACCCCCAGAGATAGAGCTTAATAGAAGATTATCCAAATGTTGGAGAATTTTTGTCTTTATTTTCACCTGAAATTAAAGCCAGATTACGAACAGCTCACGATTCAACATAATAGACATTCATTGACCCTTATATTTAACAGTATATGTTATATATATATATATATATATATATATATATATATATATATATTCTTCACTACTCAACAACATAATTATTGCAAAAAAATATATTCAGGCAATGTTAAAATGCAAACACATATCAAAAGCTTTCATAACTTGTAGTAAAGAGAATGAACTGAGCCACGACCTCCATCGTCTCTAATGGAATGAGCTGACACTGCCTGGCTATTGTCTCTTATTCTATGGGCATCACAGGAGAAAAAAAATATATATATATATAATTGTTTTAAAAAGGATCATTTATTAAGACAGATACACAGTATTTCACTTAAAAAGGGAAAATAAAAAACAAGAGGGGGAAAACAGGTAAACAGTATAAGTGTCGGTGCAAGACCGACCATGTAGACAAGACCATTCAATGTTTGGAGGTGAAGATAGCTCAGCATGTGCCAGGTAGAATCCGCAGACATTAGCCAATAGCATCCAAGCAGTTGTAGACTCATGAGTCAGCAATCGGTGAACATATGTTAAATTCTATTGACTGCAGATATTATTCTCCAGATTTCTTCTCTGTCATGCACAGGACAAGGACAAGACTTTTCAACATCCTGGTGTCTCTAACCGTCAACTTACAATGTCCTGTCCTGTGTAGACAGAGAGTTAAAATTCAAATTGGAGTTTTTTAGGATTACTACTACTCAACATAGGTAATTTTTTTTTTTTTAATCCTGTGTCTTAACCTCTGATTTAAAAAATTTTTCTTGACAACTTTTCTGTTTAATTGCCAATGATTTTTTTCTGATGAAGAGCTGTTGGCTGAAAGGTGTCTTAAAATTTTTTCCCCTACCTCTTGTTTTTTATTTTCCCTTTTTAAATGAAAATACATTTTTATCTGTCAATAAAATGACCCTTTTTAAAACAAATGTATTTTGGTGTGGTAGAAAAATGAATTTGTTCAAATATATATATATATATATATATATATATATATATATTTTGTCGGGATTGTTCCTCCATCTACATTGGAGAAACAAGTAGAAATCTAAAGAAACGTATATATGAACACAAAAGCGACATCACTAATAATAATCTTACAAATGCATTTGTGATTCACAGAAATAAATTCAACCACAATTTTGATTTTAAAAATTCCACACTAATAAAAAGAGTAAACAATTTATTCAGAAGAAAAGTTATCGAGAGCGCCGCTATCCAGTACTACCAAAACATCAATTTACGCCTCGGATTTTTCCTAATCTAACCTTTACTTATGGAAATTATACTAAAACAGACGAACCTACATAATAAAAATTTCCAAGAAAACGGTTGAATTCCCTTCATTTTAACATCTCGTGACTTTGGACTACACAAAAAAAAATTCTAAAACAGACTAACACACGAAATAAGCAGTTTTCAAAGAAAACGGTCAAATTCCATTCATTTTAATATCTCATGACTTTGCACTACACATGAAGAAATTCTAAAAACTAAAATATTCTGTTGATCTTTTGAAATGATTTGTGAGCATCTTTGTGGTTGCCAACACTGTTTGTTTATAGATACATAATTTAGAATAAAGCTCATTTCGTCTTTTTGCCTTGATAAAGTCCATCACTGGACAAAATGCGTAGGCAATTTAAAATACAGTTTTCCTCTTGTCTTTGTTTTATTTAACCATTCTGTCCTTAATCTCAGATTATAACTGATTATATATATATATATATATATATATATATATATATTTGGGGTAAGAATGATCTTGAACAGAAAAATCAACATCTACTAAGTGTTCCAAGAAATGGGACACAAAGATTTCTAAAATGATTTGGATTTGGAATGAAGGCAGTGATGGCACCTACCCTGAATCCATCATAAAAATTGAGAATGTGGAATTAATAAATAGTAAAATACCTTGGCATATGAATCAGTTATCATCATCATCATTCTGCGGCCTCGACCGAGATAGAACTCACTACACCCTTCCAGTATTCCCTATTTGTCATAGCTCCTGTAAGGTCTTCCTTAGTGATAGATGTATCTCTATGTATTCTGTTTGGAAAGGTTAACTTACGAAATCGATTGTGAGATGATGGGTGCCTCCATAATATAAACGATGAAACAAGTTTATGTGTTGCATGTACACTGGACACGTCTTTTTTCAACTACGGTTGATACTCTTGGTAGGTCTCCATATATCATTTCTAGAGTTGGGTGGTTTCGCCATGAAAGATAAAGTACTCTTCCGAGAAGACGAGTATAACATCCATCTAAACGGCACTGTTTTGCTGAAAGAGTCCAAGTCCAAGTTTCAGATTCATAGAGTAAGATTAGTTCAATAAGTGTGCGAAAAACTTGGATTTTGATCTTAGGATTAAGATTGGATTTCCAGATCTTATCCATTTTGTTACAAGCAGTCCATGCTATACCTTTTCTGATATCAAAGTCTTTTTCAGAATTCTTGATGTGTGATCCTAGATATTTGTAGTCTTCAGTGCATTTAAGGATGTTATTGGAGAGAGTTTTAATTTCATGATTGCTGCGAATGTTAATTTTAAATCAGTTATAACAAATTAAATATAGAAGAAAAGGAAATTGTACATAGAATAAGCTGCACCATTAAGCGTAGAAGTAACTGGATATACAGTGTGGTATAATAAATGAGAGAGTGGAGTTCAAATTGTTGGCAGATCCCTTACATTCCCTTACATGCAAATACCCTTGGGGAAAGTTATGTATCCATCTCCCTTCATCAACTATGGGTTAAGTAGTAGGGCTTGAATCTGAAGAAATTCTTATTCTCAAAACACTGTAAATGCAATATTCACTCACAAAAAAAGAAATCATTTTACGATCCAAAATATTTTTTGCCCTTAAGTAATTTTTTTGTTTTTTTTTATTTACTTTTTTTTTTATAATCGTGTCACTCCAAGCATGAGTTTTACTGCCACTGTTGTGCAGGGGTTTACATAGGAGGAATGTTATGAGAAAGAGTGACTGGTTACAGGAGGTGTCAGGAAGAGAGTATGAGAAGGATGAGAATGTTGATAAGAGTGGGGTGGACAAAAAATTGATACTCGGTAAAAAAATAAATAAATAAATAAATAAAAAAAATAAAAAAAGAAAGTCTCGGCTTACCATGTCATCACATTCACCACTTAATACTTTAATATCTGTTGTTTAATTTTTTTTTTTTTCATCCAGACTATTTTAATAGTTTTTCTAGTTACTACATCTTTTCTCATACTGTCCAGCAACAGGTTGTATAGCAGAACAGGCTGGGTCCTATAGACTTGGGTGGCAACCAGTCTACCACAGAAAGATAGAAATGCTAACCTATTGCAAGAAAATCTTCTGATTTGTCAGTCAGGAATTGAAAGTTACATGATCATCCAAGTAGATATCACATCTGGCATTAAACTGGCTGATTGATAGTAAAATATATGCTTAATGTTAATCTTGGAATTATTTCAAACTTTTCTTCTCATATTGGTTGATATAAGTGTCATAATAGACACAATGCTTACAAAATGCTTAATGTTACGTATCTGTGTGTCCTAAATTTTATGCAATCATTCATGCATAACACATCACTCAATAAATCCTGGGCCTAACTAATAAAACACCAACTTTTAGGCAAAATTTGACTTCATTCATCAACATAGTCTTCTTTTAGAGTGATACACTGATTCCAACCCTTTTTTAACAATTCAATGCCATTTTTGTAGAACAATTTATCTTTGGACTTAAAATACGCCTCAGTTTTCGATATCACTTCTTCACTAGAGCCAAATTTCTTTCCCTGGAGCATTCTTTTGAGGTTCGCAAACAGCCAGTAGTCACTGGGGGCCAGATCTGGAGAACAGGATCGATGCGAAAGCAATTCAAAGTGCAATTCATATAGTTTTGCTACCATTGCGATTGACTTGTGACACGGGATGTTGTCTTGGTGATAGATCACTTTTTCTTCTTCATTAGTGACTGTTTTTTGGCGATTTCTTCCTTCAAATGCACCAGTAATGCTATATAATATTTGATATTGATGATTCTTCCTTTCTAAAGATAATTGATGGGCAAAATATCTTGCACATTCCAAAATGGGAAAGCCAAAACCTTGCCTGCTGATGTTTGCGTCTTTGGTCACTTTGGATGACCTTCACTGCTGCTGTCCCCTCACCTGACTGCTGATTTGACTCTGGAGGGAAGTGGTGTATTCATGTTTCATCCATCGTCACATATTTATGCAAAAGATTCTTCTTGTTAAATTTAAATTATTAAAGATTGTAGTTATCAGGGAAGCAAGAAATTGAAAGGAAGTTCCACGGGTGGGAAGTGTGAGAAAATAAACTCTTGAAGTAGAAGAGGTGGTTGCATTTAGCTAGTTCAACAATAAAATGGTGAGACCTAGTTGCCAACCTAGTAGCATGCTTAAATTCCTGAAGACAGGGCAACAGGGAAAAAAGCTTGTCAGAACAGTTGTAACATAGATATTTATAGAAAAGAGAGTGAAGCTATATCACGTTGGTCTTAAAAGTGACTGAAGTCGAGATACCAAATAAAGATCAGTTACATGACAGATTCTTCTTTGGATCCTGATGTGTACAGCAGGAGCACCTGACCTGATATGACAGAAGTATTCAATGAACAGATGAATGGTATGCGCAAGATGGATTCTGACAGGAAGAATTATCTGGTACAACACTGAACCAACTTTTAACTTTAGCTCTTCAGTTTTGTATTAAGTGATTTTTTTATCTAAGACTGTGAACAGTGCACTATGTTTCAGTTGAAATACTGGTGTCAATCCTTTTTGCAATTGAAATTTTGCTTTGACTTTGGAAGACTAACCCAACACATTTTTTTGTTTTTTAATCATTTCACCCCCAAGCAAGGTGCTAATGCCACTGATGTGCAGGGATTTACATAAAAGAGTTGAAGTATTAGGCAGGAGGAGAGTGAAGACAAAGACAAAGACAAACCATTTACAGGGGGTGAAAGAGAAAGGGCAAGAGAAGGATGTGAACACAGGAGTGAAGACAGCTGTGAAGGTAGAGAGAAAAGAAAAGAATAAGATACACGGGGTGATGTAGAAAGAGCTGGAGTTAATAGGATAAGAAATGGGAATTGACTTTGCATTTAAATTCCTGGAGGTTATAGCCATCAGGAAAGCAAGTATAAGGAAGGGAGTTCCACAGGTGGAAAGCATGAGAAAAGAAGCTGCTGGAATAGAATTGTTGCTTAGTATTTGGTCGATTTAACTGTAAATGGGTAAGACTTTGTTGCCAGTCTGGTTGCCCAAGTAAATTCTTGTGGAAGGATCACCAGTGACCCAAGTTTATTAGAGCAGAAGCCATGAAAATATTTATAGAAGAGACAGAGGGAAGCCACATCCCGACAATGAGAATTTTTTTATAATTAAAAATAAAAAAGTAACTTTTGTTTTCACCAAAACTGAAGCATGAGAAAAGTTTTAGATTTACAAATGGATTCTGCCTAACTCGAATACTTTTCATGAATATTTCAGAGTTGCTTAGCGAAAAATCACTTAAGCTCAATGTCAGTTTTTGGATGATCGTTTGATTGATGCACCAGAAAGCAAGAGAAAAACAAATTAGAAATTAATTGGGCTCATTTGAGGAAAATTTTTCCTTAGTTCTTATCAATATTATCCTTAATCACTGCAAATCCTTCATTTGGAATTGTTCAAATGTACTTTAAATGACTTTTGTGACTTTATATTTAACCTTCACTATGGTACGAATTGTTATTGTATGTGGAATTGTCAAAAATTAGTTTGACTTTGTTAAAGTTTTGACATCAAATTTGCTTTACAGATTTTCTCTCAATTTTAATTTAAATGGATTCGGTTCTGTTTGATAGGCTGATGAAAAGGTTTTCTGTTAATAGATTTAAATGCTAATCTGCTTCATATTACTGTGCCATATTGTGGCTATCACAAGATAACAGAAGAAAAGTAAGTACTTTTTTTCTTTTTTTGAGTTTTGAACTTACAAAGAAAAAAAGACCAAGTTCACATCATGAGAATAAAACTTGGTGACTAAATATGGTCATTTATGCCTGTTAGTCATTCACTAATTCTTAGCAAAATTGTCAGTGATGAACATTTATCATATTTTTCATATCACATTGAAACACTGTTTTCCGTACAATCAACAAAGTTAAATAAGATCAAGCCTGGTCAGTATGTAAATGGGTGACTGTTTGGAGAGCTAAGTTCCATTTTCAGTCGGGTTCATTATATTTATTTATAAATGCCTTTAAGAAAGGTATGAATCATTTCTTTCTCCCAGCTATGGGTTAAATAGCAAAACTTGTATCAGGCGAAAGTCATTCTTATTTTTAAAAGATTTTAATGCAATATTCATTCACAGAAACGTAATTAGTCTCACAATCCAAAATTAGCTTTACATAACCAAAAGGGTTGATAAATCATAAAAAATTGATTAAAGTTTGTTGCCAAAAAATATGGTATACTTTTTTTCTCTCTTTGTTTTGACCTTTTTTGCATTCTAAATTCTCTTTTAAAAAAATAGGTCTACTGCTAGGAAAGCTGCTTCACTATGCTGTGCTACGTAATTTTTCTCACCAGAATCTCACACAATTATAAGTACCTCGCATTTTGCTGCTACATCTTGTCTGGCTATTTGGCTAGAGATTCTTGACAAAATTCAAAGAAGAATCTTCAATGATTTCATTTCTAACACAGCTTCCATGTTACATTTCATCACAGCTTCAGTCACATTTTCTTTACTACATTGACTTCACAAATTTAATTACCGTACTAGATTGGCAGTTAGGTCTCATAATTTTACTATTGAAATTGCAAGATGTAAACATGAGTTTTATGTTAACGCTTTCTTCTCCATCACATATCACATGCTAAACTCTCTTCTAGCTTGTTACTTTTTGCAAACTACAAAAATTTAAATCCTATATCAATAGTTATTTTTGATTACTTTGAAACCTGTTCTTTTATTGTCTTCTTTTTTTTCACTGTCAGTAAATTATATCTGCAATGTAATTGATCCCAATTTGGCTGCTCAACTTCAGCCACTTTATCATCAATAGGATGTGGCTTCCCTGTCTTTTTTACAAGTATTCCCTGTTGCCCCTGCCCTCATAAGCAACTAGATTAGCCACTAGGTTCCACCCTTTTACAGTCAAAATAGGCAAATGTAACCACTAATTCTACTCTGTCAGTTTCTTTTCTCACATTTCCCACCTGTGAAACAATCTTCCCCATGCTTGCTTCTCTGATAGTTAAAATCTCCAAAAGTTTAAATGCAATATCAATTCCCATCCTCTTTCTCCATGACTCCCACCTCTCTTTTATCCTTTCTACAACATCACCTATATTGTTTTCTTTCTTGTCATCTGTCTCCTCTCATTGTAAGCCCTGCACACTAGTGGCAGTATTTCCTTGCTTAGGGTGAAATGATTATTTAAAAAAACAAAATGGGATGTTTGCTATTCTTTAAATCATCTCTAAAAAAATGTCAAATACTTATGAGCAAAATGGTTTTCAATAGTATATACATATACAGGAGTCATACATTTGCAGTACTGTTGAGAATTCTTGCATATGTACTGAAAATCATTGAAAAGTAATTGCCTGTTTTTTTGTAGCCAGGAGTCATGACTCAACACCCTATGACTTTTTTTTTTACAGTTAGTTAAAGGAGCAAGTTTACGAACACATCACTCAATAAATCCTGGGCCTAACAAATAAAACAACAACTTTTAGGCAAAATTCAACTTTAATCATCAGCACAGTCTTTTAGGGTGATACACTGATTCCAATGCTTCTGTAACAGTTCAATGCCTTTTTTATAGAACAATTTGTGTTTAGCCTCAAAATATGCCTCAAAAACAATTTCCGATATCACTTCTTCATGGGAGCCAAATGTCTTTCCATGGAGCATTCTTTTGAGGTCTACAAACACCCAGTAGTTGCTGGGATCCAAATCTGGAAAACAGGGTGGATGTGAAAGAAATTCAAAGTGAAATTCATGTAGTTTTGCAATCATTGTGAGTGGCTTGTGACACAGTACATTGTCTTGGTTTTTTCTTCATTTGTGGCCGTTTTTTGGTGATTTATTTTTCTTCAAACAGACCAATAATGCTATATAATATTCGCTATTGATGGTTCTTTCTTTCTCAAAATAATCGATGGACAAAATACCTTGCACATCCCAGAATACAGAGGCCAAAAACCTTGCCTGCTGATGTTTGCATCTTTGACCACTTTAGAAGGCTTTCACCTGCTGCTGTCCACTCAGCTGACTATCGATTTGTGGTGGATCCATGTTTCATCAATTGTTACATATTTATGCAAAAAACTCCTTCTTCTTGTGTTGAAACAGTTGCAAACAAGGCTCGGAATCATTGATGTGTTGTTTTTGATCTACTGTAAGTAAATGTGGCACCCACTTTGAATACAGCTTTCTCATTGACAAATGTTCATGCAAAATGGTGAACACACTGTCTCCTGATATGTTCAACTCTTTGGCTGTCTCACACAACAGAGCAGAGTCTGAATAACACTTATCAAACTCTTGCTTTGCTGGAACAGTATTTTTTCCATCAGAATGCAAACTTAGAGATCACATCTTCCCAGAATTTTCTTGGTTTCTTGGCAAAGAACTCATAAATGTGGTCCTTTTATGTCATTCAAATAATTAAACTTTTACCATTGAGATTATTAAACAAGGACATTAATAAGTGAAAATTTACAGGAGCAATGTCTAGTGAAGCTGCAACAATTTTTGCTGAATTGCCAAAGGAATGTGAGGCCTGTCATTATCCTGATGGAAAATAACAGCTTTCCTGTTGACCAGTTCTAGACATTTTTCTTGAATTGCTGCCTTTAATTCATCCAGTTACAAGCATTACTTTTCAGAAGCCCATAGTATAAGATTTCTTTCCAATCCCAGCAGAATGAAAACCTATGTGCATTGTGATGCATTGGATATTGGCTTGGAATGAGAAATCAGGGAGCCAAGTTCAAATTCCAGCTGACTAGAGCTGGAAAGTACATTATGATACAAATCATAGTGATCACTTCCTAGTTGTCTTTAAAGATCTGGAACTTTGCCAGATGAAAGAATACCTAATTGAAAACTTAAGAATGCCAGCTTGAAGGAATTTATAACACACAAACAGTATAGCCCGGCGTTGCTCAGGTGTGATGAAAGTTGTAAAACTAAGCCATGGTCTTGGAGCTCAGACTCAGCCCAAAGAATATTTGTGTGAAGTTTGGTGAGAATCGGATAAAAATTGTGGATTTGTATAAAGGACATACAGACTGATAAACAGACACATACACACAAACATCTTGCCTTTTTTATATATATATATATATATATCATCGATTTTCTGCACTATTGTAAGAACTGCAACCTTGAAACTTCTGTATATTGTTTCTTGTGTCTTTGTCTATGAGTGTACAAATTTGATCAAAATCGGACCACTCCTTCTGTAACCCGATTTTTTCGATTTTCGATATTTATTGGGGGTATCTTGACACAAAACCTAGCTAAGAACACTAGCAGACTTTTATAGTACAACTGTGTAAATTTTCAAGAAAATCGGTTCAGCCATTTCGGAGTCTATAGGTAACGGAAACACACACACACACACACACACACACACACAAAGTTCCATTTATAAATAAGTTTAGGTGTGTCCTAAAGTCTACATCAGAAGCCAATGTAGACAATTCAGAGCACATCACTTATTTTATTAAAACACTTCTTAGTAGTGTAGAACAATATGTATCAAATCAAAATCGAATTCTGTCAAACATGACAGATTTGGTTTAATGACGGGTTTACAAAAGCAATCAAAATTGCGTCATGTTGATCTATGTTAGTTACATCCAACCCAAGAAAATCTAAATATCTACAAAATAGAGTTAAATTGCATAGAATTATTAAAGAATCCAAGCAATTTTCATAAAAGAACTTTGTATCCAATATTAATTCTAACACCAAAACCAAAATATTATGGAATATGATAAAATCACTGGTAAAAATAAAAGCATTCCATTGAGACATTTATGTTAAATCAACTAACAAAGAAGATATTGCAAATTTATTAGCACAAAACTTCTCCCAAAACTCTTCCTCAAATGATGTCAACTATTTCTGAATATCAAAATACATGATGAGAAAACAAAATTAAATTTCTAATCTAAAAATGAATAAAATTATAACCAGCCTCTTACTTTACAGGAAATATTAGATACTGTAATAAAATCTATACCTCAGCAGTTGGCCCAAACAAAATTTACTACAAATTTCTAAAAAGATGTATCAAATATTTCCTTGTATTAACTACTCAAAATGTTCAACAATATATGGGTCTGTGACAATATTCCCAGTTTTGGGAGACAAGCTACAATAACTCCAATCCCAAAACCTGGACAGTACTTAAAATATCCATCAAACTATTACCCAATCACACTTATGAGTTTCTTATTCAAAACGTTTGAAAGAACTGTTAAAAATAAACTTGCTTGATTTCTTGGAGTTAATAATAATATTACAAATTTCCAATCTGGCTTCAGAAAGAACAAATGCACAATCAGTTGCCTGGTTTGACTGGAGTCTTTTATCAGAAATTATTTCATTAAAAAGGAACATTTAATGACAGTTGTAGTGATATCGACCGAGCAGAAGCGAGGGACCAGATGTTTGCTCTGTAGCAGCCGGAAAGCAAATAAACAAAAGTCGTCTCTGCGCAGGTGTATTCACACAGATGTTCCGGTTGAAAAATAAAAATTAATCAAATATCAAATTTCCATTTCGCAAGCCTATGCGAATTTTATTTACCAGCCAATGGGAAGCCCAAAATCAAATACAAGTATGAAAATCTCAAATGAGCTACTTTTGATCCAAAAAGCAGATATAAAAAGCGGAGACACAAAGCATCATCAGACAGACGCAGAGACCAAGGAGAAGAATGTAATTAATATCCCCTTGACTTAAGTCAAGTGGCTACTACATTTGCCTCCCTTCACCTATCATCACTTCTTCCCTGTCTCAAAAGTACTTACTGACCTCAGGAGTGACCTCTTCAAAGACTGTTTCCTCACAAACCAACTTACTAACTTACGGACCCTAGAAGTGGCAACTTCAAAATGAACATTCCTTACCTTCAAGATGCCTCTACATTTCAGCTCTTTATTTGCCATGAACATTCTAAACTCTGTTGGACCTTTATATTCAAGTATTGTTTTAATTGTAAAAACATTAATTGACATGTATATATATAAATGTTATTTTATACCCAAATTGCTTTTCTTGGTTTATAATCATTTTATGAATTATAGTGGGTTATCTACCACAAGGCCAAATTCCGTTAACCTGCAATGGTATAAAATTACCCTTCGCTAGAACAGAATCCTACTACAACTACAAACGGAATAGATAAGCACCCACTATACAGTTTTCTTTGACTTAGAAAAAGCTTATGGTATCTCATGGAGATATGGTATCATGAAAGACTTAAATGGAATGGGTCTTAAAAGAATTAAGTTGGTCTTAGCAATTCTTATCAATAACTTCTTGACAGAATTATTTCTTGTCATGTCCGTACAACACTCTCAGACCTACAAGAGCAAGAAATAGGTGTCTCTCTGGTAATGCTCTTTAGTATAAAAAAATGACATTATTAAATTCTTGAATATTGGAGTTGACTGTTCACTGTATATAGATGACTTTCTAATATGTTACAGATTAAAAAATATTCATACAATTGAATGGCAACTCCAACAGTGTGTCAATAAAGTAAAACAATGGGCCACAGAAAATGGATTTGGCCAATGTTGAAAGCTACATCATAATCCTGAATTAAAACTGATAGTACAATACAAATACCAGGGAATAATCATTGACAAAATATTATCCTTTATACTACATATAAAAGACCTTTGAGGGAAATGTAATAAAGCAATACAACTACTCAGTTATCTCTCACAAAAATTAGGGAACTGACAGACAGATGCTACTAAAACTCTATTTGGCATTGGTTAGATCCAAATTAGATTATGGATGCTTTATCTATGGTGCAGCGGGAAAATCATTTGTCTATATTTCTGAGATGAGGTAGTATTTACAGTATTTACATTATTCAGACTATTGTTCTCACCTTTGTTGCCATTTGTATGATGTTTTGGCCATTGTACGCTCTGGCCTTCTTCAGGTGTTAGGAATTTTGAACCGAAGCCTTTATTACAATCATTGGAGTATGTCATTCTCATTCCTTGCGTAGTAATGCCTCAATTGGATTGAACAAGTAACTTGCAAGGTTAGAGGGAGATGACTCATGACCTCCAATCGAGGCATTACTACACAAGGAATGAGAATGATATATCCCAGTGATTGTAATAAAGAGTTCGGTTCGAAATTCTTAGCAACTGAAGAGGGCCGGAGCATGCAACAGCCAAAACGTCGTACAAATGGAAACAAAGTTGAGAACAATAGTTCAAATAATGTAAATGCAAGAAAATCATATGTGAAAGAACTTAATATGATCCATTACCAGGGTCTGTAACTCATTCCAGTAGCCTACAGTACATCTCCAATCGAAAGCTTATACGCCAAAACAAACAAACCATCTTTGTCATTAAGACAACATAAATTAGCAGTACAATATTACATTAGAATTTGTTCATACCCAAGTAATTCGGCACACAACTGTGTTCTTCAGCCTCAACATAAAAAATTATATAATTTTAAAAGAAAATGATATTAAATCTCTTGGCATCCACATAGAAAACAATTTCAAGGAACTCAAAATAACTACTTTCCTTATACATGAATCTATTCTTTCACAAACTTCTCCCTAGTTAATAAAACAACCCACTTTACTATTAGGTCTCATAAAACGTTCAGAATCAGACAATGACACATTTGTCTTTATGGAAGAAATTCAGATCTTACAGAAATGCACAAATTGTAAGCATATATACACTGGCAGCTCCAAAAATATTGACAGACTTAGATTTTCAACCATACTGAAGTAAAGAATAATTCAAAAGTGACAAATCTTCAATATTTAGTGCAGAATCTATGGCAATAGACTTAGCCTTAGAGATCGTCACAAATGGTAAGTCAGACAGATTCATTATATTCTTGGACTTCTATCTTACATCATTGAAGTATAAAAACCTGACAATCCTCTAATAATCAAACCTCTAAACAAAATTAAAATAATTTGTAACCAAAAATACATAATTTTCTGCTGGATCCATAGCCATATATGGATCCAGGGAAACTGAAAGGCAGATAAATATGATATATAGATAGATATGGCAGCTAAAGAATCACTAAAAATGAAAAACAACCAAATCTCACAAAACATTCCAAATAAAAAAAATGTAAGAAATTCATAATATCTTACAAAAATGTACACATTGTAAGTATATATACACTGGCAGCTCCAAAAATATTGACAGACTTAGATTTTCAACCATACTGAAGTAAAGAATAATTCAAAAGTGACAAATCCTCAATTTTTAGCGCTGAAGCTATGGCAATAGACTTAGCCTTAGAGATCATCACAAATGGTAAGTCAGACAGATTCATTATATTCTTACATCATTGAAGTATAAAAACCTGACCAATCCTCTAATAATCAAACCTCTAAACAAAATTAATATACTTTATAACCAAAAATACATAATTTTCTGCTGGATCCATAGCCATATATGGATCCAGGGAAACTGAAAGGCAGATAAATATGATATATAGATAGATATGGCAGCTAAAGAGTCACTAAAAATGAAAAACAACCAAATCTCACAAAACAGTCCAAATCAAAAAAATGTAAGAAATTCATATCTTACAAAAATGTACACATTGTAAGCATAGATACACTGATTGCTTCAAAAATATTGAGAGAGTTGGATGTTCAGCTATACTGAATGAAACCACATTTCAAAAGTGCCTACTTAGCAAATCTTCAATATTTAGTACAGAATCTATGGCAATAGACTGAACCTTTGATATTATCACAGATGGTGAGTCAGACAGATTCATTATATTCCCAGAATCCCTATCTGTTTTTACATCACTGAAGTATAAAAACCTGACTAATCCTGTAATAACCAAGCGTTTAGGCAAAATCAATATACTTTGTAACCAAGAACACATTGTATTCTGCAAGATCTGTAGCCATATAGGCACCCAGAGAAATGAAAAAGCAGATAAGACGGCTTAAAGAATCCCCAAAAATGAATATATCAAAAACAAAAGCCCCTCACACAGATTTCAAAACAGTAATTAATACTTAAACAAGTGACAAGAGTTATGAATATTTACCCAAATAATAAAGTGTGCAAAATCAAACTTACAATTGTGATAAGACACCATAACACCAGGCTTTCATGAACTGAAGTAGTCTTATCAAAAATTGGAATTGATCATAACAATATCACACATTCATTTCTTCTAAAATATGAACATCAACCTAACTGCATAATTCACCAAGAGACTGACACAGTAAAACATTTTTTTGATGGATTGTGCAAAATTTGCATCTATCTTTAAACACCTTTTACAAGGTGTTTATAACCTTAAAGAACTTTTCAAAAACATTGATGAAAAAAACCATTTTGACCAAATTGAAGAAAAGTAAATTATACACCAAAATTTAATCCAGAAATCTTCAACTATAGATGAATGATACAATTATATTTTACAAATTTTAAAATTAAAAACTTGTTCAAATATTATTGAATAAAAATTTTATTGTCAGCATTAAATAACACAAGAGGGTTGATATGCTGATAAAACAAACAAATGAAACCAAACAAAATCTTCTTCTATTGTTTTCCCTCCTTAATAATGTTAACCTTTTTCTTATTTTTTTAAAACTCAGTAACACCCTTATCTTAGTATCTTAATTGACTTGCTCGATGTGAAACGATTGTAAAAAAAACATGTCATTTTACTCAGAGTGATCGCTGGTCAAACTTTTCATAAAAAGCTATTATGATAAACTAAGTTGATAATAAAAAAATTTCAAAATATTATGTAAAATTTCAGCAAGTTCCTTCAGAATTTGACACCAGGCATCGTCTTTGATACCATGGGAAACTCAGAAAGACTTAACGATTTTCTCTGTTCATTCTATTCAATAGAATGCATGCATATGCACACATGTGTATATGACTGAGGCAAGAAATACCTACAAAGCAAAACTACTCTTTTTGCTGTAAACCTAACAGGTTACTGTGTAAATAATCACCAAAATGGAGGTTGGGAATAATAGCATATCAACAAGTACAAGACTCACATGCTGTGTAAACTATAACCACTCTACTCTCTACTCTAATAGTGTCCATGTATTAAAGAGGATAGGAACATCCCATTCCTGTATACAGTTAGGTATGCAACACTTTTGTCTGAGAGATGCATTTTGCCTTCCATCAGTTTAAATGATGCTGAATTTAGAAGAGTGATTCCTTGTTTCCTCTTGGGACAAGCATTTCCTACTGAAAAGATTATATTCAATCAATTACTAGGTCTGTTGCTAGGAAAGTTGGTTCAGAGTGGCCTCCTAAACCTTTTCTTGTCATGTAACCCTATTTTCAGACGGCTGGTATTAATTTTAAGTGATTTCTCTAAAATGAGAGAATATAATTATTTTTGTCAGAAAAAGTAGTCAAAACATTAACAAGTGAAAAAACAGTATGCTTTGAATATGGCTGTCGCATATAATCTTGAGATTCTGCTATGCATATCAAGATCCTTGATAGGATATAAAAAGAAAAATATGTAATGTCATTGATCCTGATCTGGCATCTCAGTTTAAGACATTTTTCTATGGTTCAGTTCAAAATCCCAGAAAGTTATCTGGATTGACCAGAAGAATTCCATAGGACATAAGAGCTGAAATGTGATAACAACAACAAAGATGAAGACATTAATCTGAAGTTGGTTGGTTGGTTGTTTTGTTTTATGGCATATCAACCTCAGCGGGTCATTTATTGCCAAATAAATTTTATTTATTTATTGCTGGTAATACCTTTTTCTTTCAACAATTTATTGTTGTTTTTATATAAGTTTTGTGTCTAGTAATACATTTTTCTTTTTCAAGTATCAAGATTCATTGGAATTTGTTTTTAAGAGCAGGATCCCCAAGTTCTACCCTGTTATTTAACCCATAACTGGAGGGAAGGGATAGATTAATACCTTTCCCAAGGGTACCAGTGCTTAAGTGAATGCAGTGTATTCAACTGGAATTTGAACTCGGCTCACCGATTTCTCTTTCCAAGCCGATATCTACTGCACCACAATGCACATCCATCATTAAATGCTGACAGCACCTGGTATTCCCAAGCGATCACCTATCTAAGTACTTACCAGGCTCAGCGTCGCTTAACTTCGGTGATCAAGCGAGAACTGGTGTATTCAACGTGATATGGCTATATACCTAGTCTGAAGTAAAAAAAAATATAAATAATGATAACTCCTTATCCCCAAAATTTAGGCAAAAGGTGATCAGGTGATAACAGCAACAAGTATGTGGACATTAGTTCAAATAAAAAAAAATATAAATAATGATAACTTCTCATATCAGAAAATCAGGAAGAATTGGATCAGGTGATAATAACAACAAAGATGAGGACATTAGTCTAAAAACAATAACAACAATGATATGTCCTCATTCCAGAAATTCAAAAATAATCTGTAAGATCTTATTTCTATTTTCAAAGTTATATAAACTACAAACTGTTTAAGGTAATATTATATAAATGAATGCTGTTGTATACCTACCCATATACAGTAATGATATTGCCCTATTCTCTTAAATATGTGGACACTATTGGAGTAAAGTAGAGTGATTATAGTGACTAGCAGTTCACTCACAGTGTATCTACTTTACACAGCTTTAGAGTCTTGTATTTGTTGATATACTATTATTCTCAACCTCTGTTTTTGTGATTACTCATGCTGTAATCTTTTAGGGTTACAAAAATTACATATTACATTTCAAATTAATGGCATCCTATAGTGATAACAGAGCAATAATGGTAAATAGTTTTTGCTGGCAGCTGATTTAAGAATTGGGATCTTCTGATTTGAGGTGCAATTAACACATCACTTATTAAGTCCCGTGCCTGACATATAGATGGTGCCACTAATAAAAAGTTCATTTAAATTTTATGAAGTACTAACCTTCAAATGGCATGTGAGAAAATTTGGGCTCAATCAGATTATTAGTTTACAAATTACAGTTATTTAAGTGAAACTACTCTTGCAAATTTTTGAAACAATGAAAAAAATCTGAATTTAATGTGTTGAGAAAGCATTGCTTTCTAATGGAAAAAATAATGTTCAAGCAAAGCAATGGCTTGACAAGTATCAATCAAACTCTGTTACATCAGAAACAGCAGTTAAGAAATGGTATGCTGACTTTAAATGCAGTCATACAGACACAAATGATGCTAAATGCTTAGGTTGCCCAAAATCGGCAGCTGTCCTGGAAAACAGCAAAAATAATCCACTAACTTGTGTTGGCCAATTGTAAATTGAAGTTTCATTAGATAGCAGAAGAGTTAAACATATCAGAAGGCAGTGTATTCACCATTTTGTATGAATGTTGGTCAATGAGAAAGCTGTGTTCAAAGTGGGTTCCATGTTTACTCACAGTTGATCAAAAACAAGAATGTGTAAACAATTGAAAGTGTTGTTTGCAACTGTTTCAACTCAACAAGAAGGTGTTTTTGCATAAATATGTGACAATGGATGAAACATGGATCCACTACTTCACTCCAGAGTCAAATCGGCAGTCAGCTGAATAGACAGCTGCAGGTGAACGCCATCTAAAGTGACCAAAGATGCAAACATAAGCAGCCAAGATATTAGCCTCCAAATTTTGAGAAAGGGAGAACTGTCAAGAGTGAATGTTATAGAGCATTATTAGTGCAGCTGAAGGAAGAAATCAACAAAAAAAAAAACACAAATGAAGAAGAAAAAAGTGAATTTTCAACAAGAAAATGCATCATGTCAAAAGTCAATTGCAGCAATGGCAAAACTACATGAGTTGCACTTTGAATTGCTTCTGCATCCACTCTCTTCTCCAAATCTGGCTGTTTGCAGACCTCAAAAGAAGGCTCCAGGAAAAGAGACTTGGCTTCAGTGAAGAAGTAGTATCAGAAACCGAGGCATATTTTAAGGCCAAAGACAAATTGTTTTACAAAAAAGGCATTGAATTGTTAGAGAAGCGTTGGAATCAGTCTCCTTCTAGGGTGATACACTATGTTGATGAATAAGGCTGAATTTTGCCTAAAAGTTTTTGAATTATTAGTTAAACTTGAGATCTATTCAGTGTTGTGTTAAAAAAAAACTAAGATGTAGGCCTAGTCAGAATAAATAATTATTATATTTTCTGTTTTATAAACATATCAGTGGAGAACAAGAGTTATTACCCTTGAATTGTCATTCTTCTGGCTAAACCGCATGTTATATAAATGTGTACCTAGAAAACTAGGGTTATTCTCCTTGAAGTGTCACTTTACTTGGTAAAACAGATGTTATATAAATATATGTGGCTGAAAAACTAAGGTTATTCTCCTTGAAGTGTCACTTTACTTGGTAAAACAGATGTTATATAAATATATGTGGCTGAAAAACTAAGGTTATTCTCCTTGAAGTGTCACTTTACTTGGTAAAACAGATGTTATATAAATATATGTGGCTGAAAAACTAAGGTTATTCTCCTTGAAGTGTCACTTTACTTGGTAAAACAGATGTTATATAAATATATGTGGCTGAAAAACTAAGGTTATTCTCCTTGAAGTGTCACTTTACTTGGTAAAACAGATGTTATATAAATATATGTGGCTGAAAAACTAAGGTTATTCTCCTTGAAGTGTCACTTTACTTGGTAAAACAGATGTTATATAAATATATGTGGCTGAAAAACTAAGGTTATTCTTCTTGAAGTGTCACTTTACTTGGTAAAACAGATGTTATATAAATATATGTGGCTGAAAAACTAAGGTTATTCTCCTTGAAGTGTCACTTTACTTGGTAAAACAGATGTTATATAAATATATGTGGCTGAAAAACTAAGGTTATTCTCCTTGAAGTGTCACTTTACTTGGTAAAACAGATGTTATATAAATATATGTGGCTGAAAAACTAAGGTTATTCTCCTTGAAGTGTCACTTTACTTGGTAAAACAGATGTTATATAAATATATGTGGCTGAAAAACTAAGGTTATTCTCCTTGAAGTGTCACTTTACTTGGTAAAACAGATGTTATATAAATATATGTGGCTGAAAAACTAAGGTTATTCTCCTTGAAGTGTTACTCTTCTGGATAATATAAATATGTTATTTTGTTATATTAATATATGCAGCTTGATAGCTTATTCAGAAACAATAATAATTGGTCTAAATAATTTGTGGAATAGTGTATTCCTTGGCTTGAGTGTTGAACTAAAATAAGTAGTTGCTCTAAATCAATTTATGGATGAGTTTTACATAACTCAAGTATTTCACCTACAAAAATAGCAGGAAACCTGAAAAAGGCTGCAAGACACGAGACTGAAACATCATGATTTCAGAAATCAAAATAGACAGTTTACAAATAATTAAGTTTGAAGTAACTAGCCAAAAACCTGTCTTGTAAACATTTTTTATTAATAAATTTATTTATAAGTAAGGGTGTACAAATGAATAGATTAAAAATTGACAAACTTTCCCTTGTAGTGTCACTCTTTTTTTTTCCTCTGTCACTCTTCTGGATAAAACACTGATTTTGTAGAAATATATCTAGCGGGAAAACTAGTTATTCCTCTTGAATAATCAAACTTGTAGTTCAAACAGATGTTGTTATATAGAGATATATAGCTGGAAAACGAGTGTTATCTCATTGAATTGTTATGCTTATGGCTAAAACAGAGATCAGTTATATACACATATGTTGGTTGGAAACGATTTTTCTCCTTCAGTTTTTATTTTTTAGATAACACTGATATCATTAGGTAAATCATAGGAAAATTAGTCTTCTTGGATTGTCACTCTTTTGGCATAAACATAGATTGTTTTATAAACTACAAAAATGAGGACATTATCACTGTAAAATCAACATTATTCTCTTTGAATTGTTGATATTCTGGCTTAAACGTAGATTGTTATTTAAACTACAAAGATGAGGACGTTATCATTGTAAAATCAACATTATTCTCTTTGAATTGTTGATATTCTGGCTTAAACGTAGATTGTTATTTAAACTACAAAGATGAGGACGTTATCATTGTAAAATCAACATTATTCTCTTTGAATTGTTGATATTCTGGCTTAAACGTAGATTGTTATATAAACTACAAAGATGAGGACGTTATCATTGTAAAATCAACATTATTCTCTTTGAATTGTTGATATTCTGGCTTAAACGTAGATTGTTATATAAACTACAAAGATGAGGACGTTATCATTGTAAAATCAACATTATTCTCTTTGAATTGTTGATATTCTGGCTTAAACGTAGATTGTTATTTAAACTACAAAGATGAGGATGTTATCATTGTAAAATCAACATTATTCTCTTTGAATTGTTGCTATTCTACCTTCTTCTCAAATATTTCCTCTTCTGTCTTAACCCTCTAGGGCCATTCGTATCATATTAGTGGGGGATCTGTTTATTACTTCATAACAATATAGAACTGATCCCCCACTTTATGACAAGTAGAAGCCTTAACCCTCTAGGGCCATTCGTATCATATTTGATACAGTATGAAAACAAGCCTTGAAAGAAATATTTTCCTGAAAAATTTTTTAAGAGAAATATTTTATAAATTTCAAATGAAAGCAGTACTGAGTGCTCAGTCAATGAATACCAAATGTTTCCTTATAAGGAAATACTGTATCAAATATGATACGAATGGCCCTAGAGGGTTAATAGATAGATAGATAGATAGATAGATAGATAGATAAACAGACTGAGATTAACCCTCTAGAGACATTCGTATCATATTTGATACAGTATGAAAACAAGCCTTGAAAGAAATATTTTCCTGAAAAATTTTTTAAGAGAAATATTTTATAAATTTCAAATGAAAGCAGTACTGAGTGCTCAGTCAATGAATACCAAATGTTTCCTTATAGGGAAATACTGTATCAAATATGATACGAATGGCCCTAGAGGGTTAAGACAGATTCTTATATAAACTACAAAGATCATGAAAAAATCAACATTATTCTCTTTGAATTGTTGCTCTTCTGACAAAAACATAGATGTCATTGTACAAATATATGTAGCTGGTAAACTAGGGTTATTCTTGAATTGTCATGATTATATCTAAAACAGATGTCATAATATAAATATATATCAATGGAAAATGAGGTTTATTCTCCTTGAAATTTTATGGATAAAATAAATGTCATTATATAAGGCAATTTAGGATTATTTCTGGCTAAAACATAGTTGTTGTATAAATATATGTAGCTGTAAAACAAGATTTATTCTCCTTGAATTTCTCTTTTCCAGATAAAGCAGATGTTACCTTGGTTATCTAGCCGAGTAACATGTATGTACATTTTACATTGAATAAATAATTGTTATAGAAGGTTTTTGTTTACATGACATTTCCTTTAGAAGTTAGAATGGCTGGCTCTATGAATCAAAATAAATTAATCATCACAGTGGAAATGAAATAATTTTGATAATGTTGATTCTGCTTTTTGAACTTGAAGATGATGTTGATTAAAAATAGCTTGAAGGTTTTTGTAATTGTTGTTGATAATGATAATATTTATTGAAACAATTCTTATGATGACATTGAATATGAGGATGATGATGTATGTACAAAAAAAAGAACAACTTGGCTAATCAGGAAATAAGATTAACCTATTTCTAAATCAGATTAAGCATAGTTTATAAAAAAAACAAAAAAACTAAACACCTACTTTTGTTGCCCTCACATATTTGGGTCATCATCTCATGAGACGATCAAATAATTACATCATTCAGGTAATGTTTAATTTCTAAAATAACATGTCTCTGTTTTCAGATAAATACAAGGATTTTTTTCGTCTTTGCATTTCTGCCTAAAAGGTAGGTACATGAAAAAGTTTCTTAGTAAAATTCTTGGAGAATAAAGGGAACACAGAAAAGAATAAAGTACTAAGCCATCTAGTTTTGTAAATTACTTTTTATTCTATATATACTTGATTTATTCAAGCTCATACAAAAATGTGTATAAATTAACCATCAAGAAAGCATTCGGTAAAAATATGATAAAAAGCTAAAAAAAAATGAGGATGCTAGTTTTAATAATTTGTAGAACAATGTCAGTCCTTATAATGAATATCAAGCAGCAAAGATAATGAACGAGAGTAGAAGCTAAAAATATAATGACTGAAACAATAATGAGAATAAAGGTCGAAATAATTTGTAGAAGAGTGTCAGTCCTTATAACAAGCATCAAAGATGATGAACGAGAGTACAAGCTAAAAAGATAATGACTGAAACAATAAGGAGGATACAGGTGGAAATAATTTGTAGAATAGTGTCAGTGCTTATACCAAGCATCAAAGATGATGAATGAGAGTAGAAGCTAAAAAGATAATGACTGAAAAAATAATGAGGATAAAGGTCGAAATAATTCGTAGAATATTGTCAGTCCTTATACCAAGCATCAAAGATGATGAATGAGAGTAGAAGCTAAAAAGATAATGACTGAAACAATAATGAGGATAAAGGTCGAAATAATTTGTAGAATATTGTCAGTCCTTATACCAAGCATCAAAGATGATGAACGAGAGTAGAAGCAAAAAAGATAATGACAGAAACAATAATGAGGATAAAGGTCGAAATAATTTGTAGAATATTGTCAGTCCTTATACCAAACATCAAAGATGATGAACGAGAGTACAAGCTAAAACGATAATGACTGAAATAATAATGAGAATAAAGGCTGAAATAATTTGTAGAATAATGTCAGTCCTTATACCAAGCATCAAAGATGATGAACGAGAGTAGAAGCTAAAAAGATAATGACTGAAACAATAATGAGGATAACGGTCGAAATAATTTGTAGAAGAGTGTCAGTCCTTATACCAAGCATCAAAGATGATGGACGAGAGTAGAAGCTAAAAATATAATGACTGAAACAATAATGAGGATAAAGGTCGAAATAATTTGTAGAAGAGTGTCAGTCCTTATACCAAGCATTAATGATGAACGAGAGTAGAAACTAAAAAGATAATGACTAAAACAATAATGAGGATAAAGGTCGAAATAATTTGTAGAAGAGTGTCAGTCCTTATACCAAGCATCAAAGATGATGAACAAGAGTACAAGCTAAAAAGAAAATGACTGAAACAATAATGAGGATAAAGGTCGAAATAATTTGTAGAATATTGTCAGTCCTTATATCAAGCATCAAAGATGATGAACGAGAGTAGTTGCTAAAAAGATAATGACTGAAACAATAAGGAGGATACAGGTGGAAATAATTTGTAGAATAATGTCAGTCCTTATACCAAGCAACAAAGATGATGAACGAGAGTAGAAGCTAAAAAGATAATGACTGAAACAATAATGAGAATAAAGGTCGAAATAATTTGTAGAATAATGTCAGTCCTTATACCAAGCATCAAAGATGATGAACGAGAGTAGTTGCTAAAAAGATAATGACTGAAACAATAATGAGGATAAAGGTCGAAATAATTTGTAGAGGAGTGTCAGTCCTTATACCAAGCCTCAAAGATGATGAACGAGAGTAGAAGCTAAAAAGATAATGACTGAAACAATAATGAGGATAAAGGTCGAAATAATTTGTAGAAGAGTGTCAGTCCTTATACCAAGCATCAAAGATGATGAACGAGACTAGAAGCTAAAAAGATAATGACTGAAACAATAATGAGGATAAAGGTCGAAATAATTTGTAGAAGAGTGTCAGTCCTTATGCCAAGCATCAAAGATGATGAACGAGACTAGAAGCTAAAAAGATAATGACTGAAACAATAATGAGGATAAAGGTCGAAATAATTTGTAGAAGAGTGTCAGTCCTTATACCAAGCATCAAACATGATGAACGAGAGTAGAAGCTAAAAAGATAATGACTGAAACAATAATGAGGATAAAGGTCGAAATAATTTGTAGAAGAGTGTCAGTCCTTATACCAAGCATCAAAGATGATGAACGAGAGTAGAAGCAAAAAAGATAATGACAGAAACAATAATGAGGATAAAGGTCGAAATAATTTGTAGAAGAGTGTCAGTCCTTATACCAAGCATCAAAGATGATGAACGAGAGTAGAAGCTAAAAAGATAATGACTGAAACAATAATGAGAATAAAGGTCGAAATAATTTGTAGAAGAGTGTCAGTCCTTATACCAAGCATCAAAGATGATGAACGAGAGTAGAAGCTAAAAAGATAATGACTGAAACAATAATGAGGATAAAGGTCGAAATAATTTGTAGAAGAGTGTCAGTCCTTATACCAAACATCAAAGATGATGAACGAGAGTAGAAGCTAAAAAGATAATGACTGAAACAATAATGAGGATAAAGGTCGAAATAATTTGTAGAATAATGTCAGTCCTTATACCAAGCATCAAAGATGATGAACGAGAGTAGAAGCAAAAAAGATAATGACAGAAACAATAATGAGGATAAAGGTCGAAATAATTTGTAGAAGAGTGTCAGTCCTTATACCAAACATCAAAGATGATGAACGAGAGTAGAAGCTAAAAAGATAATGACTGAAACAATAATGAGGATAAAGGTCGAAATAATTTGTAGAAGAGTGTCAGTCCTTATACCAAGCATCAAAGATGATGAACGAGAGTAGAAGCTAAAAAGATAATGACTGAAACAATAATGAGGATAAAGGTCGAAATAATTTGTAGAAGAGTGTCAGTCCTTATACCAAGCATCAAAGATGATGAACGAGAGTAGAAGCAAAAAAGATAATGACAGAAACAATAATGAGGATAAAGGTCGAAATAATTTGTAGAAGAGTTTCAGTCCTTATACCAAGCATCAAAGATGATGAACGAGAGTAGAAGCTAAAAAGATAATGACTGAAACAATAATGAGAATAAAGGTCGAAATAATTTGTAGAAGAGTGTCAGTCCTTATACCAAGCATCAAAGATGATGAACGAGAGTAGAAGCTAAAAAGATAATGACTGAAACAATAATGAGGATAAAGGTCGAAATAATTTGTAGAATAGGGTCAGTCCTTATACCAAGCATCAAAGATGATGGACGAGAGTAGAAGCTAAAAATATAATGACTGAAACAATAATGAGGATAAAGGTCGAAATAATTTGTAGAAGAGTGTCAGTCCTTATACCAAGCATCAAAGATGATGAACGAGAGTAGAAGCTAAAAAGATAATGACTGAAACAATAATGAGGATAAAGGTCGAAATAATTTGTAGAAGAGTGTCAGTCCTTATACCAAGCATCAAAGATGATGAACGAGAGTAGAAGCAAAAAAGATAATGACTGAAACAATAATGAGGATAAAGGTCGAAATAATTTGTAGAAGAGTGTCAGTCCTTATACCAAGCATTAAAGATGATGAACGAGAGTAGAAACTAAAAAGATAATGACTAAAACAATAATGAGGATAAAGGTCGAAATAATTTGTAGAAGAGTGTCAGTCCTTATACCAAGCATCAAAGATGATGAACAAGAGTAGAAGCTAAAAAGATAATGACTGAAACAATAATGAGGATAAAGGTCGAAATAATTTGTAGAATAATGTCAGTCCTTATACCAAGAATCAAAGATGATGAACGAGAGTAGAAGCTAAAAAGATAATGACTGAAACAATAATGAGGATAAAGGTCGAAATAATTTGTAGAAGAGTGTCAGTCCTTATACCAAGCATCAAAGATGATGAACGAGAGTAGAAGCAAAAAAGATAATGACAGAAACAATAATGAGGATAAAGGTCGAAATAATTTGTAGAAGAGTGTCAGTCCTTATACCAAGCATTAAAGATGATGAACGAGAGTAGAAGCAAAAAAGATAATGACAGAAACAATAATGAGGATAAAGGTCGAAATAATTTGTAGAATAATGTCAGTCCTTATACCAAGAATCAAAGATGATGAACGAGTAGAAGCTAAAAAGATAATGACTGAAACAATAATGAGGATAAAGGTCGAAATAATTTGTAGAAGAGTGTCAGTCCTTATACCAAACATCAAAGATGATGAACGAGAGTAGAAGCTAAAAAGATAATGACTGAAACAATAATGAGGATAAAGGTCGAAATAATTTGTAGAATAATGTCAGTCCTTATACCAAGAATCAAAGATGATGAACGAGAGTAGAAGCTAAAAAGATAATGACTGAAACAATAATGAGGATAAAGGTCGAAATAATTTGTAGAAGAGTGTCAGTCCTTATACCAAACATCAAAGATGATGAACGAGAGTAGAAGCTAAAAAGATAATGACAGAAACAATAATGAGGATAAAGGTCGAAATAATTTGTAGAAGAGTGTCAGTCCTTATGCCAAGCATCAAAGATGATGAGAACGAGACTAGAAGCTAAAAAGATAATGACTGAAACAATAATGAGGATAAAGGTCGAAATAATTTGTAGAAGAGTGTCAGTCCTTATACCAAGCATCAAAGATGATGAACGAGAGTAGAAGCTAAAAAGATAATGACTGAAACAATAATGAGGATAAAGGTCGAAATAATTTGTAGAAGAGTGTCAGTCCTTATACCAAGCATCAAAGATGATGAACGAGAGTAGAAGCAAAAAAGATAATGACAGAAACAATAATGAGGATAAAGGTCGAAATAATTTGTAGAAGAGTGTCAGTCCTTATACCAAGCATCAAAGATGATGAACGAGACTAGAAGCTAAAAAGATAATGACTGAAACAATAATGAGAATAAAGGTCGAAATAATTTGTAGAAGAGTGTCAGTCCTTATACCAAGCATCAAAGATGATGAACGAGAGTAGAAGCTAAAAAGATAATGACAGAAACAATAATGAGGATAAAGGTCGAAATAATTTGTAGAATAGGGTCAGTCCTTATACCAAGCATCAAAGATGATGGACGAGAGTAGAAGCTAAAAATATAATGACTGAAACAATAATGAGGATAAAGGTCGAAATAATTTGTAGAAGAGTGTCAGTCCTTATACCAAGCATCAAAGATGATGAACGAGAGTAGAAGCTAAAAAGATAATGACTGAAACAATAATGAGGATAAAGGTCGAAATAATTTGTAGAAGAGTGTCAGTCCTTATACCAAGCATCAAAGATGATGAACGAGAGTAGAAGCAAAAAAGATAATGACTGAAACAATAATGAGGATAAAGGTCGAAATAATTTGTAGAAGTGTGTCAGTCCTTATACCAAGCATTAAAGATGATGAACGAGAGTAGAAACTGAAAAGATAATGACTAAAACAATAATGAGGATAAAGGTCGAAATAATTTGTAGAAGAGTGTCAGTCCTTATACCAAGCATCAAAGATGATGAACAAGAGTAGAAGCTAAAAAGATAATGACTGAAACAATAATGAGGATAAAGGTCGAAATAATTTGTAGAATAATGTCAGTCCTTATACCAAGAATCAAAGATGATGAACGAGAGTAGAAGCTAAAAAGATAATGACTGAAACAATAATGAGGATAAAGGTCGAAATAATTTGTAGAAGAGTGTCAGTCCTTATACCAAGCATCAAAGATGATGAACGAGAGTAGAAGCAAAAAAGATAATGACAGAAACAATAATGAGGATAAAGGTCGAAATAATTTGTAGAAGAGTGTCAGTCCTTATACCAAGCATTAAAGATGATGAACGAGAGTAGAAGCAAAAAAGATAATGACAGAAACAATAATGAGGATAAAGGTCGAAATAATTTGTAGAATAATGTCAGTCCTTATACCAAGAATCAAAGATGATGAACGAGAGTAGAAGCTAAAAAGATAATGACTGAAACAATAATGAGGATAAAGGTCCAAATAATTTGTAGAATAATGTCAGTCCTTATACCAAGAATCAAAGATGATGAACGAGAGTAGAAGCTAAAAAGATAATGACTGAAACAATAATGAGGATAAAGGTCGAAATAATTTGTAGAAGAGTGTCAGTCCTTATACCAAGCATCAAAGATGATGAACGAGAGTAGAAGCAAAAAAGATAATGACAGAAACAATAATGAGGATAAAGGTCGAAATAATTTGTAGAAGAGTGTCAGTCCTTATACCAAGCATCAAAGATGATGAACGAGAGTAGAAGCTAAAAAGATAATGACAGAAACAATAATGAGGATAAAGGTCGAAATAATTTGTAGAAGAGTGTCAGTCCTTATACCAAGCATCAAAGATGATGAACGAGAGTAGAAGCTAAAAAGATAATGACTGAAACAATAATGAGAATAAAGGTCGAAATAATTTGTAGAAGAGTGTCAGTCCTTATACCAAGCATCAAAGATGATGAACGAGAGTAGAAGCTAAAAAGATAATGACTGAAACAATAATGAGGATAAAGGTCGAAATAATTTGTAGAAGAGTGTCAGTCCTCATACCAAACAGCAAAGATGATGAACGAGAGTAGAAGCTAAAAAGATAATGACTGAAACAATAATGAGGATAAAGGTCGAAATAATTTGTAGAATAATGTCAGTCCTTATACCAAGCATCAAAGATGATGAACGAGAGTAGATGCTAAAAAGATAATGACTGAAACAATAATGAGGATAAAGGTCGAAATAATTTGTAGAAGAGTGTCAGTCCTTATACCAAGCATCAAAGATGATGAACGAGAGTAGAAGCAAAAAAGATAATGACAGAAACAATAATGAGGATAAAGGTCGAAATAATTTGTAGAAGAGTGTCAGTCCTTATACCAAGCATCAAAGATGATGAACGAGAGTAGAAGCTAAAAAGATAATGACTGAAACAATAATGAGAATAAAGGTCGAAATAATTTGTAGAATATTGTCAGAAAGATAAAAAGCACACCTCATTATAGAACATCAAACATTAAAGGAAATGGGAGAAAGTACAAACTGAAAAAACAATGATGAGGATAGTGATCTAAATAATTTGTGGAATACTGTATTCATAAAGAAATTATGGGATAGGTTTAAGACAGATTTCTTTAATAAAATGCAAGCATTTGAACTGAAGAAGGCTGTGAGACACAAGTCTGAAACATCATAACTTTGGTAATCAAGATGAAAACCACTGTTCAAATAACTAAGTTTAATGTCAGTCAGTTAAATGCCATATGTGATACATGCTTTTGATGATCATGTCTTGAAAGGGACATGATGAAATGGGTAGAAGATTATCCTGCAGTAGGTTGCCATTGCTTTCTACAATTGACTGTTTGCCAGCCAAGGCTATGGAACTCAATCTATCCTATTATTTATTATTTGGAGGAAAGAGACGGATTGATATCTCTTCCAAGGGTATTTGTGTGTAAGTGAATGCGAGGAATTCAACTGGATCAGTAACTTGGCTGCCCAGTTTGTCGTTCCGAGTCGATATCTACTGCACCACAGGACACATCCAACTTTGAAGTAACTAACTAAAAACCCATCTTGTAAACCTTGTTTTATTAATAAATTTATAAGTAAGTTTGTGCAAAGGAAAAGATTTGAAATTGACAACTACTTCCATCTCATAGAATGAGATGCAAAACACTTCTTTCTTTGTTCTTTTTTTGTCCCCTTTTTTTCTTTCTTTCTTTCATTTTCTCACTGAAACCCGTTAATGTCTCTGATATGTCTGTTCTGTGTATTCTTCTTCTATGTGCCTTGTCCTTTCAGGTGATCATGGCCTTCCACATCTCCCTATTCTTGGTGGCTCTGAGAACACTTTCTCCTGTAACACTGCACAACCCCCGTTCTAACATCCACCTGATCAGGTCCTTTATATATGTTATCTGCTGCTTTCTGCTGTCTCTTTTTCCCTCTGTCTGGCATGTTAGTATCAGGTTCTCCAAGCCCTCCTTCCTTATTGCATGTCCCAGGAGCTTTAGTTGTCTCTTCCTGATGCTCAATATTAATTGCCTTTCTGTTTCCATCCTTTCCCAAACCCTCATCATTACTCACATACTCGGTCCATAACATCTGCAGCAGTCCATTATTTATGACTTATTGGCAGGTTGTGCAAACTAACTAATGAAGGGAGGGATGAACAGAATTATGATAGACAATAATTAGTCATCCTGTTGTCATCAGAGACCACATTTTAAACAATATAAGGTACGTAGATAATACAGTGCTTATAGCAGACACAGAAAAGAAACTACAAGACCTCCTACAGAAGGTAGCTGAAGAGAGTGACAATTAAACACTACAAATAAACTGCAAGACAACTGAATACATGGTCATCAGCAAAAGGGGTAGCTCAAAATGCCAAATACAGGTGGTGGATACTAAAATCAAGCAGGTACAAAAATTTAAATACCTGGGAAGTGTTCTAACAGAAGACAGAAAGTGCGACACTGAGATCCGAAAGTAAATTAGCATGGCAGAAGTTGAGTAAAGTATTAAGAAACAGGACAATTTCACTAGAAACAAAGAAGAGAGTACTGGATTGCTGTGTGATGTCAGTTCTTCAATTTGGCACTAAATGCTGGAAAATATCATTGAAACTTGAAGCAACTGAAATTTGGTTCTAAAGAAGGATGCTGTGAATATCATGGACCGAGTGTGTGAGCAATGATGAGGTTTTGGAAAGGATGGAAATGAAAAGGAAATTAATACTGAGCAATGGGGAAGGAGGGCTTGGAGAACCTGATACTAACATGCCAGATAGAGGGAAAAAGAGACAGGGGAGAACATATTTGAAGCACCTGATCAGGTGGATGATGGAACAAGGGTTACGTGATATAACAGGAAAAAGCATGCTAAGAGCCACCAGGGATAAGGAGACATGGAAAGCAATGACCGCTTACTATCTGAAAGGACAGGACACATAAAAGAAGATTCACACTCTTCTCTGGTCTTTTGAATAGGAATCGAGGTTTATCCCTTATTTCCTGTTTAGGATTGTGTTACCAGTTCTCTCTAAAGTCTACTTAATCTCTATCCTCCTTGCTTTTTTTAAACTAATGTAACACCCTTAATTTGAGTGGCTCTTGGGCCTAGTATTGGGTAAACATTAGCAAAAACAAAAAAACAAAATTCAAACAGTAATATTGACTTGTTTGGCTTTTGTACCTTAAAAACCAACAAAGCAAACAGGCAGGCTCAGTTGAATTTTTAAATTAGTTTTGCAAAGTTTTTACTAGGCCAAAGTTTCAGCTTCCATGCCTAAATTGCGTCATTTATATATGCACATAGACACACTCTATCTTTCAAATGAATTATCACTTATTAGTTTTCCGTGTAAAATGATTCTATCTTAAAAAAAAAAAACACTTAAGACAAAACAAGTAAATCTCTTTTGACATAAATGTTTGATGCAATGTCAAAGGTCAGATATTGTTTTCATATTCTCAGTGTCATAATAAAAAAATCTCTGATTGATGTCTATTTGCATATTTGACCTCTGCCTTTTGATTCATATAAGGATGAACTTTAGCTCTGACTTGAACTTGAATATAGACTTTATTGATCAGTTGGTTTATTTCCTATAAGGTCTTAATATAATATTATCATCTCCATTTGACTAATGAGAACACAAGATTAAAACTGTCATATGTTCTTTTTCTTCTGATGATCCATGTCCCTTCAGGACATAAACAATCATGGCTCTCTACAGCTTCTTATAATTTGGAGCTCTTAGTAAGGATGTTTTTCCCCTGTACACACATTTATACAAGTTACCATTTCTTTCTGCTTCTCTTGCCTTCACTATGTTCTGTGAGTGTCAAATTCTTCAACCTTCTTTTCTCATTGTCTCTTTGAAATTTAAAGCTTTTTTCTAAAGCTGTCCTTTTATTATTTACATTTTCTTTAAAACTTTGTCATTATTCACATGTTCATTCTATAGTATTTTCAACATCCTTCTGTAGAACCACTTTTCTGTTGTCTCAAGTCTACTCTTTAATTTAGAAAGTGACAGAAACCATATCACTTCAAGAGTTTTAACAGCAACAGCTAAAATCAGTAGCACATTTAATTCAAAATACATCCTTATAAGGAAACAGCTAATATCACCATTACAAATAGACCAAATAATGACAGAGGAATAAAATACAAGCAGTTTTGGAGAGCCATTTATTGAGAGGACTTGGCAGATAAAAGATTTTATAAATTTATGCCAAAAGTAACCCTAACGGTTCTGTCAAGGAATGACAAATGTTTCCTTATAAGGAGACAGCTAATCTCACCAACAGGTCAAAATGACTTAAAAGAATGAAATACAAGTAGCTGTGGAGAGTCATGTCTTGAAAGGTCTTGGCAAATAAAAGATTTTATAAACTTCAACCAAAAATAACACTGTTTGGTCAATGAATTTCAAATGTTACAGGGTAGTGCCTGATAATTAGTATAACATGAAATTTTAGGGACCAGATTTCATATTATTATTATACGAGTGTACCCCTGCAATCAAAAATGCCAGCAAAATATTTGAGAGCATTATTATATATATATATATAAACACACACACACACACACAAATACACAATGGCATTTATTATATATATATATATATAATTATTATTATTATATGAGTGTACCCCTGCAATAAAAAATGGTGGCAAAATATTTGAGAGCATTATTATATATATATATATATATATATATAATTATTATTATTATTATTATTATATGAGTGTACCCCTGCAATAAAAAATGGTGGCAAAATATTTGAGAGCATTATTATATATATATATATATATATATATATAATTATTATTATTATTATTATTATATGAGTGTACCCCTGCAATAAAAAATGGCGGCAAAATATTTGAGAGCATTATTATATATATATACACACACAAATACACAACGGTGTTTATTATATATATATATATATATATATATATATATATAATTATTATTATATGAGTGTACCCCTGCAATAAAAAACGGCGGTGAAATATATGGTATTTATTATAATAGAGAAGATATAATCTCTACTTAGTATTGAGCACTTTTTATAAACTAAATGCAACGAATATTAGGTTTTTAATCTATCTGTTACTACTTGGCAGCATAATTATTGCAGAACAATAAAATAGTAAGGCACTGTTCAAGAGCAAACAAGCAGCAAGAACTTTCATGACTGGCATTAAAGAGAATAAACTGAGCTGATGCTGACTTACTATTGTCTTTCTAATGAACTGAACCAGTACTGCCTCACTATTGTCTCTTTCTCTATAAGTGTGACAGGAGATATATATAGTCATCCGCAGACAGATCTGTTTTGCTGTATCACAGCTCATCAGTACGGTTAGACAGCTGATTGCTTTTTACCCAGGATTAAAACCCAACCGAATTGGCGTCAGTCGGCAATTCTACCTCTGATCTATGGGCCCTCAACAGAAGAAGGCAATCTTTTTAGCGTGTATATTATCATTATACATGCCCAATAGCTGAGAGTGTTCTAATTCATTGCTGAATGAACGGTGTGTACATGCCAGAGTAGCTACTATTTTTCAAAGTCTACCATTCTTCCAGAGTGCTCAATCAGGGTGTGAGAGCGTAATAGATACAAGAGAAAGACAGAAAACAGTCACTCCTAAAGTATGAATAGCAAAAAAGTACCCAATACAAAAGTTAAAATCGAATATGTAGCAACCAACCTTGCTACTTCGGCAAGTGAAAGGAAAAGCAAGTCAAAGATTACTTCAATATACTAGAACACTGGAAGTGAGAGAGTAAAGGTCAGAGGAAAGGAAAGGTGGAAATGTTCCCCCTCCACTAACACACACATTTCCTCCTCCTCCTCATATATATATATATATATATATATATATATGGAGTTCACACTCCACTCACATCTATTGAACAGGTGTAGAGGCTCATCTCTTGTTCCCTGTTTAGGATGTGGTTTCTGGCTTTCTCTTTTCCAATCTTTTCACTTTTCTTTTCTTTTTTCTTTTTTTTATCAATTGGAGTTGATAGACTGAACTATCGCCCGGTTCACACCCAACCAACATCTATTGAACAGGTGTAGAAGCTCATCCCTTGTTCCCTATTTAGGATGTGGTTTCCAGCTTTCTCTCTTCCAATTTATTCACTCTTACATAGCCCCCTGCACACCAGTGGCCTTACTGCCTTGCTTGTGGTGATGTGATTGAAAAAAATAAATATATAAAATACACAATATAATTATAATAATGAGGATTATATTCAAGCTCTGTCAATTTTTTTTTATATTTTAAGCTTTTAGATTATTAAAAACTTTAGCTTTTACTCTTACTATTTGCGATAGGTGAATTGTCACAATTTTATAATTTTAATTTTTCACATGCACATATTTTTTATTTTGTCATCTGCACAATAGAGTCAGCCGGGCACTGTGAGAAAAAGAGCCCCATGACGCAATTCACTCTGCCAGAAATGGCATGTTGTTCTGCTTAGCATTCATGCTGGAAGCTTCAATGTGAACATCTCAGAGTGTTTAGGTGTCAATCTGAAAACAGTGAAGAGTATTCGGAAAGAGTTGGGTAAGTTTGTTGGTGAATATGAAAGTATTTGAAGTGATCATTATTAATGGCAATATTATGCCTCCATTCATTTTCTCACAGACCTTCAGACTCAGTATATAGATCTAGATCAAGTGACTTAAGGAGATATTGTTGCTCTGAGTCAAGGAACTGGCTATTGAAATATGACAAGACCACACCATGTTACACAAGCAGGAGAACCCAGTCATGGCTATCAGACAATTTCTGTAACTACATCATCCCCTTACATCTGGCCAACTATCTCCCCAGAATGATACCTACTTGATTATTATGTGTAGGGTGTAGTTGAGTGACGTGACAGACCAACAAAATTCCTTGCAATACCAAAGATGAACTAAAGGAAGGATTATGGCAGCATTCCCCAACTTAAACAAGGAGACTGTCCAGAAGACTTGCAGGAGATTCAGATGTCATATGGAGGCTGTGGCTGAAGCCAATGGTAAATTTAATGAATAAATTTAATTTTTTTGTTTTTCTGGATATTTTTATGTTATTTTAGTAAATACATCTGTTGAGGAAATATAATTTCATCATGGTGCTCTTTTTCTAACAATGTCCAACTGACTAAATCAAAAAACAAACAATCCACAAGCACAAAATTAAAAATATAAAATAGAGACAATTTATCCATTGCACCCTCTGTGTGTGTGTGTGTGTGTGTGTGTCTATATATATATATATATATATATAGAGAGAGAGAGAGAGATAGATAGATATTTAATTTATTTGAACACTATTTCTAATGGATAGTTTGAGTAGATACTGTTTTTTTATAATCAAACAGTATATTTATATATACATATCAGCCTGCATATTTATGAAATCTTGCATTGAAAATATGCATCTTCTGGCAGGATTCGAACCTGAGACTACTAGACCTAGAATTGATCTGATGCATTTTAACCACTCGGCCAAAAGGAATTTGCAATTAGACAAAGATGAATTAAACTTTATATCATAAAAGTATCCATTAAAAATAATGTTTAAACAAATAAATTAAGAACATGTCAGTGATAATCCATTTTGTAACATTTCATAAAATAGTACAAATTTTATATATATATATATATATATATATATATATATATATATAAGCGAGA
The DNA here is from genome assembly GCA_037127315.1 of Ascarosepion bandense. Lineage (NCBI taxonomy): Eukaryota > Metazoa > Mollusca > Cephalopoda > Sepiida > Sepiidae > Ascarosepion > Ascarosepion bandense. The sequence continues at coordinate 557,218 of JBBBDQ010000216.1, forward strand.
TTATAATGATACTTGTCTTGAAAACTTTCCTCGAAAACTATCAAACAAAGGAAAAAATGGTTGTAAAATGAAAGAGCTTAGGGCATGAAAGTCAGTCAAAAGTGTTTGGACTGAAATCAGCACGAAACCCAAAGAAAAAACCTGACACGAGTAAGCAGAAAACTTTCCCTGACAATCCATTTAGGTGAAACCTAGGTAGGTTCGTCTGACTCATAAGGTGCTATATATATATATATATATATATATATATATTTTAACTCAACATTATGCAGTTTGCTGAAAGCATAAGGACTATCAGTGTGGAAAGTTGTTATATCTTTATTTTTATTTTTTAATTGTTCTATGTGCCATGTCCCTTCAGAACATTTTGATCATGGCTCTCCACAATATTCTTTCCTTTATATTTCTTTATAAATTCTGTTTTCTTATTTTTTTCAAAGCCTTGTTCTGCCTTCTTGTTATCTCTCCTAAATCTGATTGTGCCTTCTTGTTATCTCTCCTAAAACTTGTTCTGCCTTCTTGTTATCTCTCCTAAAACTTGTTCTGCCTTCTTGTTATCTCTCCTAAAACTTGTTCTGCCTTCTTGTTATCTCTCCTAAAACTTGTTCTGCCTTCTTGTTATCTCTCCTAAAACTTGTTCTGCCTTCTTGTTATCTCTCTTAAAACTTGTTCTGCCTTCTTGTTATCTCTCCTAAAACTTGTTCTGCCTTCTTGTTATCTCTCCTAAATCTGATTGTGCCTTCTTGTTATCTCTCCTTAAAACTTGTTCTGCCTTCCTTGTTATCTCTCCTAAAACTTGTTCTGCCTTCTTGTTATCTCTCCTAAAACTTGTTCTGCCTTCTCTCTATTTATCCAAACTCATTTGATCTTTTGCCTTTAATCTGTTCTGTGAGTATCAAATTTTTCAAGCGTCTTTCCTCATTAAATTTCAATTATTTCTTTCTGAGGTTAAGTATAAATGTCCTTTCTTTTTCTTTGTTTTTTTAAGATTTTGTCATCCGTCACATGTTCAGTCAATGATATTCTCAGCATCCTTCTGTCTATTCACATTTCTGTTGCTTGAAGTCTCTTCATCTTTGAGGAATTTCTTTTGCATCTATTGCCAAATAGTAGGACTGGTATTACATAACAGTTCAGGACTCTTTTCTTTCTTTTTAATGAAGTTTTTCTGTTTCTTAATACTTTGCATAGCTTTCAAAAGGTTTCTTTTGCTACCCCAATATGCTTTTGGATTTCACTGTTGCACTTTCCATCCTTTGTTAAAACCCTTCCTAGATACTTACTGTGACCTATATTTCATTTACTTAACATTTATGACAATACAAGATGGTTTATGACATGTCATAAAGGTATAATAGATTAGATTTGCCTGAAAACAATCAAACTGATTTGTTCATTTTTATTTTGTTACTGTGTTTTGATTGTTTTGAACTCTCTACTGGAAAGGTAAAATTAACTTCTATTCTGGAAGCCTGTAATTATGACTATGTCTCTGTTGTATATTTTATTGTGTATTTAAGCATGGGAAGTGCTTGTAAAGGATTGCTACGGCTGTTTGTCGAAGCTTTTATTGTGTTCATGATTAGGTAAATTGTAATCCTTTTTATGACAAACAATGCACATTTGGTTTTGTTTCTTCCGCTAAGCACAGCAGTAATTGCTAAACAGCACTTAGTACATACATGCATTATTTATGACGCCAAATTATCTGTCCACCTAACCACTGAGATATATATATATATATATATATATATAATTTTAAACAAGATTGAAGTCTGTATTGCTCTGAACAGAATCACTGCTGATTTTACAGCTGCTATACTGTTGTCATCTCATAAACTGTGGTATCATTGTATTCAGAAGTTTTTCTGGTAAATATTGAACATCACTGAAATTGAAAAATAGGTCAGGAAACTAAGAGATAGAAAGGAACTTGATTTTCTTTGGCCTGGTTTAGGATAACATCAAACTGTGTATATGCAACACTGGATAAAAATTTTTAAAAAAATGAATAAAACCTTTTCTCAGCTTAGAACTAATTTCAGTACCCATCTTTGAATGAAAAGAAATAAAATTTTTGTTGGTTGCCACAGAACTCAAATGTTAGATGTTGCTTCGTCAGCAAATAGGTTTTTTTCATGGGATAGTGCTGCTAGCTCTATGCCCAACTAATTTTGAATTTTGAGTTTTCCTTCTCTTAGATCAATTATCAACCAAGGCTGAAGGCTCCAGTTTCTCTGACATAGTCATGGGGGAGATATTGTTTGTCAGTCAGTAAAGTGCCATACGTGATACACGCTTGGGCGATCATGTCTCAAAAGAGACATGACTGACTGGGCAGAAGGTTATCCTGCAGTAGGTTGCCAATGCTTTCTGCGGTAGACTGGTTGCCAACCAAGGCTACAGAACCCAATCTCTTCTATTATGTAACCCATAACTGGAAGGAAGAACTGGATTAATACCTTTTTCAAGGGTATTTGCATATAAGTTAATGCAATGAATTCGGCTGGAATTCAAACTCGGCTCCCCGATTTCTCGTTCCGAACCGATATCCAATGCACCACAACACACATATTATTCGTACCATTCCCATTTTATATATAAAATTTTGTGACTTGTGTTAGTTCGTCCATCCATCTGTCCATCTCTCACTGCCTCTAAAATGGATATACATTGACTGATCCAAACCAAATTTTTAGGAGAAGTTCAAACAGTCACAAAGTGCAGTTAGTTTTACTAGAGTGGATAAAATCTGCAAGGTAGTATTTTTGAGCAAAGTATTTTTCCAAATAAATCAGCCTATTCAAATTTCATCAAATGGTCTGTGAAATTCAACAAAACATACAGTTTGTAAATGTGAACTGAAAATTTATGTGACTTGCTTTAACAATACTGAAGACTATGAGAATTTCAACACACATCAGTGTGTTGCTAAAAAAATCCTAGCTTGTGTGAATTTTCTCATTCAAAGCCAAAAACCATTATACTTCATTCACATCTATGAAATATTACATTCTTCTATGTGCCCTGTCCTTTCAGGATGTAGGCAATCATGGCTTTCCATGCCTCCCTATCCCTGGTGGCTCTTAGCACGCTTTCTTCTGTTACTCCATGCAACCCACATTCCGTCATCCACCTGATCAGGTCCTTCAAATATGTTATCTGCTGCTTTCCCCTGTCTCCTTTTCCCTCTATCTGGCCAGTTAGTATCAGATTCTGCAATCCCTCCTTCCTTGCATGTCTCAGGAACTTTAGCTGTCTCTTCCTGATGCTCACTATTAATTTCCTTTTTGTTTCCATCCTTTCCGAAACCTCATCATTGCTCACATGCTCAATTCATGATATTCACAGCATCCTTCTGTAGAACCACATTTGAATTGTTTCAAGTTTTTCTTTCATCTTTGATGATATTGTCCAGCATTCACTGCCATAGATTTTCTAAAATACAACTGCCACTTAAAAAATTTGTAATATTAAGGCCACTTGTCCTTAATATTTTTTATTTCCCTCAAAATGTGCAAATATTATGACTACAGGCATAACATTTCCTTTGTTTTCTATCATTTTATCAGCTGCAGTTGCAAAAAGACATATTCCCTTGAAATTTATCACATATTTTTCAACCAATAGGAAAACTGGATTTATTTGGGTAAGCTATTAAAATATTAGGATGTGCCTTGTGGTGCACTGGATATCGGCTCAGAACGAGAAATCAGGGAGCTGAGTTCGAATTCCAGCCGAATTCATTGCATTCATTTACACGCAAATATCCTTGGGAAAGGTATTAATCTGTCTGTCCCTTCCAGTTATGGGTTAAATAACAGGGCAGATTGGGTTCTATAGTCTTGGTTGGTAACCAGTTTACCGCAAAATGTAATGGTAACTTACTGTGGGATAATATTCTGCCCAGTCAGTCATGTCTCTTTCGAGACATGATCACCCAAACATGTTTCACGTATGGCATTTAACTGTCTGTTAATCATCTTTGAGATTTATTCTGCATTCACTGCCATATAATAGGACTGGTGTTTCATACTCTTTTCTTTGCTTCTCACAAAATATTTCTGCTTCATCCATTTATGCAATCTCATTCTTCTTCTTTTTCTATGTGCCATGTCCCTTCAGGATGTAGGTGATCATGGCCTTCTACATCTCCCTATCCTTTGTAGCTCTTAACACCCTTTCTCTTGTTACCCCTCCCAAACCCTGCTCTGCCATCCATTTGCTCTTGCTCATCAAGTATGTCACACATTGCTTTCCCCTGTCTGTCATTTACTCTGTCCTGTGAGTATTAGATTCTCCAAGCCCTCCTTCCTCATTACATGTCCCAGAAACTTCAGCTGTTTTTTCCTGATGTTAAGTATCGATTTCATTTTCATCTTCTCTAAAATGTCATCGTTGCTCAGATGTTCAGTCCATGGTATCCTCAGAATCTTTCGCTAGAATCACATTTCAATTGCTTCAAGTCTTTCTTTTATCTTTAATGAAATTGTTCAACATTTGCTGTCGTATTGAAAGACAGACATCACATAACAATCCAGTACTCTCTGTTTCCAACAAAATTTTCTTGTCTCGCAATACTCTACTCAGTTTTTGAAATGCATCCTTGGTCGTGTCAATACGCCTTCAAATTTCAGTGATGCACAGTCCCATTACATATGTCATTTACTGCTTTCCTCTACTCCTCTTGCTTTCATTACGTCTTATAACTACCAACTTCTCTAAGCCTTCTTTCCTCATTATGTGGTCAAGAAATTTCAACTATATATTTTTGAATTTAAGTATAAGTGTCCTTTTTTATTCCATTTTCCTTGATATTTTGTTCTCACATATTCAGTCTGTATTATTCTCAGTATCCTTCTGTAGAACCCATTTCTGTTGTCTCAAGTCTCTTCTACATCTATGATGAGTTTGACCAGCATTCAGTACTGTATAAATAAACCAGTGTTACTTAACAGTTCAGTGCTCTTTCCTTTGTTTCTAACAAATTATTTTTGATTTTTAATACTTTGCTTAGCTTTTGGAAGGCATCTTTGATCATCCCAATTAACTTTTGGTTTTCAGGTTCACACTTTTTATCTTCTGTTAAAGCACTTCTGATATATTTAAATTGTTGTACCTGTTTGATTTTGGTGTCTCCAGTTTGTTGTTGGTTGGTTGTTTCGTTTTTATGGCATATCAACCTCGGCGGGTCATTTATTGCCAACTAAATTTTTTATTTATTTATTGCTGGTAATATCTTTTTCTTTCAACAATTTACTGTTGTTTTTACATAAGTTTTGTGTCTAATAATACTTTTTCTTTTCGAGTATTAAGATTCATTGGGATTTGTTTTTAAGGGCAGGGACCCCAAGTTTTACCCTGTTATTTAACCCATAACTGGAGGGAAGGGACGAATTAATACCTTTCTCAAGGGTACAAGTGCTTAAGTGAATGCAGGGTATTCAACTGGAATTCAAACTTGGCTCACCGATTTCTCTTTCCGAGTTGATATCCACTGCACCACAACACACATCCGTCACTAAATGCTTACAGCACCTGGTATTCCAATTTGTAATTTGTATGTTGAGTTGTTTTCTTTTGCAAACAGGTTTTAAAATAATCTAGAACTTGTACTGTGAGCAATCTACATGCATATGGGCCAGAAATGAACGGAGAAAGTACTCAAAATAGAAAGGGCTTCAAGATAAGGATGTGACCTATTTTTTACAGTAATGTGACCCCAACAAGGCAACAGTGTGAAAGAAAATGTTATCAAGGAGTGAAAAAATAAAAGAACTGGAATACGAAAACAGAAGATAATTATTAACACTGCTTTTAAATTTTTCAAGATCAAACTTCATTGGAAAGCAAGATGCTGAAAGAGAGTTCTGCAAATAAGAAGGGTGGTAGAAAAAATGTTAGTTTAGAACTTATGGTTGAACTAGCAGTATAGCCTGGCGTTGCTCGGGTGTAATGAAAGCTTTAAAACTAATCCATGGTCCTGGAGCTCAGACTCTTTGGACGTTGGCATGAAAGACTAAAAAGCAATAGTTGTTTACAGTTAAAGCAAAACCGTAGACTGAAAGAAAAATGAATGGATGTAAGTCAACAGAATTTTGAACGCTAAATAAGTACCCTGAGTAAATGGTATCACGTCTGAGACTAAGAACTACAATTATACCTACTTAGAGCCAAACCCGAAGTAAAAACTAAAATAAAAGGGCTGAAAAAAATACATGCATACAGGCAGATAAACAGACACACACACAAACATCTTGCCTTTTATATATATATATATATATATTATTGATTTTCTGCACTATTGTAAGAACTGCAACCTTGAAACTTTTGAATATCATTTCTTATGTCTTTGTCCATGAGTGTATCAAATTTGATTAAAATTGGACCACTCCTTCTATAACCCGATTTTTTTCGATTATCAATATTTATCGAGGGTACGTAAACATAAAACCTAGCTAAGAACACTCGCAGATGCTTATAGTATAAGTGTAAATTTTCAAGAAAATCGGTTCAGCTGTTTTGGAGTCTATAGGTTACGGACACACACACACACACACACACACAGACAAAGTTCCATTTATAAATAAGTTTAGATAGATTTAGAATTAGCTATTTTAACCATCTTTGATCTACTTGATTCCCATCCATCTCTTATCCTTTCTTCAACATCCCCTGTATCTTGTTTTTCTTCTCTCACTGTAATCCCTTGTGCACCAGTGGTCATCTTGCCTTGCTTGGAGTGAAATGATTATAAAAAAAACTGTAAAATAATGAGACTTTGCTGCCAATCTAGTACTGCACTTAAATTCCTAAAAAGAGGAAAGTAATATTTATTTTGAAAATACAAAATTGTGAAACAAGGGAATGAGGAAGGCTGGTCTTCAGTCTGTCATTTGGCAGCCCGGCTGCAATCACTCTCTCATAGGCATGATGTGGCTTCCCTGTGCCTCTTCTATAAATACTTTCACAGCTTCTGCTCCGATGAACTTAGTTCACTGGTGCCCCCTAAGTATAATTTTGTAAAATATACTAGATTAGCAATTAGGTCCCACCCTTTTACAGTGAAACAGATAAAATGTAACTGCAACTTCTACTCTAACAGCTTTTTTCACACACTTCCCGCCTGTAGAATTCCCTTCCATATATTTGCTTCCCCGACAGCTACAATCTCCAGGAACTTAAATGTAAGGTCAATAGACATCTATCACACTAACTCGCATCCATTCTCTCAAACACTCTACCCATCTACCCAACCCCCATCCTTGGTATCCTCATCCGTCTACCAACCTCCTTCCGACATTTCCTATAACTAATCACTCTTTTTCATTACTTTCCCCTACTTAACCACCTGTGCAATAGTGGCAGTGGAATACCTTGCCTGAGATGAAATGATTAAAAAAAAAAAATTAGCAGAATTATTGACCTAAACATACCACTGTCTTCCTTACACCAAAAATCACAGACTGATTTCAGTCACCATAAAGAAAAATTCATCAGAATAACTACCTTAAAAATATTTATCGAAAATGCACAGGATGACTCCATGATGGGAGTGGGAAAGTGGCTGAAGATGCGATGCCTTTGTAGTTTTTTAATGAGAAATAACCAAAACAGAGGTTGGAAAATGAAATAGTAATCTTTGTCATCAACAAAATACAATATTTGTCAGCTGCATGAAGTAGATAACCACTGCTAGTGGTGAAATGCTAGACAACAATATGACCCTCCTCATAATAGTGTCCAATGTGTATATGAGGATTGTGACATACCCATTAATGTTCAGAGGTACGTATATAAAATTAACGATGCTGGAGGTTCTGCCAGGATTTATTGTTGGGTGATATAATCTCAACAACATAAGATGGGCAGATAATACTGTATTAATGACAGTCATAGGATGACAACTACATGAATAGCTTAGTCCAAAAAAGAGAAAAAAAACACTGATTTTTAACTTTAAATAACCCAATGAGGCTTGACATAGAAAACTTGACCACCCAAACTTGAAGAAAAAGAATCAGCAAACCTGAAGAAGACTACCACCATGTTTAATTTTGTTGTTTTACATTTTTTTTTTACTTTTTTTAATGCAGTCCTATCGATTGTTACTTAAACTTTCCGATTATCAAAAAAAATTTTGAAAAATTACAATATTCAAACAAATTTGGGGAGGTCAGTTTCTCATACAACGTTAAAGTAAATTGATCCTTCATTTTTAATCCACTCACGTTGGGGTCGCTTTGTTTGTATTAATTTTGTTGTTTTTCATCTTTTTTGAAATTTTTTCAGCGCAGTTCTATTGATTGTTACTTAAACTTTCCGATAATCAAAAAAGAATTTGAAAATTTACAATATTTACACAAATATGGTGGGGTCAGTTTCTCATACAACGTTATAGTAAATCGATCCTCCATTTTCAATACACTATAAGGTTTTATGAGAAACTGGTCCCCCACTAAAATAGTTTAAATATTGAAATTTTTGTAAATTTTTTTTGTCATTTGTAAAGTTTAAGGTGTGAAAGGTAATACTGCACTGAAAAAAGTTTAAAAAATTTGATAATGAACACATTTACAGGTGGCGGTAATGTCGTACTGGCAACTGGTTTGAAAATGGAGGCTCAATTTACTATAACGTTGTATGAGAAATTGATCCCCCCACCCAGAAAATGTTTAAATATTGAAATTTTTCAAAATTTTTTGCCAATCATAAAGCTAAGAGGGTAATCGATAGGACTCCGCTGAAAAAAGTAAACAACAAAATTAATCATGGTGGTACTCTGCTTCAGGTCCTCTAAAGAGTCTTCTTACAAAATAATTTCTTCTACATGTCATTTATCTTTAGAACATGGGGAATCATGGATCTCTATGACTTCCTGTCCTTTATAGTTCTAAGCCATATTTGTCCCCTTACTCTCCTTTCTAATCTATGTTCAGCCATCCATTTACACAAATCTATTAAGTAGGCTCAAAAGCAGTTAAGAATTTGGCAAAATTTCTGCAAACAAATTGGCCATTATTTAACTGAAGGCATATTTATGTTGAATAATTTCATTTGGTATTGTCTGCATTTAACATTGAAAACACTCTTTTGACAGCAGTTAATCTGTTCTGAAGATTTTATAACAATTCCTTATCTATGGCCTTTAATTGTATTTATTTTATATTTAATTTTATTATTATTATTTCTATTGTTTGTTTTTAATTTATATTTAATTATATTCATTTTTCTTTATATTTAATTTTATTTGATCTTGTCGACTTTTCATTTGTCTACATTTCATTTGGTCTTGTTTACATTTAACATTGAAAACATTCTTTTGATCTGTTTTGAAGATTTTATAACAATTCCTTCTCTATGACCTTTTAACAATGCAATGTCCAAAATTTTAAGTATATGGGGTCTCCAGTACAAGAAAAGGTAAAGGTACTTTATGCCATATATGTGAAAATTAGTTAAGTGTAAGGGTTTGTATGTTAAAGTAAGGTGCTTTTGGCTTTCTTAAAAAAATTGAATGGTTTATCTCAAATAGATCACGTGATTTTTAACAAAACAAGAAATTTATTTACAAATTTACACATTTGAAGTTTCAGTAGCTTGTTTTAAAACAAGTACTCAAACATTAAAGGTTTGTAGTTTCGGCGAATTGTCAAGAAAAGAAAATGTTCATATTAAATATTCAGACACAAAGTAATATTCCAAAATGCTTAAAACAAATTGAGAGAGTTATATGTTTGTATTCAACATGAATAAAATGATATATTTTAAATTTCTCAGCTTAGGAGTTTAATAGGGTTCTTTCAAATTCCCCTGCCCTCATTAACACTTGCATTATTCAGACACATGGCACTCTGCCATTCTCTCACTCTGATTTTCATTGCTCAAAGTAAATTTTCACATAGGCTTATTAAATTTTGCCTTGGTCTTTTCTTCAGCCCAGAGCCACTCTCTTTGCCAATTGGTTAAAATACATTTTTGCAAAGGCTCAAAAATTTGAAAACAGTGAAGAAAAGAGTTATTTTTTATTTCGTATTCACCACAAATTGAAAGTTATGGCATTTCAAAGGTTGACAAACTTTGCACGTGATTTTTCTCCAATTTTATTTTGCAGCAGAAAGTACCGTATAATTCTAAAAACATCTCATATATATATATATATATATATATAGAGAGAGAGAGAGAGATTAGATGGATATTGACATTCTGAACTCAAGGAAGATAATGTATTTTATTGTATCTTCGAAAAATTTTCAAATTTTTAAGTTTAATTGAAAGACATAAACAATGCTTAAAAATTAATATAATAATTTAATACAATTTGCAATTATTATTTAGAGTATATTAAAGATTACTATATTTATATGTATTGTTTATTTTTATTTCTTTCAACTTTTTCCATAATTAAAAGGTTTGTTTTTTGTTTTTTTTGTATTAGCATTTATTTGTTCCTGTACAACTAACCTAAAGATCATTTGTTTTATTTTTACTTTCTGTCTTTGTTCACCTGAAGTTATATTTATCCCTTTTGGCAATTTATACTCTCGTTCATTTTTATCAATTGATAGTTTAGGTGTTAGCATTGTCAAAAAGTCAGTATAAATTGTTTTATTTTATGTTAAATAATGACTTCATAATTTCTGCGTATTTTAGGCTTAAATCTTGATTTATGTACGTTTTTTTTGTTTCTGCTATCTTTTTTCTAACTTAAAAAACTTTTCGATATTTGCGTCTTTTTATTTATTTACTCTTTCATAATTTGTCTAGCTTTCTAGTATTTTTGATTACCCAATGTTTTATATATAAAAAAAACAATATTTTCAGTTTCTAAAATATATAATGTCTGTAATGTTTCTTTACATTTATTATGTATATTTATTATGTATATTTATTATGTATATTCCAACTTTTGTCATTTCTATTCTCGTTCATTTTTATCAGTTGATAGTTTAGGTGTTAGCATTGTCAAAAAGGCAGTATAAATTGTTTCATTTTAAGTTAAATAATGACTTCATAATCTCTGTGTATTTTAGGCTTAAATCTTGATTTATGTATTTTTTTGTTTCTGCTATCTTTTTTTCGAGATAAACAAATTTTTTATATATGTGTCTGTTTATTTATTTACTATATTTGCGTCTATTTACTATTTCATATTTTGTCTAGCTTTCTAGTATTCTTGCTTACTTCATGTTTTATATATTAAAAAAACTAATTTTTTTTTGAGCTTCTAAACATAATGTCTCTTTAGGTATATTATATACTACCAGTATAGCCTGGAGTTGCTTGGGTGTAATGAAAGCTTTAAAACTAACCAATGGTCCTGGAGCTCAGACTCTTTGGATATTGGCATGAAAGACTAAAAAGCAATAGCTGTTTCCAGTTAAAGCAAAACTGTAGACTGAAAGAAAAATGAATGGATGTAAGTCAAATTTTGATTTCCTGGTATCCATATCAAATAAGTTTTTTTGTTGTAAACTGAATTTTGAAGGTTAAATAAGTCTTCTGAGTAAATGGTATCATGGTTGAGATTAAGAACTACAATTATACCTTCTGAGAGCCAAATCCAAACCAAAACTAAAATAAAAGGGCTGAAAAAAATGCAGGCAGATAAACAGACACACACACACACACACACACAAACATCTTGCCTTTTATATATATGTATATATATATATATAGATTGTCAATTTTCTGCACTATGGTAAGAACTGCAACCTTGATACTTCTGAATATCATTTCTTATGTCTTTGTTTATGAGTGTATCAAATTTGATTAAAATCAGACCACTCCTTCTATAACCCGATTTTTTTCAATTTTCAATATTTATCAAAATACCTCAACACAAAACCTAGCTAAGAACACTCACAGATGCTTATAGTACAACTGTGTTAATTTTCAAGAAAATTGGTTCAGCTGTTTTGAAGTCTATAGGTAATGAACACACACACACACACACACACACAGATAAAATTACATTTATAAATAGGTTTAGATAGATTTAGATTAGATCTAGATTAGATTTAGATATTCCAAAAGTTGTCATATCCGTGTGTGATCATGAGGACAAGCTCCTACTGTCTATAAATGCTTTCTTGGGATAAGTTTTAAAAATGCTATGACAACTAAGAATGGGTTAAGTTTTAAAAATGCTATGACAACGAAGAATGGTCAAAGGCAGAAAATGGTGGAAAAGAAGGCTGGCATCACATAACCAGTTGCTTTGAATAGAGCTTAACAACCCAGGAAGGCAGTCCCTCTAAGAGAAAGAAAACCCTGATTTTAAACCTCTGCCACTTTAAGATCATATCCTAATATAGAAAAGGCTATAAATGTAGATGCAGACAAAAAGCCTGGAGTGGAGCCCAGAGTGAAGTTTGGTTGTCAACACTGACAAATTCCCAGAAACTCCTGCAATCAAATCATTCTCAAATGTAATAACCTATATTCTTTTAGATCATATAGTTTGGGCTGGAGACAGCTGAAGTTCCTGGGACATGCAATGAGGAAGGAGGGCTTGGAGAACCTGATACTAACAGGTCAGGTGAAAGCAACAGATAACATATTTGAAGGACCTAATCACTGATGTGCATTGTGGTACAGTGGATATCGGCTTGGAACGAGAAACCGGGGAGCCAAGTTCGAATTCCAGCTGAATCCATTGTATTCATTTATGCACAAATACCCTTGGGAAAGGTTTTAATCCGTCTATTCCTTCCAGTTATGGGTTAAATAGCAGGACAGATTGGGTTCTATAGCCTTGGTCGGCAACCAGTCTACTGCAGAAAGCAATGGCAACCTACTGTGGGATAATCCTCTGCCCAGTCAGTCATGTCTCTTTCGAGACATGATCACCCAAGCGTGTATCACATATGGCACTTAACTGACTGAATCACGTGGATAATGGAATGAGGGTTGCATGGTGTAACAGGAGAAGGCGTGCTAAGAGCCACCAGAGACGTGGAGCCAGGGAGACGTGGAAGCCATGATCGCTTACACCCTGAAGGGACATGGCACATAGAAGAAGTTTTGGCTGCATACCCGCATTGTGGTACAGTGGATATCGGCTCGGAATGAGAAACCGGGGAGCTAAGTTCGAATTCCAGTTGAATCCATTGTATTCACTTACGCGCAGATACCCATCTCTTCCTTCCAGTTATGGGTTAAATAGCAGGACAGACTGGGTTCTATAGCCTTGGTCTGCAACCAGTCTACCGCAGAAAGCAATGGCAACCTACTGCGGGATAATCTTCTGCCCAGTCAATCATATCTCTTTCGAGACATGATTGCCCAAGCATGTATCACGTATAGCACTTAACTGACTGACTCTATATACTATTGTCCAGTCCTACCTGCCACATGCACTAAGAGAAGTCAGTCTTGTCTCACTTTCAAAGGACTTAATTTCGACCAAATAGGTGCTACCTTTATTTTGTGAAACAAAGAGATGTATGCAACATATGTATAAGATAGAGTAAAGAAAAAGAACAAATGAAAAATTATCTCAATCTAACTTTTCAATTTTATTAAATCTTCTTCAGAGACCATGGAAAAAATGAAAAAAAAACAAATATATATATATATATATATATATATATATATATATATATATGTGTGTAGTGTATCGAGGCAGCAGATAATTTTCTAAACATATATTGTTAAATATAACAGACAATGAATGTCTATTATGTTTAATCATGAGATTTTCTAAACATTGTATTTTGGCTTTAATTTCAGGTGAAAATAAAGACAAAAATTGCCCAACATTAGAACCAGCATAATAAAAAAAATATCCAAATGTCTTTATTTTCACCTAAAATTAAAGCCAAAATACAATGTTTAGAATGGTTCATGATGAAACATAACAGACATAATTTGAGGTCAACCCCAAGGTTGACATCAGTGCTCACTTTCATATTTACTTAAACATTATTCATATTATTGAGCATTTTAACACATAAATATAGCATATATTAAAAGTATATTTTCATCATTATATATATATGTATATAATCTGCAGACAAGCCTAATTTGCTGTATCACAGCTCTTTAGTGCAGTTAGATTGACTTTGCTTCAAGCCAGGATTGAAATCCAACTGATTTGTCATCAGACAGATTTTATATATATATATATATTTTATAGATTTATATATATATATATATATTTTTATAGATTTTATATATATATATATATATATATATATATATACACATACTAGCAGTATAGCCTGGTGTTGCTTGGGTGTAATGAAAGCTTTAAAACTAATCTTTGGTCCTGGAGTTCAGAGTCTTTGGATGTTGGCACGAAAGACTAAAAAGCAATAGTTGTTTACAGTTAAAGCAAAACCGTAGATTGAAAAAAAAATGAATGGATGTATATCAAATTTTGATTTCTTGGTAGCGATATCAAATGATTTTTTTTCATCATAAACTGAATTTTGAAGGCTAAATAAGTCTCCTGAGTAAATGGTATCATGGCTGAGACTAAGAACTACAATTATACCTACTTAGAACCGAACCCGAAGCAAAAACTAAAATAAAAGGGCTGAAAAAATACAGACATACAGGCAGATAAACACACACACACACACACATATCTTGCCTTTCCTATATATATATATATTATTGATTTTCTGCACTATTGTAAGAACTGCAACCTTGAAACTTTTGAATATCGTTTCTTATGTCTTTGTCTATGAGTGTATCAAATTTGATTAAAATCAGACCGCTCCTTCTATAACGTGATTTTTTCAATTATCGATTTTCGATATTTATCAAAATACCTCAACACAAAACCTAGCTAAGAACACTCGCAGACGCTTATAGTACATCTGTGTAAATTTTCAAGAAAATTGGTTCAGCTGTTTTGGAGTCTATAAGTAACGGACATGCACACAGACAAATTTCCATTTATAAATAAGCTTAGATTTAGATTTATATAATGAAAATATATTCTTATACACGCGTGCACACACACACACACACACATATATATATATATATATATATAATAATTAAAATATAATTGTAAGATATGATACTGAGGATACTATGGACTGAACACATGAGCAACAACAAGGTTTTAGAGAGGATGCAAATGAAACAAAAACTTATATTTAGCATCAGAAAGAGACAGATGAGTTTTCTGGGACATGTAATGAGGATTAAAGGTTTGGAGAATCTAATACTCACAGAACAGATAGAGGGAAAAAGAGACAGGAAAGCAGGGCAAATTATACTTGATGGGCTTGAGCAAATGGATGGCATAGTGGTGTTTGGGAGAGATACCAAGAGGAAAATTGTTGAGAGGGAAAAGGGATAGGGACAAGTGGAGTTCTATCATCGCTTACGCCCTGAAAAGACACATCACATAAAAAAGTAGATATTTGGGGTTGAAAGTGCTCATTATCAGTTAGAACAGATATAAAATAAAATGGACACTGATGTTAGCACCAAATGGCAACAGTGTGTTTTATTCTTCTAGATAATCTTCAGGCCATGTGTGTTGTGTTTTGATTTGACAACTCGTATATGTTGGTCAATTGTGCTTTATTGAAAGAAAAGTTTAATGTATTATCGTAATAGTTATTTGGTAGGCAGTAAATTTCTTGCTTCAAAATATTCTAGAGACTATTGAATAGCCATAGTTGTTGATCTCAATGTGGTTATTTATTGCTATTTAATAGTCTTGCCTGTTAACATTTTAGTTGTTATTTATCATTGATTACTTTATTATTTGTCTGTATTTCTGAGATGAGGTAGTATTTAAGGGTTCATAGCCTAGTGGATATAGACATTGGTTAGTTCCTGTGATTTGACCCAAAGAGTTGTGAGTTCAATACCAGGCTACAGCAGTGGTGAACAAGTAATTTGCAGGGTTAGAGGGAGATAACTCATGATTTTCAATTGATGCTTTACGCAAGGAATGAGGACGATATACCTCAGTGATTGTATTAAATCATTCAGTTCGAAATTCCTAGCACCTGAAGAAGGCTGGAGCGTACAATGGCTGAAACGTTGTACAAATGGCAACAAAGATGAGAACAATAGTTCGAATAATGTAAATACTGTACTTTATTATTTGTTGATTATTATTTACTTTTGTTTGCACTCATTCCTTAATAATTAATAATTAGTTTAATAATTAGTTTAATAATTTGTTGATTATTTATATTATTTACTTAGATTTGCTTTAATTTTTTTTTCAAGATTTTTTTATTTTATTTGCTTTGTATAAAGTGTTACATTATCAGCATTGTATATAGTGTATATCTTCTTCTATGTGCTGTGTCCTTTCAGGACATAGGCAATCATGGCCTTCCACATCTTCCTATCCCTGGTATCCTTTGCACACTTTCTCCTGTTTCCCTTCTCTGCCATCAAACCCATCAAATATGTTACACGCTGCTTTCCCTTGTCTCTTTTTCCTCTCTATCTGAACTGTGAGTATGAGATTCTCCAATCCATCTTGCAGCATTACATATCCCAGGAACTGCAGCTGTTTTTTCCTGATGAAAAGCATTAATTTCCTTTTCATTTCCAGAAACTCATCATTGCTCATATGTTCAGTCCATGATATCCTCAACATCCTTTTGTAGAACGACATTTTGGTTGCTTCAAGTGTTCCCTTTGTCTTTGAAGAGATTTTCCAGCATTCACTGCCATATTAAAGAACAGACATCCCATAACAATCCAGTACTCTTTTCTTTGATTTTAGCAAAATTTTTCTAGCATTTATTATGGCAGTACTTTTTTTTAAGTGTATGTATATATATATATATATATATATATATATGTTACAGTGGAACATCCTGCCATCCCCGAGAATGGAATGCTCTAGACTTTAAAGGATGGTGACAAGCAGTACTAGCCCAATGTATGAGATGAAGGCATTCTCTGTTTGATAGTTTATTCCGCTCTTACTCGTTGATTGCTTATCTGTATCTTATTGTTAATTGTACAGTTGTACAATAAATCCATTTTATCGTATTCCTGTGTCAAGTACTATTCTTCCACTAATCTTTACACTGATATTCCTTTCCGGGATATATCAATATATATAGGATGTGACGGGTAAATTGTAACCATTTTATATTTTTAATTTCACGCTTGCACATTTTTTGCTTTTTTATTTTGTCAGTTGCACAGTTATAGTAGGGTCAGTTGGGTACAGTCTGTGAGAAAAAGAGTAACATGCAACAACTCACTCAACTGGAAATTTGGAAATGGCAACAACTCACTCAACCGGAAATTTGGAAATGGCATGTTGTGCTGCTTAGCAGTTGTGCTAGAAGCTCCAATACAAACATTTAGGAGTGTTTAGTTGTCAATCTGAGGACTGTGAAGAGGATTTGGAAAGAGTTGGATGTGTCTGATGGTGATTACAAAGGTAAGGTAGCTCAGAGAACTCACTCTGATTGTTCTGATAAGAAAAGAATTCCCAAATTTGTTAGTGAGAATTTCAGACTCAACCTGGAGTCCTATATCAAATGAGAAGGTTGTACTGCCCTGGTTCTAGTGAGTGGCTGGTGAAAGACCCTAGGAGTTTTTGTATAAATATGTGACAATGGATGAAACATAGATTCACCACTTCACTCTGGAGTCAAATTGACAATCAGTTGAGTGGACAGGAGCCGGTGAAAGCCGTCCAAAGTGGCCAAAGATGCAAACATCAGCAGGCAGGATTTTGGCTTTTGTATTTTGGGATGTGCAAGGTATTTTGTTCACTGATTACCTTGAGAAAGATTGAACCATCAATAACGAATATTATATAGCATTATTGGTGCGTTTATAGAAAGGAATTGCCAAAAAATGGCCACAAATGAAGAAGAAAAAGATTGATCTTTTACCAAGACAATGCACTGCATAACAAATTGATTGCAACAATGGCAAAACTACATGAATTGCACTTCAAGTTGTTTCCGCATCCACCCTCTTCTCCAGATCAGGCTCCCAGCAACTACTGGCTGTTTGCAGACTTCAAAAGAATGCTCCAGAGTAAGAGAATTACGCCAATGAAAAAGTGATAACAGAAACTGAGGCATATTTTGAGGCCAAAGACAAATCGTTCTTTAAAAGAAAGCATCAAATTGTTAGAGAAGCATTGGAATCAGTGTATCACCCAAGAAGAAGACTATGTTGACGAATAAAGTTGTATTTTGCTTAAAAGTTGTTGTTTTATTAGATAGGCTCATGATTTATTGAGTGAAGTGTTATTTATTAAATGAAAGCAGAAATTTTGAATCACTTATTTTACTTTTATTCTGTCATCATGCCATGTGTTTTTAGGATGTGGATATCATGGCCCTCCACAGCTTCTTATCTTTTGTTGTTCTTAGCAATATATTTTTTCTTCCTCTCTCCTCTTTATGTCATTTCTTCCTCCATCTATTTGCACAAACATATCAATGTTTTTTTGTTTGCTTTTCTTTCCTATGAGTATTAAATTCTTTAAGCAGTCTTTCCTCATAATGTGTCCCAAAAAGTTTCACTTTCTGATTCAAACTTAACTTCTCTCACATAATCTGTTCATGGTATTTTCAGTATTCACTAGTAGAACACTATTTTTGTTGTTTACAGTTAAAAGTTTGCAATAGTGTTCATTCAGTACTCTTTTCTTTGTTTCTTATTAAATTTTTCTGTTTCTTCATGCATTGCTTAGCTTTTGGAAGGCAATTTTCCTTATCACTATGTGCTTTCTAATTTCATTTTTTACTCCCTTCTATTTCTTCTTGTCTGCAGAGAATGACTTCACAGGTTTCTTGTGTTTTTGACATCTGAACAATATTCAGACATCGCCAACCAACTGAATCTTTTTAAATGAACTTCTGACAATTTCTAACTGAATTTCCTCCTTGTCTCAGAAGGATTATTCCTAACTTGGAAAAGTCAACCATTAAAATTAATCAACACAAAATGTCTGCCATTTTTAACAGTATTTGCCTTGAAGAACATTTGCGACAAAGAATAAACATAAATGAATATTGCATCGCAATAGAAATTAGTAGCCACCTTTATGATGACATATTCTTAGCTATCTAAATTTAGTGCTTTTGCTACCTGGATGCTAGCATGATGTTGCCATGAAAATCTTTCATTTGTCCAATATTTTCATTGTGAGCACTGTGGCATGACTATCCATGAAATATTCAGACGGTACCCTGATTAAGCCGACCTACTCATTCACCCAACTTAATGTCTATTACCCTGAGTCCAACAGTGAAGTGATGTTAGTGAATTGATTGGGACAATTTTGGCCCCGAGGAAAAGATATGGAAATTGCTTGTCCCCCACCCAAATTGTTTATTCATGCAGGATCAATAAATAGCTTAAGCTTTGCTCGATTAATTTATGTACAACAGAACAATAAAATTATCATCTCTAGTACCATTCTCTCTGTGTGTGTGTACATATATATATATATATATATATATATATATATGGATTATGGTTAGGTTTTGAAGACTGTCACAATGCGTTTAGTAAAATAAAGGAAGGTAAAGAACTTGTTGCGTATCACCTATTTATTATACATTAATATTTCGAGATTAAAATCTCATCTTCAGAATGTTAGAAGAGCTTGTTTGAGTCCATGCCTTTCAACAAATGGTCATTCCTGGTTGCTGCTGCTGTCATTAATTGTAGTGAGTGTGTGTGTATGTAAGTGTGCTAGAGCATGTATGTGTGTGTGTTCATGGTATGTATATGTGTGATTGATAGTTGGGATCTTAATGGTCTGATGGTATCAGTCTGCTTTTGATGTGTGGTTTATCTAAGTATGTGTTAACCTGACCATTAGTTTGACTTTTGCCAAAGTGGAAGATGGCTTTTTATGACTATTGTGTGTGTGTGTGTGTGTGTATGTTTATGTGCGTATACTTCTTGTCTTTTATTTACTTCATATTTTTGTTTTACCTTCCTTCATTTTACTAAACATATGGTAACAGCCTTCAAAACCTAACCATAATCCTAATATACACAATGTTTCAAGCAAATTACAAAACTTTGCTAAATATATATATAAATATATATATATATATATATATATATATATATATATATATATAGCAAAGTTTTGTAGCTGTTTTGTTTTTTGTATGTCCAACATGGGTAAAAATATAGAAAAAAAGTTGAAAATGCTACTGGAGTCTTTAAGAATATTTATTTAGAGTAGCTTTACTGGTTTCATAGTTCTATGATTTTCCAAAGGTTAAGTTGATGCCATGATATGTCTTGCATTTAACTGAAGTTAGAGAATAATTTGTTTTATGCAAAAAGCAGGTCAGATTGCTATTTATTTAAAATGCAATCTGATTGGTTGATTATGATCATGTGGTGAGACAGTATTTTTTGCACTCATAATTAATCATAAAATTTTGTTCTCAAAAATTAAGAGCGTTATGTTTCACTGAACATAGCTAAAAGTAACAAAATGTTCAGCAGTTTATAACAAGACTATATATGTCTATATCTGAAGGATGTGCATTGTGGTGCAGTGGGTATCAGCTTCGAATGAGAAATTAAAGAGTCCAGTTTAATTGTTGCATTCACTTAAGCAAAAATACCCTTCGGGAAGGTATTAATCTGTCTTTATCCTCCAGATATGGGTTAAATAGCAGGACAGATTGGGTTCTATAGCCTTGGTTGACAATCAGTCTACTGCAAAAAGTAATGGCAACCTACTGCAAGAAAATCTCCTGGCCAGATATTCATGTCTCTTTCAAGACATGATCGCCGAAGCATATATAGCACTTAACTAACTGAATGTTTAATGAAAATATAGAAAGCTACCATTTCAGTGTCTAATGAGTTTTCTATCACTTATGATTTATGTTAAAAATTGTACATACAGTAAATATTTATTTATTCTTTTAGTCATGAATATACTAACAAAGTTCCCATAGAAATGGCAGGTTTATTTACTTACAGCTAAAATTTGCAAACATATATTTCATTTATAAAAGACACATCATCAGTATCACATTAAAACACCATTTCTTAGAGGATCACTGAAGTTAAGGAACATTAATAACATTAATAAATATGGCAATACACACATGTATAAAAACATTATTCAAATGTTAATGAAACCATGCTCTATGTCATATAAACAGAGCTATTATATATATTAATAAATATATATATTAATAAATAATAAATAAATATATTAATATATAAATAAATAATATATAAATAATATATAATAATATATAATATTATATAATAATATATATTTATATATAATTATAATAATAATATATAATAATATATTTTTATATATAATTATAATAATAATATATAATAATATATTTTTATATATAATTATAATAATAATATGTAATAATATATTTTTATATATAATTATAATAATAATATATAATAATATATATTTATATATAATTATAATAATAATATATATTTATATATAATTATAATAATAATATATATTTATATATAATAATAATATATAATAATATATATTTATATATAATTATAATAATAATAATATATAATAATATATATTTATATATAATTATAATAATAATAATATATAATAATATATATTTATATATAATTATATATAATAATAATATATAATAATAATATATAAATAGATTAATATATAAATATATATATTAATAAATAATAAATATATATATTAATAAATATACATATTATCCTACATTTGTGGCACTACTTGCAGTTTTAGAGTTTGTAATATGCACCTGACGATTCCATAACACAAGAAAGTCTGAGTCCTGCCACCATTGCAGAATAATATATATTTTCTTTATTTCATTTGTATATATATATATATATATATATATATATATATATATATATATATATAAATGAATAAGGAAACAAAGAAAATATTTGCAAGGTTCAAAAAATTAATTTAAAACAGTGCTCAATATAAAAGTAGAGCAATAAATATTTATCATAAATTATACTTTAGAACATGTACAAAATACAATCTAATACAAAACTGTAGATGTTGTTTTGACAATGAAAGAAAAATGTCTCATCAGATAGTTAATGATGATGATGATAATAATAATAATAAGATTATTATTAACTACCTGATGAGACATTCATTCAATGTCGAAACAAAATGTACAATTTTGTAGTAGATTGTAGTTTGTACATGTTCTAAAAGTAAAATTTAAATATATATATAAAATTTATAAAATATATATATATATATATATATATATATATATATATAAAAAATTTGTAATATATATATATATATATATATATATAAAAAATTTATATATATATATGATAGAATAAAGAAAAACAACAAAATAAGAATAGTGTATCAATCTAACGTGTTTAACTTTTATTAATTCTTTTAGCAGACACCCCAACATACAAGCATTTCTACACAAATACACACATGCACCATTAATATCCAAAACATTCCTCACACATGTATTTGAAAATTTTCTATTGTGTTAATACCTAATATGTGTATTACTATGCGCACAGACACACACACATATATTAACTAATGTTACCGTCAAGCATACACCTAAACAGAGCAGCATTTTTATTCAAACATACACATACACTATTATACACTTTACCATCCAAAATATTCCACACGCATACATCTAAAAATAATTATCTATTGCTTTAATAAACATGACTGTATCGGACCAATAAGAATTAACACCAAATCATAACACATTATCTCTTTGTAAAATTTTTCATTTTAACTTCAATCTCTGAAGAAGCTTTAATAAAAGTGAAACATATTAAATTAAGACACATTAACTATTTTATTCTTTATTCTATCATCTTGTTGAAATATATATATATATTAAGCAGCAAGAATTTTTTCAGACATGCTTTATTGAATAATATAGACACTTTTTAATCCATGCCTGATGAATGCAACGTCTCATTTGTACTAAATATTGAGGCACAAAACATATTTATTATTAGTATAAATTTTACCTCTGTTATTATACAGTGAACATGATTTTATCACCACCAGAATGCACTCTATGCTACTTTATAAATATATATATATATATATATTAGAAATATCAGCTGATTATGCTACCTAAAATTATCGCTTATCCCATTCTCTCTGTTTGTGCATATATATATATATATATATATATATATATGTGTGTATAATGTTATAATGGAATATCCTATCACTCCCGACAGTTGATTCACCGAAGAGATTAAGAAGTAAGGAAGTACGAGACGATTCGACCTCCGCTCCCATTCCATCTTGACTTACCATTTTGCGAACTTTGTTACTTGTACTTTTCCATACAATAAACTCTGTTGTTTGTCTACCTCTTACGTGTTGTGTAAATTTTTCCATTTTGAATTTACCTTGTTATTTATATCATTCCTGCGATATAACAATTTATATATATATATATATATATATATATATATATAAAAATTAGGAATATCAGGTAATTATGCTACCTAAAATTATCATCTCTTGACCCATTCTCTCTGTTTGTGCATATATATATATATATACACAGAAATAGAGTTGTTTCAATATGAGAAATTGGTATAAAATAAAAAGTGTGAGAGGCCGTGAACACTTTGTTTAAAGTGTAAATTTATTGTTGCTGTTATTATACATGTTATGATATATGAAGCAACCATAATGGTATTTGTGACACATATATATAGGTACAATCTTAAGTCAAAATTCAAACTAGAAACCCTAAAAAATTGTACCAAACTAGCCAACCACATGTGGAAATTAAAGGAAAAACATGACAAATATCCTTATATAACTTGGTGTTTATTAAAAAAGGTCAGACATTGCAATGGTGGTGATGTCTGCAGGTTGTGCCGAGAAGAGAAGTTGGCTCTGGTATAATTTCCAGAGTGAAAAATGTTGCTAAATGAAAAGTCCAAAATAATGTCTGGATGTATACACCTTTATAAAAAACATTTTGGGCTCATACAAACCCCTATGAAAATACGTATATTTTATTTTGCTAGTCTTGACTAGTTTCTCCCTTATTTTAAACTTCTTGTTATGCATTCAAAAAAGTATTGGATAATTAGTTTTTATTTACCTTGCTTCCCCCACTGGAGTGAGTTGTGACACAAGGCTGTTTTTTTTATGTGGGGAACCTGAGCGCAGAGGCTTGAGACACTGGTCAAAGATTACACAGCTCCCTTTTTTTTGTTTTGGATATAAAGCTTGTCTTAGCAAGTCTAAACTTGTCTTAATCAATCTCACAGATTAACCAAAAGGCAGATCAGTGCATTGGAAAATCAGTTTTTAGTTTTTATTTACCCTGCTCTCCCACTGAACTGAGTTGTGACACAAGGTCAGTTTTTTATGTAATGTTTGCCTGCTGATGTTTGAGTCTTTGGTCGCTTTAGACAGTTTTCACCTGTGGCTGTCCACTCAGCTGACTGCCGATTTGACTCTGGAGTGAAATGGTGGATCCATGTTTTATCCATTGTCACATCTATACAAAAACTTTTTCTTGTTATGTTGAAACAGTTGCAAACAATGCTCTGAATCATCGACACATTGATTTTGATCAACTGTGAGTAAACGCTGTACCCACTTTGAACACAACTTTCTCATTGACAAATGTTCATGCAAAATAGGGAATATACTGCCTTCTGATATGCTCAACTCCTCTGTTATCTCATGCAACTTCAATTTATGATCAGTCAGATCAAGTGCATGGATTTTTTTTGTGTTTTCTAGGACAGCTGCCTATTTTGGGTGACCTGAGCATTCAGCATCATTTGTGTCTGTACGACCACATTTAAAGACAAACCTATCAATTGTTGTTTCTGACAGAGCAGTGTCCAAATAACACATATCAAACCATTGCTTTGCTTGAACTGTATTTTTTCCCATCAGAAAACAATGATTTATAAACTCATGAAATTCAGATTTTTCCATTGTTTTGAAAATTTGTAATGGTAGCTTCACTTAACTGTAATTTTTAAAGTCACAGTTTGATTGGGCCCAAATATTGTCATGTGATATTTTAAGGTTCGTACTTTATAAAGGACATATACAGGATGTGCATTGCGGTGCAGTGGATATCAGCTCGGAACAAGAAATCGGGGAGTGGAGTTCGAATTCCAGTTGAATTCCTTGCATTCACTTATGCACAAATACCCTTGGGAAAGGTATTAATCTGTCTCTTTCTTCCAGTTATGGGTTAAATAATTGGACAGATTAGGTTCTTTTAGTATTTTGCTCAGCTTCTGGAATGCATCCTTTGGCATGCCAACTTGCCTTTGGATCTCTGTGTCGCACTTTCCATCTTCAGTTAGGACACTTCCTAGGTATTTAAATTTTTGTACTTGCTTGATTCTGGTATCTAGTAAATTTTAGAGTGTTTTTGCAGACTTAGCATTCAGCAAAACAAATTCACAACCCCCAATGATATCAAAATCTGCAAAAATTTTCCAACCCTTTATAGTCAGTTGTGCTTAATTTAATCTGTAAGCTATATAAATGTAGGTAGAAAAAAAAAACATTTATAAGATAGCAAGGATCAAAAAGTACTTCCGAAGCCCCCCAAGAGTTTCGGGTGTAGTATCCACTAGCCTTACATATATATATTCTGTGCTTTTAACATTTGAATGCTATGACTTTCAGCACCTTCCACAACACAACAGTTGATGGATTTTACAAATATTAACTCACATGGTAAGAAGTCCTCAAGTCCTTTCCAAACTATCTCAAGCCATAATGACTTCATTTACTTACTGTCTGAAGTTGGCTGCTAACTGAATTATTAGATAAAGGCAAAAGTTATATATATATATCCAGTAAATGAGTTGAGTATTCTAAAACTTGTCTGAGTCATTTCCTCCACCTTTTTAAATCTTTCTTTGAAGTTTTGATCCAATCTAAGATCAAAACATGACAGTAGCCAATCGTCTGATTGTCTTTCATTGACTTGCGTTCTTGTTTTAACCCAAATTTTTGGCAACGGCATAATGCAGAATCTTTATTAAAAAGAAATTCTTTTTCTTCTTCTTTTATGTACCTTTTCTATTCAGGACATAGGCAATTATTTACTCTCTACATCTTCCTGTCCATTGTTGATTTTTCCTATATTTTGTACTGTTTTTCTTGCAAACCCTGCTCTGCCATTCGTTAGTTTAAATCCATAAAGTATGTCACACATTGCTTTTCCTTGTTCCTTTTTCCCTCTGTCCACCCTGTGAGTATCAGATTCTTCAAGCCCCTTTTCCTCATTACATATTTCAGAAACTTTAGCTGTCTCTTCCTGATGTTAAGTATGTTTCCTTTTCATTTTCATTCTCTTCAAAACCTTGTCGGTGCTCAAATGTCTGGTCTATGGTACCCTCAGCCTCCTTCTGTAGAATGACATTACTATTGCTTAGGGTCTTTACTTCATCTTTGAGGAAACTGCTCAGTATTCGCTGCCATATTTTTTTTTTTTAAATCATTTCACCCCGAGCAAGGCGGAAACGCCACTGATGTGCAGGGGGTTACATAAATGTAAAAAGATTAATTAGAAAAAAGTGAGAAGTACAAACTAGTTAGAAAGGAACAACAGAAAGCTGAGAAAGCAGGTGCGATGATAGATACATAGGTGGAGAGAAAGGGAAGGTTATACAGGGGAGGGGAGAGAGCTAGAGGCCAGTGGTTAGTAGATGAGTATTGACTTTGCATTTAAATTTCTGGAGGTTGTAGCCGTCAGGAAAGCAAGAATACGGGAGCGAGTTCCACAGGCGGGAAGTGCGAGAGATATAGGAGGAACTATATCACATAACAGTCCAGTACTTTTTTCATTGTCTCTCAATATTCTACTTTGATATGAAGGTGGATTACGAAGCATTAAATGTTAACATTTTCTGCAGTTACAATTTTTATGGAAAAAGATTACCAGCTCTTGAATGAGGTCTGTATAATAGTTAAAGAATACTTTTTATTCTATTGTCAAATAATGGTGGAGGTTACAGAGACATTATAAAAAACAAGTTGCTCAATATTAAATCTAACAGTAATAATTTATTATTAAAACATTTCAGCCAATCCATTCTACAGCCTTCATAGAATTTTTATTGGAACAGGGACCACATAACATCTCTTGCTTTGTAGTTGCTATCACATTTTATTGTCATGTATGACATGTATGGATACAAATGTGTGTTTTTTTCTTTTTTTTTTTAGGTAATGACCACAGGTATTGAAACAGAAAAAATGGTATCAAACAATGTCAAATTTGGCAAATGCACTGATTAGACTTACATATTGTTCTAAATATCACAAAAGATTCCATATTTTATGTAAAAGTGTAAGTTAGGTCAGTATAAGGAAGTTGAGTCCAGTGGAAAAGTCTATACTTCACATGGAAAGGTTTAGTGAACAAAGATGAATATAAAATATGGGATCACTCTTGTCACATGAGGATGTATGTTGTGGTGCAGTGGATATCAACTTGGAACAACAAATCAAGGAGCCAAGTTTGAATTCCAGTTGAATTCCTTGCATTCACTTATGCACAAATACACTTGGGAAAGGTATTAACCTGTCTCTTCCCTCCAGTTATGGGTTAAATAATAGGACAGATTGGGTTCTATAGCCTTGGCTGGCAACCAGTCTACTGCAGAAAGCAATGGCAACCTACTGTGGGATAATCCAGTCAGTCATGTCTCTTTCGAGACATGATCACCCAAAACGTGTATCACGCATGGTACTTAACTGACTTGGCACATACCTTACTATGAGATTGGGTATGATGAGTAAGCTTTGACTACTATGAGTGGAAAAAAGAAAAAGACATTGCAATCAAATTTCATATAAATTGTATGTTTTTTTTGTTTGTTTTCTTTTTGCTTTTTTAATCATTATCAACCCAAGCAAGAGAGTAGAGCCACTAAAACGCAAGGGGTTACTTGGAGTGGAAGAATGAGAAAGAGAAACTTTAATAATGAGCAAGAAGAGAAAAGAGTAATCAGACAGTGATTGACATTGTATTTAAATCTTTGCAGATTGAACAATTAAGAGTGTGAGACACACCTTTGCAAAGATGTTTCCAACTAGTGTCCAGTTGGCAGACAAAAATAAACAGGGTTGTAACTCAATACATATTACTCTCTAGAATAATCATAGAGTGGATATAGTGCTGATATTGAGCACACTATCCACACTGGAATCATCATCCAATCAGAGCCTACAGAATAGACTTGCCTGGATAGCAGAATGGAATCTCCCAGGCTGTTACATAAACCAGTTATCAATTTACTGGGATAAGGCTCACTACAGTCAAGTACTGTCTGTTGTGATTTACTAATTCTACACAGATTAAAGTTTGCTGGAAAGGACGGAGCTGGAAGGAAGTTTCCTAAGCCAGAAAAGTGCAAGAAAAGAAATTGTTAGCATAGAACTTAAAGCTACATTTAGCCAGTGCAACTGTCAATTGATGGGATCTCAAAACCAGTCTAATGGTGCACTTAATTTCATAAAATCTAGGTACCGTAGCAGAGAGCTCATCTGAACAATTATCATAAAAGTATTTATAAAGAAGGCATAGGTGGGTAACCTTACGGAGGTGGGTAAGTGAATGAAACCGAGCTCCCAGATCAGGGCCAATAATATTGCTGATTTTTATTTAGATCTTACCAAGGAGCTCAAGGTAAATAGCAGGGACTATATGTGGCAGCAACATTCTAAGGTTAGACAAATGGTAGGTATGTAAGATAGATTCTGGAGAGAAAATTATCTTGTTCAACTCAGTGAAACAACTTTCTTGGTAAGTGACCTAGAAATGAATTCAGTATCTTTGCACTTCATGTCAGCTGAGAATATTAGTCCAAGAAGGCATGACAAGTCACTGTCCTAGAGGTTAGCATCAGCCATGCGGAAGGAAAACAGAGAGGGGTCTCTCAGATGATTCAGTTAGTTAAGTCAATAGAGAAGTTCACGATTTGGGTAAGGGATTGGACCATGGACTTTATAAAGGCTAATTGAATTTATATGCCTTTGAATTATTAATTGTTTTTTTTAATATTTTATTTTTTGTACTGATTTATCTTTATTTTATATTTCAGGTGAGTGATTCTTTTTGAATACATTGTCGGTAAGACTTTTGACATTTCTTTGTGTTGTCCTTTTAAGGTTCACTAGTGGAGCACTCATAGCATCATTTGTTAGTTTGAGTCATGAGGAATTCATTTTTGACAAACAATTGTAATGATTGATTTTTTTTATTTGTTTTTATCAACTCTTTCCAGATTTTTTAAAAATTCTTAAGAAATTTCTGGAGATAACAATAGTCATCTTTTATACCCTGGATTCCCATTTTTCTTATTTTCTTTTCCCGACCCTCGCTGTATCTTGTTCCTTTTTTCTTTGCTTTTTTCTTTTTTAACCCTCTTCACACCAGTCATATACAGCCTTGCTTGTGATGAATTGTTTAAAAAAAATCACTTATACAAGTCCTATTGATTAATCCATAGCCGGAGGAGAAGAGTTGAATTCATACCCCCTTCGAAGGGTAAATAAATATAATGAAGCTGAATGGAATTGCAACTCAGCTTTCCAATTTCTGATCCAGAGCTGTCATCCATTGCAACAGTACACCCATGCTTACAGCTCCTGGTATTCCCAAGTGGTCATTCACCTAGGTACTGACCAAGTTCGATGTTATTTACCTTTGGTGATTGTACAAGAACTGATGTTAAAACATGACATGTCCCTAAAAACCTTGTAATGATGAATGGATTATTCTAATCATTTTGAACTGTTAATAGATTTAGAATACGACAACGTGCCTCAGATTTTTGCATTGTAGCTTAGACCTGATATTACGTTTGTTCTCAGGGTGCAGCTTTTTCCATTCAAAACTGTTAATAAATTTGGAATACGACAACATGTTTTAAATCTTTGCATTGTAGCTCAGACCAGATACCATTTCATTCTCAGGGTGCAGCTTCTTTTTATTCAAACAGTTGTGGTTTAAAAAATAACTTTTTGGTCAGATCCTTACTTACAAAATAAAAACATGATCTGATCATATTAGAAGGCAAATTTTATTCTGGTTGTAAACGTCTACTGTAGATGATCCAGTTTTACAGGTGTGTTTTATGTGCCTTGTGGTGCAGTGGATATTGGACTGGAATGAGAAATCAGGGAGCTGAGTTCAAATTCTAGTTGAATTCTTTGCATTCACTTATGCACAAATACCCTTTGGGAAAGGTATTAATCCATCTCTTCCCTCCAGTTATGGGTTAAATAACAGGACAGATTGGATTCTATAGCCTTGGCTGGCAACAATTCTACCACAGAAAGTAATGGCAATCTACTGTGGGATAATCTTCTGCCTAGTCAGTCATGTCTTTTTCGAGAAATGATTGCCCAAGTGATTATCACGTATGGCACCTAACTGACTGACTGACTTCCTTTTCATATTCCAGTGAGGTGGTCTTTTGTCTCTCTCTGTATCTTTCTATTTTTGGCTGCCAGTGACCACTGTCTTATAGAGATAATTAGACTTCATCTTGTCAGCTTTATCTAACAGAAATAAATCAAGAAATCATAGTCTTGCTTTACTCAGTGATTTTGTTTCTCAGGATTTTTTGATCTGGTTTTTGTTAGGTTCACTCTATTAAGCTGACCTTCTTTGCTAAGATAATGTCAAAGTGATTTCTGTGATACACTGCAGGTGAGTCCATAGCAAGATATCAGCTGGCAACTGATATCATTACATCAGTATACCCAGTAGATTAAAGGAAAAAACCATTATTCCCCTCCTTGAAAACACAAGATCAAATCTCAGTTTGTTATTTCTACACTATTTGTCAAGTTCACCTCACCTTTCAACTACTCATGATTAACTTTTTTGATTCCTGCAAAACGCTTTGATGGAAAAACATTCTCTAATGAAAACCAGACTCAAGAGTTCATTGAAAATCCAACTTATGGCAAATACATAATTAAAATACATTATTTTTTTAAGAATAATATTGTTAATCAAAAATGGAAAAGATCTATGACTCAATCTAACATAATAGCTTGATAGTTTTGATTTATGTAAATCTTTTGATAAAAGTTTCCAGATAACAGTACATATATTTGTTTTACAAGCAATTATGTTGCCTGAATATTATTATTACTCATTTTTGACTTGTTTGTCCTTCTATATTTTGTCTGTCTGTCCTTTCATATTTATTGTTCTGTAAGACAATCAACAGTGTCACTTGATCTCAGATGGTCATGGGGTTCACATCAAAAGAACATATTAATTTTAGATGAGGTCAAATGAGAACAGAATATCCATTCTGGTCCCATTATTTATGTTTATGTGTGATTACATAGCTTTTGACAATGGAAAGTTAACCAGCCATTCACAGTAGAGATCCTTACAGGGTAACATGAATAGTTTGAATACCAGCAGATTTCACTTAATTCCTGCCATTCTCTGCAATTCAGGGTAGGCAAACGAAATGGCTTCCTTCCTTTGAGTAAATTAAAAACTTCATCCCAAATTCAGCATTGTGTTCTCTTTCTCGCCACGAACTGTCAAGCAAAACTAATGATGTCTCAGTTGTATTTTGACAGTCTGACCACTGGACAAACAAGATCACTGGTCTTAGTACATGAAAGATTATATTACATTGGTGCACTGTCAGATTGATGTTATTACACTTAGTACTGTGACTGGCCGTTTTGTAACTTTGTTTTATGACGGTTCTTTTTCACAACTCTCAGGTCACTTTTACATTTCTTCTGTAACTTAAGCAAACAGAAAAGGATATAAAAATATGTCTCTGATATGATTTAAACTTGTATTCATTATTCTGGAGAGTTTATCTTATGACAGTACCCTACAAATTAGACATGAGAGCTCAACTAGTAGACATCATTCAAATTATCAATACATCAACATTTTTTTCTACAGTATTATTTTGTACAAGAACCCATCCATTATAAGGCTTGAGATCCATTCAAGATAGAAGAGTATGATTTTAAAGTAATTTTCAATAGTGTTGTATGCATGTAGCTATAGGGAGATGGTTAATGCGTATTTGATTCGGTCTTGTGTCATATATAACCGAACTCCCTACAGCTTACAGAGTTATTCATTATTTTCAGAAGGTTGGTTGGAATGTGTGTTTGTGTGGAAAAGTGGAAGAATAAAAATATATTTTTCATGTTAAAATAGAAATTTATTAATGAAAAGGATAACATGAATTGTGGTAGAAATTAATGTTCAATGCAAAAGTTAAGGGTATCAAGAAATGTTCATAGTAGTAATTTGTTGGAAAGAGTATGTGTATGTATATATGTATGGATGAGCGCTTGTTTGGTAGGCATGTCTTTGGATGAAGAAGAAGAAGTAAAAGGAATCAGCACATGAGAAAGGAGGAGGACAATGTGCGACACAACCTTACATCCGGGTTATGGTTGAAGTTTCTCCTATTACATTTTAGTTGTGTCTCTCTTTCGCTGCTCCCATCTCTGACTAAATGACGCTGAGCAGATTGAAGTCATTTATATATCTTTTAGATTTTTCTCACTGGATCACAGTCCTTTTTGGCTTTGCAAATCGCTTCAATTAGTCAGAAAATCAATTTAGCATCTACTTGTGATATCTGGTTTTAACCTTTTCTTTAAACACATGGTCAATTCTTTTTCTATTTGGAAAAAACCAGTATTGCACACATCATTGTAAGTTTTTGTAAAAGTAAAGAAGGAGGTTGGTTTTAATTCTTAATTTCCTAAAAAAACATGACAATTACCAAGAACACTTAAAAAAAAAAATTATAATTATAGATGATTAAAAAATGATTTTGCAATTGGCCATCTCTAGATTCAGGCAGTCAGTTAAGTGCCATACATGATATATACTTGGATGATCATGTCTCTTTTCATCCATGACTGACTAAGAAGATTTTCCAGTATTAGGTTGCAATTTCTTTTTTGTAGTACAACTGTGTAAATTTTCAAGAATATCGGGCCAGAAAAAGAAAATGCTGACAATTCAACTCGCCGGTCCAATCTCGCCAACTGCTATCCACCTAACCAGTTAAACCTGCTCTTCGCTTCGAGAACGACTGCTTTTATCGACCGACCAATTTTTTTCCATTGGCCGACAACACAGAGAGGGTGCCAAAGATTTGCATACACTCCCATAGTGACTCCTGCGGCGGACTTGTTTTGGGTCTGTAATTTTCTTTTTTGCAGCATTTTACGTCCTAGTATTAACGCAACACGCTGTCGCTTGGTTTGACGAGGTAAGTCGCCGTTTTCTTCACTATATTTCGATGATAGACTGGTTGCCAACCAAGGTCATACAATCCAATCTGTCCTGCTGAAGGAAGAAGAGATGGATTCATGCCTTTCCCAAAGATATTTGTGCTTTTACTTATGCAGAAAAAACTGAAGTAGAATTTGAAATCCAATTTTTCATTCCTAGCTGTTATTCCTTACACCACAAAGCACAAAGAGATTCTTGATAAACCCCAAAGAAAAATCAGAAATAATATTGGTCCTGACTGATTAACATAACAATTATCAAAAATACCAAAAAAAAAAAAAACTTATATAATGGATGATTGCAAAATGATTTTGCAATTGGCCATTTCCTCATTCAGTCAGTCAATTAAGTGCTGTACATGATACACATTTTGAGCAATCATGTCTTGAAAGAGACATGACTGACTGGGCAGAAGATTTTTCTGCAGTAAGTTGCCATTGCTTTCTGCGGTAGAGTGGGTGCCAATCAAGAGTATAGAATCCAATCTGTCCTGTTATTTAACCTATAACTAGAGGGAATAAATACATTAATACACATTTCCCAAAAGTATTTGTGTGTAAGACCAGACCAAAAAGAAACCTGTTAAATAAAAGGAATGAAATGTTCACTAATTACAAACATAGAAAAGATATTTACACTTGGTGCAAGGCAAATAGATTGCAGGGGAATTATAACACTGGCTAAAGAATTATAAACCCTCTAACATTTATATATACAAAAATACTCATAAAAAGACAACAAGAAATAGAAACAACAAAATGAATATTATTTATTATCTGGTTCGTTTGCGGTGTTGGCGATATGAGAATAAAATTGGAAGTTCAAATGTAGATCAAATATGGACAGAAGAATAAAATAAAGAATAAGCAACAGTCTTTCATGTATGTCTTTTTTATAGATGTGTGTCCAAATGATTTATTTGAATAAATACAAGAAGATGTCTGTGTGTTTTCTTATGTAGAATTTTTGTTGAATGCTAAAAGATGAATCTTATTATGGCCTGAAAAAGAGACAGAATTTTTATTGATGCATGTGTTGACAATCTGTTTGTATTTGTCTGCTTGTCCAGTAGTTGAGAATGTCATGTGTTTATATGTGTAAAGGAGAAAAGTGGGGTCTATCCTGATTGATTTCAAAAGTGAATCAATGGTAATTCTAACTTATAATTATTTTAATATATAACTAATTTTTATGCTATTATTTTTAAGGCTGAATCATTTGGAAAAACATTGGAATCATTCCAGATATAAGAAATAATCTGCAACAGGTGTTTACTCCTGCAAACAGATTGGCAACTGGGTCCCACGCATTCACAGTTAGATTAACCAAATGCAGACAACAATTCTACTCCTGCAGATTCTTCTCTTGCACTTTCTGCCTGTGGAAATCGCTTCCATATTCTTGCTTTGCTGGTGGCTACAACCTCCAGGAATTTAAATGCAATGTCAAAACTCATCTCTTAACAACTCGACTCTAGTTCTTTCTTCACCACCCCGTATATCCTTTCCTTTCTCTCCACCTTTTGCAACTGTCATCACACCTGTATTCCCATCCTTCTCCTGCTCCTTTCTAACTGGTTTTTCTTTCTCTTCACTCTCTTCTAATTAATCTTTTTACTCTTATGTAGTCCCCTGCACATCAGTGGTGTTACCGCCTTGCTCGGGGTGATATGATTAAAAATACGTAGATTAGTTTATAACAAGGGTTCTCAGCCAAGAGGGAATTCACCCCCAGGGAGATTTTCAGGGAAGAAAGGAAAAATCTTACTTTTTCACATGTTTTTCATTGACTGTAAATATCATCAGAATAAAATCTATTTAAATATCCAGACATTTTATTGAACTTTTTGTTCATTGAATGATAATACACTGGCATTCTACTGAAATTTTGTTTATTGAATGATAATACACTGGCATTCTACTGAACTTTCTGTTTATTGAATGATAATACACTGGCATTCTACTGAACTTTCTGTTTATTGAATAATAATAAACTGGCATTCTATTGAAATTTAATTTATTGAATGATAATACACTGGCATTCTACTGAACCTTTCATTTATTTAATGATAATACACTGTTATTCTACTGAACTTTCTGTTTATTGAATGATGATAATACACTGGCATTCTACTGAACTTTCTGTTTATTGAATAATAATAAACTGGCATTCTATTGAAATTTAATTTATTGAATGATAATACACTGGCATTCTACTGAACCTTTCATTTATTTAATGATAAT
Organism: Ascarosepion bandense; assembly: GCA_037127315.1. NCBI lineage: Eukaryota > Metazoa > Mollusca > Cephalopoda > Sepiida > Sepiidae > Ascarosepion > Ascarosepion bandense. Next base: position 592,721 of record JBBBDQ010000216.1, read on the forward strand.
ACACTGTTATTCTACTGAACTTTTTGTTTATTGAAATATGTTTAACTTGATTTATTTGATAGTTATGAGCTAAAAAAAATTACTGGACATTTATTGGAGTTGAAAACTCAACATTTTCTGTTGCTAATAAATTTGTAAAATTTCTTTCTAAAAATAATCCATGTAAATTTATGTGTACTAATATTGAAAATATTTTCAATAATTGAAGCATATTATCTGGAATGCCTCCTTTAAGTTGGGCAGTTTTGGAAAGGTTTGGGTTATTCTAAATTATTGGTTTTTATGATAGAACTTTTTCTTATTGCTTACTACTTGATGAACCAGATTGATAATATTTCAGAAGTGAGTAAGTAATGTTTTTTGTGTAACATCTTAAATTACTCAAACTTATTCCTATCACTCTCAACAAAAGTGTCACCAATCGTTACTTTGGATGTAGGGGTGGTGTAATGGATAGCAGCTTGATTTTGAAATATTAGACACATACCTTTGGGAAAGGGATGGATTCATCTCCTTCCCAAGGGTTAAATAGTAGAACATTTTAGAAAAATTATTTTTTATAATCATTTCACCCACAAGCAAGACTAGAACATCATTTGTGTGCATGTGAGAAAAAAAAACTGAGTACAAAGGGTATTGAAAGGATAAAAGATGAATGTGATTCAAGAAGATAAAAGATGGCAGTCGATGTTGCATTTAAAATTTTGAAGATTGTAGCTATCAGGGAGACAAGTAAACAGAAGGGATTTGCACTCATGTGAAATGCAAGAAATGAATCTGTTGGAGGAGAAGTGGTAGTTACATTTAACTGTTTTAATGGTAAAAGGGTGGGACCTAGATGCCAATCTAGTAACACACACAAATTCACGTGGTCAGAGCACCATGGAAAACAGCTTCTCTCATCAATTGCCATGAAAATATTTGTAGAAAAGATAAAAGAAAAGCTATGACATATCAGTGAGAAAGTGACTGAAGCCAAGATGCCAAGTCAGGATTGATTACATTGCAGATCCTTCAAAAATTTGGTGAGAACTTTCAGATAAATAGCAAAAGCACCCTACCAGATATGCCAACAGTCTTCAATGCATGAACAAATGGTAGATTTATAAATGTAGAAGATGGATTCTGACAAAAAAAAAATCATTGTTATTCTCAAATTATTGTTTATGCAAGATTTGATCACATGAAAAAAAAATCTTACAATCAAAAATATGTTTTGGCTTTAAATAACCCACACAGAATTGATAAGCCATAAGGAATAAACAAATCAATCAACCTTTATATAGTGAGTACACATTTATTCTTTTATATATATATGTATGTATATATATATATATATATATATATAAATTCAGATACTTCAATCCAAGGGAAAAAAGCAGGAAGGTAAATTCCAAAAACCCGATCCTAATTAATATTAAAATTTTTATTTTAATATTAAAAAATGATACAGGAAGAGAGCTCCATGTAATAAAATATTACAGAGCAAATATAAATTAAAAAAGGATTAATTCAATGATGTTGAATAGCCATTTCGATATGAAGATCCCCACGGGGATATATTTATATATATATATATATATATATATATAGTTATCCGCAGACAGATATGTTTCACTGTATCACAGCTCATCAGTACAGTTAGACATTTGATTGCTTTTAACCCAGGATTGAAACCCGACTGAGTTGGTGTCAGTCGGCGATTCTACCTCTGAGCTGTGGGTGCTTGGTAGAAGAGGATTTACAACAACTACAGTAACACGATGACTTATATTACACATGTCTGACCATTTGTCCATTTCTAGACATCTACAATAACATGCCTGCCTACATTCACAATATAAAAAATAATGATTGATAGTACAACTATCCTACACCAAGAAAACAACAAAAGCAAACTGCAGATCTCTGAAGCAATATTCATTAAAAAAATTATACAGTTAATTGATAGAATCAGCTATGAATACTGTAGTAATGTTCTAAATGTTTATAGAAAGAACAGTTTTTCATGCTTTAACATGTGCATGACCATGACATTTCAACATAAAAAAATTCCATTTTGGATAATTTTCACATCCTAATGAATGCTAAGCAATTTGTCAACTGTTCTATTTGAAACAAGAAGAAAATTTACAGCAATTTTTAGCAACGCAGTTTTGTAGTTATTTTTTGTTACCACAACTCACACTTCTAAAGATGATCTTGGAAGGAGATTGAAAGTACTTGGGAACATTGGGAAATGAAAAATAAAATCACCTGTCAAAGTTACAGCTCATTTCCTACATCTTTCAATTATAATATGCTAAAGACTATCCGTGAGTATGAAAAGATTTTATTAAAAATAAGCAGATGCAATGTTTGCAATTTATTTAATCTGACATGTCTAAAAGAAAATTTGCTGCCTAAATATCCACACACACACACACACACACACACACACACACACATATATTATTATTATTATTAAATAGAAGAGACTATGAATGCCTATTATGTTTAATCATGAGCTGTTTTAAATGTTGTATTTTGGCTTTAATTTCAGTTGAATTTAAAGTCTAATAATAAACCCACTACATATATTGGTTTTACTACAACCACACTCTCTCATAGACTTACCTGTCAACTTTCTGATCAGAGTACAATTAAACAACTTTTCTCAGAAAAACATAAACATGTAGGTAATATCAGACAGATTTTAGTTAACAATACAATAATCCTTACACATACACACAGTAAAAAGAACCTTCAGATATTGGAGACCATCTACATTAAATCCAAACAACCCACACTTAATAAAATCACGTTTAAATCTGGTCATAACACATTACATTGCATTTGAATACATGGTTCTGTTCTTTTCGTGCTATCACGCGGTGTGACGTCATCAAACTGCATTGCAAATTTGCGAACTGCATTTGTTATTTTTGGTAACTATTGCCGTTGCCTAGCAGAGTTTTATGTCAACACAAAATAAAATCGTTGCTGATGATGGATGTTATTGTGTTACCATCTTAATAACCTCTCTGAAGATGGCTCATGTGAGTTGAAAGCTTAGAACAAACTTAATAAAAAAATTATTCAAATGTTGGAGAATTTTTGTCTTTATTTTCAACTGAAACTAAAGCCAAAATACGACGTTTAGAATGGCTCATGATTAAAAATAATAGACATTTATTTTCTCTTATATTTAACAGTATATGTTTAGAAAATTATCTGCTGCCTCGATACACTAATTATATAGTTGATGATTTCATATTCTCTTCTGCATATTATGTACTTATTTCAAAATTCTGCATCCATCTATCACAGACACTTTCAGTTGAAACCAGGAACTGAGTAAAATATTCTTCATCAAATATATTTCTATCCTCTTTCCATTTCCACTACCAGGCCATTTGAACAATCTCATCTGTTTTTGTTTTTTATTTCTTCAATTGTAACTTTGTAGCATCTCTTCTTTCTTCTTTTTCCTACTGGCAGCTGTTCTGATCGTTGATTTTATTAAAGACAGAATTTGTTGCGTGGTTTAATGAAGGTGGGATGGCATACAAAGATACAAGTTTTCTCAAAAAAAAAAAAAAAACACCCCTACAAGCAGATGCTATCTGTCTAAACACAATTTTTTCTGGCAGGATTTTTTTTCCTTCCAGGCAACTTAAGCCATGAAGCAGTAGCTTTCTTGCAGAATTATATTTGATGGTCCAAGTATCTTCATTTCCCAAATTACTTAAAACACTCAACCAGCAAGCCGAAGGCCTTTTCCTCCCTCCTCATGTCCTGTTTTGAAAAAGCCTTGTCCATTATGAAAGCAGAAACTTCTTTAACAGCAGCGGAAAATAGCTAGACTTTCCTCGTTTGGGATTCTAAGTTAGGGTTTGGTTTTCTATGGCTGCAAAGAATTGTTTGGCTTCTCTTGTAGCTTAACTAAAAAGTAAAGGTTAGAGGTTACTCACTCAGCAGTTTCTTATCTCTGGAATACAACTTTCAGATGAAAAGAAAATTTGATATCTTTTGTTTTGTCAAAATTTTCCTTTCTGGCATGTAAGTGAAGCTGACTTCAGAGACAATTGGTTTAATGGCTGAAATCAATCCATGCAAAGTTCTGTTTTATGAAGTACAATTTATGAAAGTTAAAAACTCATGCACATACATCAAACAGAGCATGGAAAGTACAACACAGAAATCCAAAGGTGTATTGGCATAGCCAAAGATGCATTCCAAAAGCTAAGCAATGTATTGAGAGACAGGAAAATTTTGCTGGAAACAAAGGAAAGTACTGAACTATTACACGATATCTGTCTTCTTATATAGCAATGAATGCTGGACAATCTCATTAAAGATAATAGAAAAACTTGAAGCAACCAAAATGTACATCTACAGAAGGATGCTGAGGATGACATGAACTGAATATGTGAGCAACGATGAGGTTTTGGAAAGAATAGAAATGAAAAGCTAACTCATACTTAACATATGGAAGAAACAGCTGAAGTTTCTTGGGTATATAAAGAGTAATGAGTGTTTAGAGAATCTAATACTCACAGTATGGATAAAGGGAAAGAAAGACTGGGAAAGCAATGCGTAACTTACATGATGGGCTTGAGAAAATGAATGACAGAACAAGGTTCAATAGAAATACCAAAAGAAAAAAGCTTCAAGGGATGAGTGTTTAGGAGGGCCATGATCTACTACATCCTGTCAACTATGTCCATTCAAATCCTGTCAGTGAGTACATATTTTTCTTGAATAAGCTTTCTCAGATATTCAGGCCATTAGATGAAAATAAATATACTGTTTAATATAAACAGGACGTCTACTTAGATTTGAGTATCTATTTAAAAATAACATTTAAATTGATAAAAATCTGTCAGATTAAATATAAACTCCACTACGTCTTTTGAAATTATGTTCATATATATATCATAATAGGTACTCATATTTTAAATCTACTTTATGTATTGTTTCCACTAAGAATATAGGTGATCATGGCTCTCCACAATTTCCTGTCTCTTTTAACTCTTTATAAACTTTGTCTTTCTACTATTTCTCCTAAGCCCTGTTCTACCCTATATTTATTCAAGCTTATTAGGTATGTTATGCATTATTTTCTTCTCTGTCCATCTTCCTCTCTGTCAATCTCATGAGTATTTGAAATAAACACGCCATTTTTTAATTTTTAATAACGTATATCATGTCTATTGGTCTGTAAATTGAGAAAGACTAATAAAGAACATGTCAGTCTGTCAGTTATGTGCCATACATGATACACGCTTTGGGCAATCATGTCTCTTTTGAGACATGACTGACTGGGAAGAAGATTATCCCGCAGTAGGTTGCCATTGGTTTCTGCAGTAGACTGGTTGCCAGCCAAGGCTATAGAACCCAATCTGTTCTATTATTTAACCCATCAATCTGACGAGGCTATTTTATGAACATGACTTAAATTTTTTGGTTAATTTTTTAAAAATTTCTTTATTTAATCATTTCACCTCAAGCAAGATGGGATTGCCACTAGCATACAGGGTGTTATAGTGAGAGTAAAGACTAGGTACAGTGGGTATTGAGGAAAGAATAAAAGATGAAAAGGTTTTAAAAAGTGTAAAAAATAGTAATTGATGTTGCATTTCAATTTTTTGAGATTGTAGCTATCAGGGAAACAAGTAAATCGAAGGATGTTCCACATTTTTGAAGTGCAAGAAAAGAAACTGTTTAAGCAGAAATGATCGTTGCATTTAACTATTTCAATGGTAAATTTTGTCTTTGTTTTTAATCATGACCTCCGATTTGTTTTCAATTTCCTTATCTTCTATGCTAAATTTCTGATAAGTGATCCATACACTGACGTATTTGTAGTGTTTAGTATTTGAGTGTCATTGTAGTTGCTTTCTTTCAGATGTCTTGCAGGGACATGTCACATGGAAATAGATTTCAGATAGAAACTCATAAAATGGCTTACTAAAATGAAATGAAATGCTTCAATCTCTATACTTTTGGTCCTGGGTATGACAGCAAACTGCATCCAGCTGTAAGGCCTTGATTGGGAGGTTGTGAGGAGCATGGAACCACCTCTTAATTGCTGTTTTTCCAAGGTCCATCCTGATGCTCTTAGGGTCTCAGCTATAGGCAAATATTTAACCCCCAAACTTGGGTCAAAATACTTTGAAAGTATAAAAATAGACTTTTATAGAAATATGTGCATTTTTGAAGGAAAAATATTACCAAAAATACATTTTTGAAAGAAAAAAAATTATAACACATTTTTGAAGGAAAAAAAAATTATTAAAATAATGCATTTTTGGTGGAAAAAAATTATTGCCAGCAATACATTTTTTAACACAAAACTAGAAGTCATCTTTAGTTTTCTACAATAAAAAAATATATTAAAAGCTGACTAAATCAATCTTTTCACTATAACTGAACATTAAAAAAATACCTTAAAACCTCACTTTTTTGGCATGAAATAACCCCACACAGGTTGATATGCCATTAAACAAAACTCAAACGCTATACTTTTATGCTGACATTGTTCTTAAGAAAAGTAACCTGTACATTCAAAGTAGCCATAATGGCATGTGTTTTGTTGTTAGTTTAAAAAAGTTTCGAAAGAATATGAACGCATGTGTCATGGCAAAGAAATAGAATCTTGCATCAAACATTGCAAATATTACTTTAAGGTTTAAAGGTCAATGGAAATATCTCCAAAGGCCAATATTTAATTTTGGCAGGTTTCTTTACAAGTTTCCACCTGAGATATAAATGTCAAAGTCAACATCAGGAAAAACTAACCAAAAGGCTCAACAAGCATTCTCTATTTGTTCTGTTTAAGAGAACATTTTTAAATGAATGTTTGTTGCCTAAATATAGAATTTAAAAAAAATAGGCCTATTTTTTTTTTCTGGCTTTATTTTTGCTGATAGAGTAGTGCTTTCCATTATAAATGATTGATGTGAAACCTCTGAATGAATTATATAAGATGAAACACGTGAAGACCAGTTGGAGATTTAAACTTTTTACTTTTTTGTTAAAATTCCTCTCTCTGTGAGTATTTTGAAAACAGCTCTTTAAACTTGTTATTTAATAGCTCCAAAAAAGAAATCAAAGTTAAAATGATTGTTACAATTTTCAAATTAAACACAGTGTAAGTAGCAAGATTACCAGGATAATGATTTTTTTTTATAATTTTTTTTCAGTTATGAAGAAATTGCTCAGAGAAAGCAAGACATTAGCCAAAAACTAAACATCTGATTTTCATGTACTCCATTTTAAGCCCACATTCAAGTTTGAAACTGACAATCAACATGCAGTCTTGATTTGTTGTTCTCAATGTCTCTCTCATATGTTTAGTGAATCAAGTCAGCAGATAATTTTCTGAAGATATATTGTTAAATATAATAGACAATGAATGTCTATTATGTTTAATCATGAGCTGTTCTAAACATCATATTTTGGCTTTAATTTCAGGTAAAAATAAGACAAAAATTGTCCAACATTTGGATATTTTTTTATTATGCTGTTTGTAAGCTTTTGGCTCACATGAGCCATCTTCAGAGAGGTTACAAGGATGTTAACATAAAAACATCCACCATCAGTGATGATTTTATCTTGTGTTAACATAAAACTTTGCTAAGCAACAATAACAGTTACTAAAAATAGCAAACACAGTTTCTAAATTTGTAATGTGGTTCTATAACCTCACACCGCGTGAGAGCTCAAAATGATAACAGAACCATATATTTAAATGCAATGTAATGTGTTATGACGAGATATAAATGTGATTTTATTAAGTGTAGGTTAATTGAATTTAATGTAGATGTCCTCCAATATCTGCAGTTTCTTTTACTGTGTGAGCCGAAAGCTGAGAATCAACTTAATAAAAAATGATCCAAATGATGGAGAATTTTTGTCTTTATTTTCACCTGAAATTTAAGCCAAAATACAATGTTTAGAATGGCTAATGATTAAACATGATAGAACTTCATCGTCTCTTATATTTAACAGTATATGTTTTGAAAATTATCTGCTGCCAGGATGTACTAAAATATATATATATATATATATATATATATATATAATAATAATGAACTTAATCACTGTAAGACAACACTAATAATAAAAGACTAAACATCCAAAAATAATGCTAACTTAACAGTAATTTAAACCGTCTTGTAACCCGATGAGAACTATCTCGTGGGTTAAATAATGGGGGAGAAAAAAAGAAACAAACAGTGCACAAGTGCCTGTTGGAAAGAAAAAAAAACAAGACAAAACCTTAACAATAAAGTGCTCGATACGAAAGTATGAAAGTAGAGTGAGAATACAATACAAGAAATCTAGAAGTGAGCCACCACATTTACATGAGCAAACGGGGGGGGGGGGGGGGCAGAAGCATATAAAGGGGGATAAAATCAAGAGGAAAGGACAAAATATGTCCAATTGGATAAAATATGTACAAAAATAAATACATGAAAAAGTGGGGAGAGTTAAGAAATATCCCCGAACAAGTCCAATGACTTAACAAACTTGATTTTATCCCCCTCACTAATTGTTTATCCTCCTCTGGTCCCCCACTTTTTGCTCACATGAATATTTTTTCATTTTTCTTTGATCGCTACCAACAGTTCTCCCTTGATATGTTGTCGGCAAAAGGGATCCTTTAAGAGATGTTTCCGTTTGTGATTTTTAAAGCGATTTACAAGTTTTGTACCATCAGTTTATATATATATATATATATATATATTATACGGTTAGACTCTGATTGCCTTTTAACCCAGGATTGAAACCTGACTGAATTGCCGAGTGATGTGTACATGCTGACTGAGCACTCTGGAAGAATGGTAAACTTTGAAAAACAGTAGCTACTCTGGCATGTACACATTGCTCATTTAGTAAAATGAATTAGAGCACTCTGGCTATTGGGTATGTATAATTATAATATACACACTAAATAGTCTGCCTTCTTCTACCGAATGCCCATTGCCCAGAGGTAGAATTGCCAACTGACGCCAATTTGGTCAGGTTTCAATCCTGGGTTAAAAGGCAATCGGAGTCTAACCGTACTGATGAGCTGTGATACGGCAAAACAGATCTGTCTGCGGATGACTATAGTATAGTCATCCGCAGACAGATCTGTTTTGCTGTATTACAGCTCATCAGTATGGCTTTGACTCCGTTCGCTTCCTAACCCAGGATTGAAACCCGACCGAATTGGTGTCAGTCGGCGATTCTACCCCTAGGCCACGAGCACCCGATAGAAGAAGGCAGGCTTTTTAGCGCATATAAACACGCCCAATAGCGAGAATATATATATATATATATATATATATATATATTCTTCATTTGTAAACAAGTTATTATGCTACTTAGGTTTCTACCATGTGGTGTCTTCAGGCGATTTTGCCATTTTCTTTCACCTTTCTTTTAAGAATTCTTACATAACGGGGATTTTTTTAACGCTCATGTAATGGAAAGTTTTTGAACATGCAATTTTTAAAATTACAAGTAATTATAATGTTTTTATTCATGGTTGTATGAACCTGAAAGGTATTTTATGATATGGTTACACTTAGTCATAATTTCTGTTCTTTCATTCAGTAATTTATTTTTGTTTGGAAATTACCTAAAAGTTAACTTTTTTACCTGGCATAATCTACATATTTTGCCGCTGTTGTAAGGCTTGGCTGTTTTCACTAAACTCTACACCAAAAATTAAGTCATTAAACAATATATATATATATATATATATATATACAGAATTTTTTTTTAAGTGACTAACAAGGTATTGCAGTAAAGATTTTTTTTCTTTTCTGAACATAAATTATATAGAAATTGTCTCGATGTTTTGTATGTCCAAGTGCTTTCAGCTATACATTTGCCTATTATCAAGGATGATTTTATTTTTACTTGTAACTTTATATATAGTTTTTAATAAAAATATGTATGTATTTAGAGTTATAGGAATGTTTTATTTTACTGTCAGCACATTAGTGGAAAATAAAAGCACATACATAAAAAATTTTAAAAATCCATCCAATCTGTTAAAAGTAAAAATGAAATTCGTCCTTATAGCTGAAAAGCACTCAGACATATAGAATATTCTGACAATTTCTACTAAATTTACACTCAGAAAAAAAGAAAATTAGAGATACAAGAGAAATTAAATAAAAAAACTTAATGAAAGTACATTGTCAGTCAGTTTTAATGAAACTTGTATAAATGAGGAATTGCTGCCCTGATACACTATACATGTAAATATATACATGGCTGTATCTGACTACCAGGCACACCGGGCATGGGCATGGGTCTGGGCGGATCTGAGCAATCATAGTGAAAATCTGGGCAAGGAAAAATGTCTTCATCAGAAATCAAACTAAACAATTCACGAAGAAAGAAAGAAAGAAAGAAGGAAAGATAAACGAAGAAAACATTCGAATGAACGCAGTAAAAATCTGTTTATTTACTAATTTTGAGAGAAAAGATTGGTTATACTCAGAAAGTCTGAACCCGATTTCCTGCTTTTGTTCACGTTCTGTGCCTAATTTCCATTGGAATAGCCCAAAAAATTTGCAAAAATCATAGTTTCTGGAAACAGATGACACTGATGACATCATATTGTCAACTAATAAATCCGGGCAATTTTCTTTGTGCCCGGTGTTTTTTAGCATCAGCTACGACCCTGTATATATATATATATATATATATAATAAATACAAAGAGAAAATATGCAAATCAGTTTAACATGTTTCGATTTTATTAATGCTTCATCAGAGATTTAGAGAATACAAACAATCTCTAACAAAGAGAACTCCATATTTGATCTGTACTTTATCACACACACACACACACACACACATATATATATATATAGATATATTTTTTTTCATTCTGTTAATCTCTGGAACTTTCTGTAATATATATTTATGAATGCATGCATGTTTTATATAGTTTATTTTTGTTTTCTTGTGGGTTTTATTTATATATCTGTTTGCTAATATAATTATATCTCTTTATGCATGTATTATATACATTTGCCTATCTATCTATCTATCTATATATATATATACACACACACACACTCTCATATAGAGTATATCAATATGTGATGAATACTTATCTATGCATATGTGGATGTATTTTTCATTTATTGATATGTGTTTGATTCGTTATTTTACTCTGTATCTCACTTGATGCCTGTGCACCTACATATTTGATGTAATTTTAAGCAACTCAGGATTATTAAACATTTCCTTTAGGCACTCATCATTCGACGTAAACTTAATCGCAATAAAATCTGTAAAGCTTTTTTCCAATATCTTGTTATCAGATTTTACAATAAGTTTAAAATTCTTGGAATGTCACTAAAATTTGCCATTTTGTCATTATACATTCTAATATTTCTGTTAGATATTTTGTGACTGGTTCGGAATAATAAATTATGATTGCTTTTTCGTTTTTGGTATGAACCCTTCAATTATATAGAAAATGACTGCATCAAACTAATGCAGACATAGTGTAAAAATACACATGATTGGATAGGAGTGGTACTTAATTGGGAACTATACAAGCCTGTTAGATTTCACCGTACATTGAGAATTGATCAAGCAGAATCTGTTCTATGGAATAAAAAGCACAATTTGATAGCAGTTTGGGATAAAGAAAAGTGTTTGTTCATATTTAGGTTCAGATATTAGGACCTCTTATCAAAAAGAAAGATCTCTCAAATTTTGCTGGTCATCATTATAGTAGGCAACAAAGTGAAAAATTGCAAATGCTGTATACGTGTCAAGATTTTGACAAGAAACTAAAACAGTTATAGAATATGGCCTGTGAGGTGCTTGAAATGATAATAAAAATATGCTAATTGTAAAATGGTTAAAATCGAAAACATGAGGAACACTTAAAAAATTATGATAGCAGCTCTTTGATAATAATTTGTGAGTGTATGACTATCAAGGAGATTATTGATGAGTAATGATGTCCAGAAAATATTCGTTGGCTTCTATTTTCTGTGTTTCTTCAGGATATCGCCCCTGTTGGCTAGGGCTGTAGAATGCACTAAACCCAAATGTGGCCACCTGTTTACAATGGGTGGCAATGCATGATGCCTGAGGATAGGATCATGGTAGTTGAGAACTTCAGGCATTAAGTACAATATTTCTGAATTTCAACACATTATTTTGGTTCTAACTTGGACTAGACAGGTGATCAGAGAGACCCAATCTGATCATGTCAAACCCTAGAACCATTCCACTCACCAAAAACACAATAACTGCACTCACACACACACATCAACTAAATTTAATCAAATTGGTCCTAGGTGATGGCAAAGGTCAATCAGGTCTTAACAAAAATGTATCATTAAAAATTAAAATTTATGTTCACCTTCACAGGAGTAGATGAAGAAAAGAACTATTGTTGACTATATATAAATACTAAATTTGATTGTATCATTTTTATAACCCTGAGATACTTGGGTAAATGGGATTCCCCACTTAACCCCTCCCTCAAAAGGGCTTCACAGAGGGTGGGTAGCAAGGATAATGAAAGGAAAAAATATAATATAACAACAAAGAAAATGAAAAGACCCTTCTCTGAATCAAGTTCTGATAATGAATCAGAATCTCAAAACATAGAGTAATGGAGTCACTTGAAGAAACACCTATAATAAAACTATCACCATTCATAATCAAAAAAACAATATACTCTCAAAGTACTTCTATATCTATTAAAAAACATGACACAATAAAATAATAATTCAAGTAGAAAAAATTGTATGCAGAAAAAATCCCTGAATGGTCAACATTTAATAACTTAAAAATCAAAACCTATCCACACCAAAGTCTAAACACATCTAGAGTCCAGAGCTGACAGCTTGCTCCCTAGAAGAAATCAAAATGTAATAGTCGTAACCAGAATAACAATTAAAAGAAATGACTAAACCATAAACACCAATACATATATATTAAAATCCAAAATGCCCAAACCACCAAATGAAAGAAAAATAGGTTATATCATCTCAAAAGTGGAAACTTACATTCCTAGACCTTTTACGATGTTATAACTGCCACAGATTTAGCCATCACATAGACAGATGTTCCTGGGTATGACAGTAAACTGCATCTGGCAGCAAGGCCTCTAATTGGGAAGTTGTGAGGAGCACGGAACTACCTCTTAATTACTGTTTTTCCCAGATCCACCCTGACCCGGAGTGGTAGCACCTGTTAGGGTCCCAGCTATGGGCAAATAGTTAACACTCAAACTGGGATCAAAACACTATGGAAGTATAAAAATACTTTTAGAGAAATATATACATAAAAATAGGCTTTTATAGAAAAATGCACATTTTTGAAGGAAAAATATTACCAACACTTACATTTTTGAAGGAAAAAAAATATTAGCAGCAATACATTTTTGAATACAAAACTAGAAGACATCTTCAGTTTTCTAAAATAAAAAAATAAACTTTCATCAAAATCTAAATCAACTTTCTCTCTATAGTTAAACATTAAAAAAATACCTTTAAAACCCCACCTTTTTGGCATTAAATAACCCACAGAGGTTGATATGCCGTTAAACAAAACTGAACCATAGACAGATGTGTTAGAATTTCAGAATGCCCAAAATACGGGAATACAGAACCTCAGCACAAAGGTGCCATAAAACACATAAATTGCAATGAGAACCAGCCGACCAACTCACATCCCTGTAGAAGTTGGCAAAAAAGAAAAAGAAATAATTAAAATCAAATATAAGAGAAATATAAATTTCCTGAAGCCAGGAAAGTTGCTTAAAAAAAACACTATTCAAAATTATTACAATAAATTACTACTACCAAATGCAACTAAAAGTAACCAACAACACAGTGGTGAGAAACATGATCTCTGTGAATCAACACCACTAATCCAAGAGCTAAGGAAATTAATTGAAATAAGGAAAACTGATATCAACATGAAAAAGCAACTATTTCCACTAAAATCTGATATGCTCAACCAAAATATAGAAAATTAAAACTTGTTAAACAGAAATTAAAAAAGCCAAAGATTCATTTCATCACACATCTTGATCTAGAGATTCCTCACCTAAAGCCCAAAGAGAAAAATCTTCAACAAAAAAAGCAAATACAAAAAGCAAAAGAGCACAAAAATTATTCCAAAAGGAAACTCAGTAAGGAAGAAATTGATTAAAAACAAGGAAACACACAGTCCAATCAAAGAGAAAACCCTGCAAGGAAAATATTACCGACAATACATTTTTGAATACAAAACTAGAAGACATCTTCAGCTTTCTAAAAAAAAAAAAAAAAAAAAACTTTCATCAAACTCTAAATCTACCTTCTCACTATAACTAAACATTAAAATAATAAAAATACCTTAAAAACCCCACCTTTTTGGCATTAACTAACCCACAGAAGTTGATATGCTGTTAAACAAAACTCAACCATAGACAAATGTACTAGAATTTCAGTATGCCCAAAATACAGAAACTCAGCGCAAAGGTGCCATAAAAATCATAAAAAATACAAAAGGCAAGAGAGCATAAAAATTATTCTAAAAGAAAACGCAGTAAGGAAGAAATTGCCTAAAAACAAGGAAACACACAATCCAGTCAAAGAGAAAACCCTGCAAGGAAAATATTACCTGAAAGCTATTGAGAAAAATGGGAACTTAAGATAACCTGACAAAAACCAAAACCCTCAACATAACAATCATGGCTAATAAAATTATTTAGTGGATTTCAAGAGGTGGGATAAAAGCACATCAAAATGAATTACTGCAATCATCTGCCTTCAGGAAATATCTTGAAAGGACAATAAAAATGTTGATATCAAAAACTACACATATGTATTTATTAATTATAGTAGAAAACAGATCTTTGGGTGGTACTTCAATATTAGTAAAAAAAATGATATTCCCCAGAGCAAAATCCACCTGAACATAGCACTGCAGACAGTGACCATAAGAGCCTCACTACATAAAACCATCACCATATACTCTGTATACATTCCTTCTCAACAATCCTATAGATGGAAGTGAATTAGATAAACTGGTGAGGCAGTTCACCATATCCTCTGTTTACATTCCTTCTCAACAAACCTATAGATGGAACTGAATTAGATAAACTATTTATTCTAATGGGAGACTTTAACAACCATAATACCATATTGGTTTGCAAAAATACTGATAAGAATGGAAGACTTATGAAAGATTTTATCAGTAGAAACAATATACACCTATACAATAATAAATCATATACCTATCTCTATCCATCAAGTGGTCTAGATTCAGCAATTGATCTAACCTTAAGTGATCTTGCAACATACCTAGACTAGATCTCGAAAGTATGTGATGATATATGTGGTAGTGATCACTTTCCACTTGTGTTGGTGTAGCAGTGACTTATTTCGCTGACCCAAACAGGCCAGAGTCAGGTGTATGTTTTGAAAGGGAGTGTGGCGACAGCTAAATAGCGAGCGTTGGTCAGATGGAGAATCGGACAGTACTTTGTGGTAAACAGAATTGCTTGTAGCCATTTATATTTACTGTGCTGAGTGCTCATTGGCTGATTGGTAGCCAGGTTGAGTGAATAAAATGTGGTATGCTCATTTTGAGCGGGGTAGTCAATGTATTCGAGCTGTCGTTTGCGTGAAAATAGCGTTTCAGAGATTAAGACAAGACGTGTGAATTGTGTTTGCCTGTTTGAAATACTTTCCTGTGGCTGCTTCCGACCAATACATTATTATTTTTTTCTTTTTGCAGCAGTTGGAAAGCTGTAGATCTTTGCCAGATGAAAGAATACCATATTGGAAACTTAAGAATGCTTGCTTGAAGGAATTTAAAATGCATGTGCCCTAAAACTTAGATCAGAAGCTAATGTTGACATTGTAGAGCACATCACTTATTAGACATTAGTTTTTTTTTGTGTTTTTTTTTTTTTTTTTTTTTTACAATCATGTGGCCCCAAGCAAGGCATTTTACTGCCACTTTTGAGCAGGGGGTTACATAGGAGGAATGTTATGAGAAGAAAGAGTGACAGGTTACAGAGAGTGTCAGGATGAGAGTATGAGAAGGAAGAGAATACTGATGAATGGGGTGGAAGCATGAGAAATAGGAGGTAAGTTAGTGAGACAGGAGGAGGTGACTATTGACTTTACACTTTAATTCTTGAAGATTGTAGTTGTTGAGAGAGCAAGTATGTGGAAGAGAATTCCACAGGCGGGAAGTGTGAGAAAAGAAGCTGCTGGAGTAAAATTTGCATTTACAATTTATCGGTTTCACAGTAAAAGGGTGGGACCTAGTTGCTAGTCTTGTGGCTCGAGGAAATTTATATATAGGGGCACCAGTGAGCTAAGTTCATTGGAGCAAAAGCCATGAAAGTATTTGTAGAAGAGACACTGTGTCAATGAGAAAGTGACTGTATCTGAACTGCCAAGTTGGGATCGATCACATTACAGATTCTCTGTTGGATTTTGTCAAGGACCCCTAGGTAGATAGCAAAAGCACCTGACCAGATATGGCAGCAATATTCAGTTAGATACAAATTGGATTATTGATGATTTATGTATGGTGCAGTAAGAAAATCATACAAGAAATAATTTAATAACATCCATCATTAGTGTCTGCGACTTGTTCTATGAGCTTAAGGTACATCTTCAATGAAAGCTTATACGTCAAATCACACAAACCACCTTTGCCTTTAAGACAACATGAATTAGCATTACAATATTACATTAAAATTTGTTCATACCCAAGTAATTCAGCATACAACTGTGTTCTTCAACCTCAATATAACTAATTAGAGGTAGGCTTCAGGAGGAACTACGGAAAAACTTGATCTTGCATTAAAAATATGTGATTGGTTAAAAATTAACCACTCACTACACACATACTAAACAGATTAGGTAAATATACTCAGAGCTGAAAGATTCAAAAGGCAACTGCGATTGCTAAATTGTCCTATACAAAAACAGTAGTAATTTATTAGCCAATCGCAGATGAGTAAAATGACTTGAAGTGTATGTGGGTGTGAAAAGCATAGCAACCGCTATACTATAACTAATAAATGTGTATGTGTAGTTTTTAATATCAACATTTTTATTGTCCTTTCAAGATATTTCCTGAAGGCAGATGATTGCAGCAATTACCCCACCCCTTGAAATCCAGGGAATAATTCAAAGGAAAATGCCTCTAAACAGCTTTGTATCTTCATAGAAAATAATTTCAAGAAACTCAAAATAAACACTTTTCCTATACATGAATCTATCCTTTCAAAAACTTCTCTCTGGTTAATAAAACAACCCACTTTACTATTGTCTCATAAAACCTTCCAGACCAGATAATGACACATTTCTCTTCATGGAAGAAATTCAGATCTTACAGAAATGCACAAATTGTAAGCATATATACACTGACAGCTCCAAAAATATTGACAGACTTAGATTTTCAACCATACTGAAGTAAAGAATAATTCAAAAGTGACAAATCCTCAATTTTTAGCGCTGAAGCTATGGCAATAGACTTAGCCTTAGAGATCGTCACAAATGGTAAGTCAGACAGATTCATTATATTCTTGGACTCCTATCTTACATCATTGAAGTATAAAAACCTGACCAATCCTCTAATAATCAAACCTCTAAACAAAATTAATATACTTTATAACCAAAAATACATAATTTTCTGCTGGATCCATAGCCATATATGGATCCAGGGAAACTGAAAGGCAGATAAATATGACATATAGATAGATATGGCAGCTAAAGAATCATTAAAAATGAAAAACAATCAAATCTCACAAAACATTCCAAACCAAAAAATGTAAAAAATTCATAATATCTTACAAAAATGCACACATTGTAAGCATAGAGACACTGGCAGCTCCAAAAATATTAGTAGACATAGATGTTTAACTATGCTTCAGGAAACAAAACTTCAAAAGTGACTAATTCTCAATTTTTAGTGTTGAAGCTGTGGCAATAGTCAGTCAGTTAAGTGCCATATGTGATACATGCTTGGGCGATCATATCTCGAAAGAGACATGACTGACTGGGCAGGAGATTATCCCGCAGTAGGTTGCCATTGCTTTCTGCGGTAGACTGGTTGCCGACTAAGGCAACCATAACTTTAACCCATAACTGGAAGGAATAGACGGATTAATACCTTTCCCAAGGGTATTTGCGCGTAAGTGAATACAATGGATTCAACTGGAATTCGAACAAGCTCCCCAGTTTCTCATTCCAAGCCGATATCCACTGTACCACAATGCACATCCCTGTGGCAATAGACTTAGCCTTAGATAGTTTAAGAAATGGTAAGTCAGACAGATTCATTATATTCTTAGGAATCTTACATCATTGAAGTATGAGATATATATATATATATATATATATATATAGGGAATCTTACATCATTGAAGTATACTAAAATTAATATACTCTGTAACCAAAAATACATAATTTTCTGCTGGATTCGTAGCCATATAGAGATTCAGGGAAACTGAAAGGCAGATATGGCAACTAAAGAATCACTAAAAATGAATATATCAAAAGCAAAAATCCCTCACATAGATTTCAAAACAATAATTAATATATATATATATTAAATAAGTGACAAGATTTATGGAATAAATTGTGCAAAATCATACCTACACTTGATATAAGACATCATAACACCAGACTTTCTCAAGAAAAGAATCTGAGTAAAAATCAGAATTCATCATACCAATATTACACAATCATTCTTTTTAATAGATGATAATCCATATAAATGCATAGTATGCCAGGAGATCTACACAGTAGAACATTTTATGACGGACTGTGCCAAATTTACCTCTATCCATAAACACCTCCATACAGTGAATAGCCTTAAAGAACTTTTCCAAAACGTTAATGTAAAAAACATTTTGAGGAAAAGTAAATTACACACGAAAATGTAATCCTGACAACTTCAACTTTAGATGAACTATGCAACCAGTCTTCACAAATTTTAAAACTTAAAACTTACTAAGATTTTATTGAATGAAAATCTGATTTTCAGCCTTATGTGACCCAAGAAGGTTTTGATATGCTAGTAAAATGAACAACTGAAACCAAACCTTCAGGACATTGGCAATCATAGCTTTGTCATTATTTCAGTATGCAACAGAGCAGAGTGAAACGGGTCCCAAAAGCTGGATAAGTGTCAAGATTTTGACAGAGAACCTGAAACAGTTATGGAATATGTTTAGGGATATTCTTGGAATGGTGTCAAAGACTTTTGCAAAATAGTTAAAATTAGATACCTGAGGAAAACTTAAAGAATTCTGTCAACAGCTGGATGTCATGATTCTCCACAACTTCCTTACCTTTTTAGCTTTTGGTTAATTTTATCTTTTTGCTTTTTTCTAATCTCTGCCATTTACTCAATCTCATTATGTATATTATTTGCTGATCTCCTCTAGCCTTCATTATGTTTGATGAGCATTTCTTATGTATTAAGAATATAGTATTGCAAATTACTTACATAAATTTTATTACATATGATTGCATATATAATCTTTATTACATATTACTTTTTTAGTTTTTATTAGACAATATTACTTATATAGTAACTATATAATATTGTCACACATTACTTATATGGTAATTATTATATATTATTGCTTATATACTTAGACAGAATATCTTTGTTTGAGGACAGATATGCAACTGGGAAAAATTATACTGAGAGGTGCCCAGTCCTGGAGAACAGTGTTCCAGGGCAGTACCAAGCCATTGCTCCAAAGTGGTGGATTAGTGGTCACCACCAAGGCCAGCACAACTAACGGTTGTAGGGATCAAGCAATTTTTGGCCCTTGCCTGTGTGCACACACGGTCGCCCCCTCCCCACCCACATAAAACCTTGAACTTGAGTCACATCTATGTCTTAGTAGGGAGACGAGGTAAATATTCATACTTTTTTAAAATCATTTCATTCACTAAATAAAGCCACTAAGATGCAAAAGGTTACTGAGTGTGAAAGAATAACACACTTGGGTGATCATGTCTCAAAAGAGACATGACTGACTGAGGAGAAGATTTCCTCCCAGTAGGTTGCCATTAATTTCTGCAGTATACTGGTTGCCAACTAAGGCTATAGAACCCAATGTGTTCTGATATTTAACCCATAGTGGAAAAAGAGATGGCTTAATAGTTATTAGGAATTAAAAAAGTAAAAGATAATGATTTACATTACATTAACATTTTTGAAGATCAAATTTGACTGGAAAGCAAGAAGTCATTACTTTCCACCTCACAACCCTTTTCCCCTAGACAAAATGTTGCTAGCCTCTCTCACATCTATTGCTATTTTAATGGCAAATGTTCACACAAGCTATATACCTAATTTTTTCACAACAAAGACTCATCATGTCAAGTTCACAAGATTGAATCATGATCATTCTTTTTCTATATTCCATTAGTAAGAAAGAAGTTCCACTCGGGTTACTTCCCCTGCTTTCCTAATCACTATGATCTTAACCTCTTAAGGTCTAGCATCACCAAAATATCTATCCAAAATATCATCATAATAAACACTTCTTACTTTCTCTTATTATGCCCCTCAATTCAGTAACCTGCTATCTTAAGTGGCTCTTGGGCCTCCTATTTAGTATATAGTTGCATAAAAATAGCAATTTAGCATTTCTGACAAAACTGCCCTTCTTTATTTTCATTAGTTGCCTATGCGTTAAAAAATAGCTGCTTCTACCATTGTCAGTTACAGAGTCAAATCATAATACCTGATTGTTATCAGATTTACTATAATCTCTTTTTTTGTAGATATAAAACATTGCTTTTTAAATTTGATATGAATAAACATTGAAATATTGACCCTTTCTATTCAGATCAATTGCATCAGACTGGCCAAATGCACATTTATTTACAACCAAATTTCATAATACCAACTGGCCAAAGAGTGGTATATGCTATTGAATCAGATCTGGTAACATAGCATCTCCCATGTAACAGTGACAAGTTTCAAAATTGCCAGTGTTATAAAGATCAGATTCTACCATTGAGTTTTGTGAAAGGCTCTTCTGGCATTGAAAGTGGATGATGACGTGCAGCCAAAGAATCATTCAAACTGGTCGAGTAATCACTACATATCTGGGATTTTTTATTTGCCTTTAACAACTACAATAGAAACTTCCCTATATGAAGTAATTAACCGGCTCTTTTATACCTTCTTCCTGAAGACGTTGCAGTTCTTTTTCACCATTGTCCTGTACATGACACTAAACTTCATCCAGCAGCAAGGCCTCTGATTGGGAGGTTGTGAGGAGCATGGAACCACCTCTTAATTGCTGTTGTTCACAGGTCTACCCTAACCCAGGGTGGTAGCACCTGTTAGGGTCCCAACTATGGGCAAATAGTTAACCCCCCCCCCCAAGCTGGGGTCAAAACACTATGAAAGTATTAAAATAGACTTTTATAGAAATATATACATAAAAATAGACTTTTATTGAAAAACTAGCAGTATAGACGGCGTTGCTCGAGTGTGATGAAAGCTTTAAAGCTAATCCATGGTCCTGGAACTCAGACTCAGCCTAAAGAATATTTATGTGAAGTTTGGTGAGAATCGGATAAAAATTGTGGATAAAGGACATACAGACAGATAAACAGACACACACACAAACATGTTGCCTTTTATATATATATATATATATATAATCAATTTTCTGCACTATTGTAAGAACTGCAACCATGAAACTTCTGAATATCGTTTCTTATGTCTTTGTCTATGAGTGTATCAAATTTGATTAAAATCAGACCACTCCTTCTATTACCTGATTTTTTTCGATTATCGATTTTTTATATTTATTGGGGGTACCTTGACACAAAACCTAGCTAAGAACACTCGTAGACACTTATAGTACAACTGTGTAAATTTTCAAGAAAATCAGTTCAGCCGTTTTGGAGTCTATAGATAATGGACACAAAGACACACACACACACACACAAAGTTCCATTTATAAATAAGTTTAGATTTAGATATACATTTTTGAAGAAAAAATTATTATCATAACACATTTTTGGAGGAAAATATTATTCTCTGCAAAATATTTTTGAATACAAAACTAAGACATTTTCAGTTTTCTAAAATAAGAAAAATAAAAACAAAAAATTTTAATTAAGATCTGACTAAATGATCCTTCTAACTATAATCAAACAGTAAAAAACAATACCTTAATTCAAACTCAAAAATGCCAATATATTTTGGTACTTTTCATTAATAGATGATCAAATGTTGATATCACAATAACCAGACAGGGAGTTATAAAAACACCAGGAGATCTTGTAAGTCATTCTTGACACTGATGACAAATTTGAAGTAAAAGGGTAAAATCACTAAAATTAAATTCTGATGATAATTCTGGATTGGTAATTTTTATCAGTTGTATTCAGTTTAAACAGAAATCATTTTTTTAATCATTTCACCCCAAGCAAGGCAGGAATGCCACTAGTGCACAGGGAGTTACGGAGAGTAAAAATAGGAGAAAAGATGGAGTATTGGGAGGATTGAGAAAAGGGTAAAAGATGAATGGACTTCAAGAAGACGGAAGATGGCAATTGATATTTCATTTAATTTTTTGATGATTTTGGTTGTCAAGGAAGCAAGTAAATGGAAAGGAGTTCCACAGGCTAGAAGTACAAGAATAGAAACAGTTAGAGTCAAAATTAAAGATGGAAAAAATAAGTTTGTCTATCTTTTCCGTCGACAAGGAAAGCTGTTTATTTTAGAAAATTTGTTTCAAAGTTTAAGGCTTTGAAATATCCACTCAGGCTATTTCCACAAAGTCTGCAGTTGAAAGAATTGCATCAAAATCTACCAGTTATAAATTCATCAAGAATAACTTTATATATTAGTAAAATATTTATTATAGACATTATTTTACAACTAAATTTAATTTTTTTTAATCATTTCAACCCAAGCAAGGTGGTACCGCTACTGATGTTCAGGAGGCTATATAAGAGAGTTAAAGTTTCAGACAGGAAAAAAGTGAAGACAAAGTTAGTCAAAATGGCAGCTGCATTTAACTATTTCACTGGTAAAAGGGTGGAACCTAACTGCCAATCTTAAATGCTTAAATGCATGTTGTCGTGGCACTAAGAAAAAAATCTCGTCAGAGCCGTTGATGTGAAAATATCTATAGAAAAGACATAGAGAAGCCGCACCACATTGGTTACTCTAGATAATTCAAGTGAGGATTTGGAAGAGAATTTGCCAACAAAGCATTCAAACTTATCTATTGTAGATGTCAGGACTTTGAATTGATTGATTAAAGGAGAGATTAAGGATTTACTGTTGTTCAGCAATCTCTTACAGAGTCGCTTATAATCTGTAGAGTTGAACTTGTGAGTTGATGTACATTGTTGGATTCTATCAGTAAGCAATGAATTAACTTCTTTGATGGCATCTTCTTCTTCTTCTATGTGCCCTGTCCCTCAGGACGTAGGCGATCATGGTTCTCCACGTCTCCCTATCCCTTGTGGCTCTTAGTATGTTTGAGCCTGTTGCTCCTGGCAACCCCCATTCCGTCATCCACCTGATCAGAACCTGCAAATATGTTATCCGCTGCCTTCCTCTGTGTCTCCTTCCTTCTATCTGACCAGTCAGTATCAGGTTCTCCAGGCTCTCTTTCCTCATTGCATGTCCCAGGAACTTCAGTTGTCTCTTCCTGATGCTCAGCATCAATTTCCTTTTTGTTGCCATTCTTTCTAACACCTTCTCGTTGCTTGCATGCTCAGTCCACGATATCTGTAGCATCCTTCTGTAGAACCACATTTTGGCTGCTTCCAGTTTTGTCCTCATTTTTGATGATATTGTCCAACATTCACTGCCGTATTGATGGCATACTTGTACTTATTATGAACAAAGACAAAAAGACGTCTGTTGTAATCAGGCATGTCACTCTGGTATAGCCAGAAGAGGTGATTCCTGTGGGCTATAATGCATATCAGAAACAAGGCGATAAATGTGATTCCAAGGAAAATTTCAGGAATGAGCCCCAGTCAGCTTGTTGATAACAGAAAGATAATCTGTTGGTAGAAGGTTGGGTGGTTGTTTTGTTTTACAGCGTATCAAGCCATCTTGGGTTATTTAATGCCAAATCGAATTATTAAAAATTTCAAGAAGTTTATATATTTAACAAATTAATATATATAACAGACTTATATATTTAAACAAATTCATACATTTAACAAATTTTAAATTAATAAAATATTTTATAAAAATGTATATATTTAATTTGGCTGTTAAGATTTTATGGCATACCAACCACAATGGGTTGTCATAAGACACATTGTTGTTGGTATGCCAGATCTAACCTACATACATTGTATGTATGTATATATATATATATGCCAGATCTAGCCTACATACATTGTATGTATGTATATATGCCAGATCTAGCCTACATACATTGTATGTATGTGTGTATATATATATATATATATATATATATATATCACATGTACAAGGTTTGCAAATGCACATTTGGTAGAAGTAAGTTTTGGAATATATAGCAAGTTGACAGAAATATATATATATATATGCGCGTGTGCAATAGTATTCAACCAGCTCAAAGCTGGTCATAAGCTAGTCTTAGCTGGTCAGTGAGTATCTGAGAACAGATACTACATTATGATCCTACTTCCCGGGCCAAGAAGAGCCTTGTTGATAGAAGGTTCTGGGCTGGTGAGGGAGCAGAAAGAGATGATTGCAAACATTACCACATGATCAGAGTTGCCAAAAGAGTTGTGCTACATAGTACAACAGGAATCAGAGATAGAACTGAAGAAGGGATTGCAAAGAGAAGTGTGTTTATCAGGGCTACTTGGGGAAATGCATGTGATAGTCCACAGTTTACATGAGAGATTGATTGATTGATTGATTGATTGATAAGTTCAGGGTTTGAATGCCAGTGAGATCAATGACACCTGGCATGGTGGGCATTAAAGTCACTGAATACAAATATATTTGCAAACAGGTGGTAGGCAGATGGCCTTGTCTATATTATCAAAAATACTAACTAGTATGCAACAGTAATGAGAGGAAGGAGAACAGTAGTGAAAACTGAGATAACTGACTGATCTTAGTAGAGACAGACAGACACATATAAGAATAGTCTGGAGATTCAAGAGAGAGTTCTCTAGCCAGCAGGAAATGTTCACGAACAAAAAATCTCAAGCCATATATATGGATGTTACATTCCTTCCTAAAAAGAGGAAGATAACCAGGAATTGAGAATTCAAAGAAGTAGATTGCAGAGTTTAGATTAGTTTTGCAGAGAGTTAGAATGTCCAGAGATTCTAAAAAAGGAACTATTCCACACTGCAGAAGTTGGTATGAACACCACAGAAAAACAAAGATTAAGGGGTCTAGGTGTCTTTTGTTTAGCTGGGTTAGTTTTATTTCATTATTGTCAGGGTGTGTTATTTTGATAAGAAGATGCGTAGGGTAGTATTAGCAGTTGATTGTCTAATGTAACACGAGCAGTCAGAGAACTGGTACAGACTGCCACATATTGTGGACTTGGGGTTACCAACTGAAGTTGCTTGCAGGGACACCTTTCCATGTGCAACATGGCACTGCAACAACCCTTATATTATGTCACTGTTAATTAGAGCAGCCTCTCTAGATGCTATGCAAGTGTTCAGGCTTCTAACTACCAGTTGGGAAGCTGCAAGTAGAAAACTGCCAACCCAGGACCTTCAATATGAAGAGACATTGTCACTATTCCTTCATATCACAAAGAATTCATGACATCACCAATATTAAGGCTTAAGCAAAGGAAAGAAGTTGCGAACCTTTTCTTAAACAAGGCTGAAGCCTCTGCTCCTGTTTAAGAGAAAGAGGCGTAGTATGTACTGGATAAGAAAGCTTACATATTCCAATAAAAAAAAAAAAGAAATTTTAATGTTGGTGAAGTTGAAATATTCATTAAAAATTCAACAAATAATTACAAATGTCAGAAATCTACTGGTTTTACTTTCTGTTGTTTTTTAAGATGTATATTTAGATAACACATTTGGAGAGTCAATTGGAGGCCAACAGAACATTTTCAAACATGTAATGTTTAACTGACATTCTAGTTTATTTGGAGTAGGGAAGGAAGAATTAATCTATCTGTAGAATCATGAGTGAATGACCAATCGGTCAACTCAGAAGGAACAGAGTGAAAAGGAAAAGAAAAAAAAAATAACTGTTTAACGCCCACTCTTTTTAAAACAATTTATGTATACCCCTTGTGAAAATTAATTGAAACAAAATAAATAATGTCTTCCTAAAATCTTTCACACTTTCCCTGATCATGTATACATCATCTCCTAGCTTTGTTCTTCTCTTTGACCATATGTTTCCTTTACATTTTCCTCTGATAGCTCCAGTTTGTTTCTTTGCTTCGATGACATGACTGACAATTGAAAGACTGACATCAACAATTTCCATGATCTCTCTTTAAGGCTTGCCAGTGTGTTCGCACAACTTTCATTCACTTCCATGAAGTAATTACCATAATAGACAACAATCATAAGACCACTAATCAACACTTAAGAAAGTCGTGTCTGGGCATGATAAAAATCTGATGCAATCATAGACGAAGCAATATTTTTCAAGGCCAAGTAAATTAGTTCCCTCTGGAGAAGGGCTTTCAGAAACTTCCCATCAGGAATAGGGAATAATTGTTCAATCCAGTATCTATATTTTGACAATATTCATACCAGGATACTCGGTGT
Source organism: Ascarosepion bandense (assembly GCA_037127315.1). NCBI lineage: Eukaryota > Metazoa > Mollusca > Cephalopoda > Sepiida > Sepiidae > Ascarosepion > Ascarosepion bandense. The sequence continues at coordinate 619,461 of JBBBDQ010000216.1, forward strand.
GTTGATTTTAAGTTCTTGTTATTCTTAGCATCATGTAGAACCAGATGTTTGTCAGTTCAATTCTCTTTTTTATTTTTAGGGAAATCTTCCAGAATTCACTCCTGAATTCCTTTTTCCTAAAATCTAAAATAGCTTATCTTTCCATTGTCAGTTTTGAAAAAGTCAAACACTTATTGTTTTTAAAATTGATATGAATAAACATTGAAACATCAACATTTTCCAGACAGGTGTATCTACCATATAACCTAAATATAGTCTTACCACAATATGGTAGAATTGATTTAATTTGAATGACTAGTATCAGGATGTGCATTTTAATATAGAGAATAAGAGCTTGGAATGAAAAATTGGAGAGCTGAGTTCAAATTCCAGTTAATTTGTTGCATTCACTTATGCGCAAATACCCTTAAGAAAGGTATTAATCGGCTTTTAATCCTTCCAGCTATGGGTTAAATAATAGGATAGATTTGATTTTCTAGCATTGGTTTGCAACCATTCTACCACAGAAAGTAATGGCAACCTACTGCAAGAAAATCCTCAGCCCAGTCAGTCATGTCTCTTTTGAGATATGATCATGTATCGCTTAACTGACGTTAATCCAAGTTAGCTTAAACTTAGCAAAAGTTAGAAATAAATCTGTAAAGGGGTTAAGAGAATGACTGCACTTGTTTGTTATTTGAATAGCAATTTCCTACAAGTATAGCGAATTACTTTCATCTTTTTACTTTCAAGATGTCTGGTTTTAATGATATTTACTTTTCAGAGTTTTCGAAATGATCAAGCTAAGAATCTAAGAGGCTGCAAATTAGTGGCAACTTTGATGTTCATTAAATTCTTTCAAGTGATTGATGAACTTGATAAATTGATACTTGTTTTTCAGTGTCTGGATTAAAAGTCACTTAGCAAAAATTTCTGATTATATTTTTAAAGATTCCTTTTCTTTTTTTTTTTTTTTGACAAGTTGACAGTAGGAGAATCACATGTTCCAACGCTCTTCAAGCAAAAAGAATTCCTGCAAAAGTCAATGTTTCTAAAGCATTTCAAGATGAACAGAAAAAACTGATTTAAGAGATCATGTACATATCTGGTTTTAAATTTGCCCTTTCTTCTCTCTCTCTCACTATATATATATAGTCATCCGCAGACAGATCTGTTTCGCTCTATCACAGCTCATCAGTATGGTTAGACAGCCAATTGCTTTCTACCCAGGATTGAAACCCAACTGAATTGGCGTCAGTCGATGATTCTACATCTGAACTATGGACGCTTGGCAGGAGAAGGTAGACTTTTACCGTATAATGTATCATACGCCAATAGCCAGAGTACTCTAATTCATTACTGAATGAGCAATGCGTAGAAGCCAGAGAAGCTATATAGTTTAAATATTGTGTATTTAGGCAGCAATACATTAATATTTTCTACAAAAACCAAATGCATAGCAATTATAACCAGAACGAATCACTTTGAAATGTCATCTGAAAATATGCAACTCTTGTTGACTTCTACAAAATAATTATCTATTTTGCAAAATTTAAAACTGCTAACCTTACCCTCAAAAAAAACAATTCACCTTGTCTAAACTACAGCAGAACAATATCATTTCTGAATTTACATGTTTTTTGAAGAACTGTGTTCTTGATCAGTTTGTATATAATTACATTAGACACACCACCACATGGTTGATAAAAAGATTAACTTTGCACCTCTTAGACCAGAGTTTAATTTAAACACACACCAAACTCTATCCATAACATACTTGTTGATAACACAAATATCATAGCATCATCCACATGCAAAAAAGGTGAAAAATAATGGTGGAAGCATCATTAATAAAAAAGAAAAATACAACACTGAATAGTATCAACTATGAACATGTCAACAAAATTAGCCATAATAACTTGTCTGTCATTGTTAATAAAACCTATGCACACACACACACACACACACACACACACACATATATACTAGCAGTATAGCTCGGCGTTGCTCGGGTGTAATGAAAGCTTTAAAACTAATCCATGGTCCTGGAGCTCAAACCTTTTGGATATTGACACAAAAGACTGAAAGAAAAATGAATGGATGTAAGTCAAATTTTGATTTCCTGGTATCGATATCAAATAAGTTTTTTTCATTGTAAACTGAATTTTGAAGGCTAAATAAGTCCTCTGAGTAAATGGTATCATGGCTGAGACTAAGAACTACAATTATACCTCTTTAGAGCCAAACCCAATGCAAAAACTAAAATAAAAGGGCTGAAAAAATACAGACATACAGGCAGATACACAGACACAAACATCTTACCTTTTATATATATATATATGTATATATATTATCAATTTTCTGCACTATTGTAAGAACTGCAACCTTGAAACTTCTGAATATCGTTTCTTATGTCTTTGTCTATGAGTGTATCAAATTTGATTAAAATCGGACCACTCCTTCTATAACCTGATTTTTTCGATTGTCAATTTTTGATATTTATCAAGGGTACTTCAACAGAAAATCTAGCTAAGAACACTTGCAGACACTTATAGTACAACTGTGTAAATTTTCAAGAAAATTGATTTAGCTGTTTCGGAGTCTATAGATAACGGGGACACACACACAGACACACACAAATTTCCATTTATAAATAAGTTTATATATATATATATATATATATATATATATATATATATAATGTGTGTGCGTGTGTGTGTGCAATGAGTAAATAGACAATGCTTTATATTTTCAATTTCAATCATGCGTGTTGTGTGTTTTTGATTTTGTTGACTGCACAGTAAAGTAGGATCAGTTTGGCACCATCTATAGAAAAAAGAGTGCATGATACAATTTACTCCACTATAAATTTGAAAACAGCATGCTGTACTGCTTGGCAATTGCTCTGGGGGCACCAATACAAATATTTTATAGTGTTTGTGTGTCAATCTGAGGACATCAGAAGATTAGGAAAGAGTTGGATGGGGTCTAATGGTGATTATAAAGGTATGGAAGCTTGAAAAACTCTCTGTGATCCTTCTGATAAAAAAAGAATCACAAATTTCTTGGTGAGAGCCTCAGTCTCAAAACAGAGGCTTAACTCAAGTGCTTTTTAGGAGGTTGTGCTGGCCTGAGTCAAAATATTGACTACTGGAAGAGCTTATGTCTGGCAACAGGACACTGCACTACACCGCACAAACAGAAGAACTAAGTCACGGCTTTTAAACAATTTCTACAACCGCATCATATTTTACACCTAATTCCCCAGACTGCAATCACTTGATTATTATATTTGGGGCTCAGTTGATCAAGAGACCAACAAATCCCTTGTAATACCAAAAGGCAAGGATTATGGTAGCATTCACCAAATTAAACAAGGGTACCATCCAGAAGAGTTGTAGGAGATTCCAAAATCATCTAGAGGTTGTGTTTGAAGCCAATGGTGATTTTATTAAATAAATTCCCTCTTTAGTATTTCAAGATATTTTTGTGTAATTTTGGTAAATATATCTGTTAAAATGAGATATCAGTGTTACTTGCAGTTTTGCATAATTAAGACAACAATTTAGTCATCACACCCTGCATATATATATATATGAAAGAGAAAGAGACATACATGGTACACAATATTGGAGATAATGTTTTACTTGATATTGATGGTGGGGACACAGAAATCACCACTTCATGGTGACCTACAGTTTCACTCTTCAATGCTAAGTATAAAGATCAAATACTAGCCTTAAAATTTATAGAGGCACAAACCCAGCTTCAACAGTAGAATGTGCTGCTGTACCCTCAAATGCCAAAAACAGTCTATTATACATTTGCGTGAGCACACAATGATATATTCTGACCACTGTCCAAACATGTAAGCTTTTGCGTAGTATCTTGTTGATCAAAATTACAACTTTGTATCACTCGTATTATGTAATTTATATTGTTGTCTTGGTTATTTACATCCTTGATTTGTATTTTTGCGAAGTAGACATTTTACTGACAATATTGTGCTTGGATTTGTTTGTTTTTTTGTAAGTCAATTTATAATTGTCGTTTTGTCATTGACTTTTACAGAAAATGTTTATCCTATAGGAAATTACTGCAGACTTGAAGGTAATTTTTCTTTGTCATTGGAGATCTTCTTCTTCTTCTATGTTCCCTGTCCCTTCAGGACGTAGGTGATCATGGCTTTCCACATCTCTCTATCCCTGGTAGCTCTTAGCACACTTCTTCTATTTTACCATGCAACCCTCATTCCATCATCCACCTGATTAGGTCCTTCAAATATGTTATCCGTTGCTTTCCCCGGTCTCTTTTTTCCTCTATCTGGCCTGTTAGTATCAGGTTCTCCAAGCCCTCTTACGTCATTGCATGTCCCAGGAACTTCAGCTGTCTCTTCCTGATGCTCAGTATTATTTTTTTTTTCGTTTCCATCATTTCCAAAACCTCATCATTACTCACACACTCAATCCATGATATTTGCAACATCCTTCTGTAGAACCACATTTCAATTACTTCAAGTTTTTCTTTTATCCTTGATGATATTGTCCAGCATTCACTGCCATATTAAAGAACTGACAACACATAGCAATCCAGTACTCTCTTCTTTGTTTCTAGCAAAATTGTCCTGTTTCTTAATACTTTACTCGACTTCTGGAATGCTTCCTTCGCCATGCCAATTCACCTTCGGATCTCTGTGTCACTTTTTCCATCTTCTGTTATAACGCTTCCCAGGTATTTGGAGATATGTTCAATAATTTGCCAACATCATTATACTTTCTGCATTTGAAGTAAAAATCCACAAAAGTTCTGTGAATCAAAGAAATATTCTTTAAAATGTCAGTTTTTCACTCAGACATTGTCAATGAAATATAAAAAAAGCTAAAACAGGAACTAGTTTGTTGAATTTTAAATTATTCCACATTAAAACAAATTCAATTATCATTGCCTGGCAGTAATCGTGCATATTATGCAGTGTAATTAATCTCAATAGAAATTGCTGAGACATGCATGTCAACAAAATCTGTGTTGAAAGGGCATTTGAGAAATTGGTTTGTGCAGGTCACATGACCTGCACACTATCTAATCAAACGGTAGTATTGGTTGTCTGTATTGGCGAATATGTCAGAAAAAAGTACTTTTAATAGTACTCTTCTTAATTGTGATAGACATGTTAAAATTCAATAATTTTTGTTTTTTGTCTAACATCTTAATGTTTTCATCATTTGCCTAAAAATATTTGCATAAAGTTGTCTATTATTTTTATATCATTTCACTCCAAGCAAAATAATAATGCCACTAGAACACAATGCATCACAAGAAGTGAAAGTGAATGAGAAAATTTTAGTGAATGGGAGTAAGGAGAAGGGGCATTAAAAGAAGGGGGCATTAAAAGAAGGGGCATTAAAAGAAGGGGCATTAAAAGAACAAGTTTCAGGAAAAAAGGATTATGTTGAGTGGCATTGAATTTAAACTTTTGAAGATTGCTGGCAGCTGAGAAGCAAGATAGCAAAAGCAAGCTACTCAGGTGAGAAGTTCAAGGGAAGAATCTATTGGAAGCTCACAGAAAGAGTCTACTGGAAGTGCAAGGAAAGGGTCTACTGGAAGTGCAAGGAAAGGGTCTACTGGAAGTGCAAGGAAAGAGTCTACTGGAAGTGCAAGGAAAGAGTCTACTGGAAGTGCAAGGAAAGAGTCTACTGGAAGTGCAAGGAAAGGGTCTACTGGAAGTGCAAGGATAGGGTCTACTGGAATCTACTGGAAGTTCAAGAAAAGAATCTATTCAAAGTGCAAGGAAAAGAATCTATTCAAAGTTCAAAGAAAGAATCTATTAGAATAGAATTGATAGTTGTATTTAGCTAGTTCAACAGTAAAAAAGTTGGACCTAGGTTATAGTCTAGTAACAAAAATTCATGTTGTTATGACACTAAGGAGAAAAGCTCATCAGAACAACTGCTACAAAAATTATTAGCAGAAAAGATAGAGATAATTTATGTCATGTCAGATGAAAAAGTGACCTCAAGTCCAGATGCCAGGTCACAATTGATTATATTACAGACCCTTCTTTAAATTTTGTCAATAATCTTGAGGTGTCTAGCAAGAGCACTAGACCAGTTATAGCAACAGTATTCAATGTACGGACAAATGGTATATTTATAAATGTGAAAGATGGATTCTTCTCGCACAACACAGGGAACCAACTTTCCTTGCAGGAAATCTAGCAATGGATTCAATAAAATCATTCCAATTCATGTCACTGAAAAAGTTAAGCCGAGTCGAATTAAAAAATGTATAACAATATCTGAAAACTCTTGAGTTTTAACATTAATAAGAAACATAGTCATAATGCAAAAGTTTCCAGCAACATATTTTGCATAATATTAGCAAAATCTTACAAAAAGTCTTTCTATTACATTACTGTTTATAAGGAAGATTGTTATGCCAGTTTTATAAGTAAGGCCGGTGAGGCTGTTTTTTAAAAAATCAATACGAGACAAGCTTGCAAACCATTACACCACCTCGAGAAAATTTTGACTGTTTTTACCTGATGTTATGTATAAGTTTCATTTCATTTTCATCCTCTTCAAAACCTTGTCATTTCTCAGATGTTTTGTCCATGGCATCCTCAGCATCCTTCTGTACAACCGCGTTTTAGCTGCTTTAAGTTTTTCCCTTATCCTTGATGAGATTGGCCAGTATTTGCTGCCATATTGAAAGGCAGGCATCACATGACAAGCCAGTACTATTTTCCTTGTTTCAAACAAAATTTTCCTGTCTCTTAATACTCTACTTAGCTTTTGGAATGCATCCTTGGCTATACCAATGCAACTTCTGATCTCAGTGTTGCACTTCCTGTTAGCTGTTCTGGGTATTTCTCTTCTGTACCTGCTTGATTTTAGTATCCCCAACCTGTAGTTAGCATAGGAAAATTCAACTAAGTTTTAAATCTAGTGCTGATAATCTATTCAGTATAATACCCATCACAACTGATAGGATTTGTTTTATGTATGAAGCTTTTGGAAATTTTTTTAAAGCATCAGTTATGAGTACAAAGGAACATGTCTACCTTGACTCTAATGAACCTGGAAGTGAAAAATCTTTTTTTTTTTAATCATTTCACCCCAAGTAAGGTGATAATGCCACTAAGATGCAAGGGTGGGAGTTACTATAAGTGAAATAGAATGAAAAGAGTTTAGTGAGGAGAAAGGACAGGTTTCAGGATGATAATGGCAAATTCTAGACTTGAAGGGGTCAAAATTTAATTTGTGAATGAAAGTACATTGAGAAACATAATTGAAGTAGACTTTAGAAGGAACTGAAAACCCAATCCTAAACAGGAAACAAGGGATAAACCTTTACTCCTGTTCAAAAGAAAGGACAGGAGTGTAAACTGGATGATAAGCAAACCTATCTACTCCTATTAAAGCTAACTGAAAATAGTTAATTTGGCAACACTGAGCTGTCTATTTTCTATTTGTCGGATTGTATTTATCATTCACCAACAGACTTAATGGTCTACGGAAGGTCAAAGGTAAATTTAATACAGTTTGTTTCATGTTTGCTACTCTATTGATTTGAGAAATTAACAACTAGGAAACAACAAAGTACATTGGATAAACTCAATTTCATTAAAATTTGTGAGTAAAAAAATAAATGAAAATGGCAATGCAGACAATTATAAAAAAAATGCTGAGTTTAGAAAGTAGTGTTGACAACTTTCTTAGCATAGTACCCATAAAAATTCATAGGATAATTTACATATGAAGCTTTTGAAGAAATTTTTTAATCATTTCATCCCAAGCAAGGTGGTATTGCCACTGATATGCAGGGGGCTACATGAGAGTAAAAGTTTAGACAAAAGGAAAGTGAAGAGAAAGATGAACCAGTTACAGTGGGTGTCAGAGAAAGGGCAAGAGAAGGATGGAAACACAGGAGTGAAGACAGTTGTGAAGGTAGAGAGAAAGGAAAAGGACAAGATAGAACAAGATATACAGGGTGATGTTGAAAGAACTGGAGTCAAGTGAATAAGAGATGGGAATTGAACTTGCATTTAAATTCCTGGAGATTGTAGCCATCAGGAAAGCAAGCATACAGAAGGGAGTTCCACAGGTGGGAAGTGTGAGAAAAGAAGCTGCTGGAGTAGAATTGCTGACTGCATTTGGTTGATGAGTACAAATTGAATTACAATTATAAATGTCAAATTTGAAACACTGCTACAACAAATTGAGAAAAAGCACAGTTTCAAACTTGACATTTGTAAAACGAAACAATCTGGAGATAACTCTTTAAGAAGTCAGGGATCAATCTGACACTGTATTTATATTATAAACAAGACCCTCCTTCTAAAATTGCACAGAATTAATATTTCTTAAATCTGACAATTGTAGTGGGTAGAGGAAGAGCTAATGACTTCGTAATCTACAAAAATCTTTCTACCTCCTGCTGAAAGAAATTCTTCTCCATTTTTGCATGAAGGAACCAGTCAATTTAAGTAGTGTCAAAAATTGTTTAAAATTAAATGCTAAATGTTAATTATGTGATAACTCTTTAAGAAGTCAGAGATCAATTTGATTTCATATTTATATTATAAAGTGGACCCCTTTCTAAAATGAAAAAAAAGACTATTTTCAGATTTTGAGAAAGGCTGTGGGTAGAGAAATGCCTCACTCTAAATCATTACCTGTTTTTTACAAGTTGGCAAGTTAATTATAAAAGTGCTCATTCTCTCTCTCTCTCTCTCTTTCTCTCTCTCTCTCTCTCATTCTCTCTCTCTCTCTCTCTCTCTCTCTCTCTCTCTCTCTCTCTCTCTCTCATCTCTCTCTCTTCTCTCTCTCTCTCTCTCTCTCTCTCTCTCTCTCTCTCTCTCTCATTCTCTCTCTTCTCTCTCTCTCTCTCTCTCTCTCTCTTCTCTCTCTCTCTTCTCTCTCTCTCTCTCTCTCTCTCTCTCTCTCTCATTCTCTCTCTCTCATTCTCTCTCTCTCATTCCTCTCTCTCTCTCTCTCTCTCTCTCTCTCTCTCTCTCTCTCTCTCTCTCTCTCTCTCTCTCTCTCTCTCTCTCTCTCTCTCTCTCTCTCTCTCTCTCTCTCATTCACTCTCTCTCTCTCAACAATGTCTGCTAGATCAGATTTTTTTCAGTTTTGCTTATAGCTTTCTTACTTTTCTCAAATTTTCCAGTTTACATGGCTTCTACTCTGACGAGGTTAGCTCCCTGGTGCTCCCTCTACAAGAATTTACTTGAGAAACCAGATTGGCAACAAGGTCCCACCCTTTAACAGTCAAAACAACCAAATGCAGCCACCACTCTACTCTAACAGCTTCTTCTCTTGCACTTCCCACCTGTGGAACTCCTTTGCTTTCCTGATAGCTACAATCTCCAAGAGTTTAAATGCAATGTCAATTGCTATTTCTTATCCTCTTGATTCCCATCTTTCTCTTATCCTTTCCCCAACACTCCCTGTATCTTGTTCTTTTTCCCTTTTCACTCTAGGTATGCAACTCTCTTCACACCAGTATTCCAATCCTTTTGCTAACCGTTCTCTGTCACCTCCTGTAACTGGTTCCTCTTGCTCTTTACTCTCCTTTTATATAACCTTTCACTCTCCTCTTATGTAGGCCCCTGCACACCAGTGGCAGTACTGTCTTGTCTGGAGTGAAACAAAAAAAAAAGGTGGGGGGAATAAACGGTTCCTCTTAATATAGCTTTTTTCCATATCTATATGCCATGTTCTTTCAGGGCATAGGCAATCATGGCTTTCCACGTCTCCTGATTGCTCATGGCTCTTAGCACTCCTTCTCCTGCTACCCAACTCAAACTCCACTCTGCCATCCACTTGCTCAAGTATGTTACATGCTGCTTTCCCCTGTCTCACTTCCCCTCTATCTGACCTGTGAGTATCAGATTCTCCAAGCTCCCCTTCCCCATTACATGTCCCAGGAACTTTAGCTGTCTCTTCCTGATGCTCAGTATTAATTGCCTTTACTTTTCCATCATTTTCAAAACCTCATCATTGCTCACATGGCCAATCCATGATATTCGCAGCAACCTTTTGTAGGACCACATTTCAGTTGTTTCAAGTTTTTCCTTCATCTTTGTTGAGATTGTCCAGCATTCACTGCCATTTTGGGGAACTGATCATATAGCAATCCAGTACTCTCTTCTTTGTTTCTAGCAAATTTTTCCTGTCTCTTTATATACTACTCAACTTCTGGAATGTGTCCTTCACCATACCAATTCATCTTTGGACGTCAGTGTCGCACTTTCTGTCTTCTGTTAGAACACTTCCCAGGTATTAAATTTTTTGTACCTGCTTGATTTTAGTATCCCTCACCTGTAGTTGGTATTTTGGGCTCCTCTTTTTGCTGATAATCATACATTCAGTTTTCTTGTAGTTTATTTGTAGTTATTTCGTTCGACTTTTTTCAGCTACCTCATGTTTGAGGTCTTGTAGTTTCCTTTCCGCATCTACTACGCATTGTATCATCTGCGTATCTTATGTTGTTCAGATTGTGGCCGCATACACAGTATAAATAAATAAAATATAAATAAATTTTAGCCGGACTCTTCTATTGTAAGGAAACAATTCTGCTTTATAATATGAATCTGGTGTCAAATCGATCACTGACTGCTTAAAGAATTTTCTGCATATGGTTTTCCTTCACAAATGTCATGTTTGAAACTTTGCTGAAGTCATTGATAATTGCATACAATAACAAATCAGGAAAAAAAGACTTCATCAATACATCAGTGCATTTTCAAACATGACATATGCAAATAAAAACAAAATGTAGATAATTTTTAATGAAGTCAGGGATCTGTTTTCCTAAAATTATAGAAAATTAATATTTCGTAATTCTAACATTTGTAGTGGATAGAGAAAGGCCTAATGAACAATAATACACAAAATTCTTCTAAAAAATCTTTACCTATTTTTTTTTATAAGTGGACCAGTCTATTTAAGTAGTGCCAAAAATTGTTTGAAACTAAATGGTAAATGTTAATCATGCAACAAAATTTTAATAAAATCCAAAATGGATAGACGGAAGTTCTAAACCTGAAATTACATCAGAGATGATGCCAATGAAAAATTATCCTAGTAAAAAAACCATGGCTGGAAACAAAGTGCCAACATTCTCAGATTATCTATCTGTTACAAAATACTCTAAAATTTGAGAGTTCTAATGAAATTCAGAAATTCTAATTCTGAAATGATTTGTAAATCTACCATTCGTGTGACTTGAATACTGCTGCCATATTTTCATATATAGTCATCCACAGACAGATCTGTTTCACTGTATTACAGCTCATTGTTACTGTTAGACAGCCGATCGCTTTTTACCCAGGATTGAAACTCGACCAAATTGGCGTCAGTCGGTTATTCTACCTCTGAGCTATGAGCGCTCGGTAGAATGAGGCAAAATTTTTAGCGTGTATATTATCATTATACACGCCCAATAGCTGAGAGTGTTCTAATTCATTGCTGAATGAACGATATGTAAATGCTAAATTTAGCTACTGTTTTTCAAAGTCTACCATTCTTCCAGAGTGCTCAATCAGGGTGTGAGAGATATATATACACACACTATAGTCATCTGCAGACAGATCTGTTTTGCTGTATTACAGCTCATCAGTATGGCTTAGACTCCAGCCGCTTCCTAACCCAGGATTGAAACCTGACTGAATCGGCATCAGTCAGCGATTCTACCCCTAGGCCACAAGCGTCCAGTAGAAGAAGGCAGGCTTTTTAGCGTGCATAAACACACCCAATAGCTAGAATGCTCCAATTCATTATCGAATGAGCGGTGTGTAAATGCCAGAGTAGCTACTGTTTACCAAGACTCCCACCAGATCACCAAATCATATATATATATATATATATATGATCTGGTGCTCCTTCTATATATCTGGAGATTCTTCACAAAATTCAAAACAATTCTTGCAATGTAATTGATCGTGACCTGGCATCTTGACTTCAGTCACTTTCTTAACAATGTGACATGGCTTCCCTCTGTCTATTCTGCAAATATTTTTGTGGCAATTGTTCTGATGTGCTTTTCTCATTAGTTGCTCAATTGCATGAATTTAAGCGAACTACTAAAAAAATAGCATATGTGCATTGTGGTGCAATGGATATCAGCTTGGAATGAGAAATTGGGGAGCCGAGTTTGAATTCCAGTTGAATTCATTGCATTAACTTACGCACAAATACCCTTGGAAAAGGTATCAATCTGTCGCTTCTTTCCAGTTATGGGTTAAATAACAGGACTGATTGGGTTCTGTAGCCTTGGTTGGCAACCAGTCTACTGCAGAAAGCAATGGCAATCTACTGAAGGATAATCTTCTGCCCAGTCAGTCATGTCTCTTTCGAGACATGATCACCTATGCACGTTTCACGGATGGCACTTAACTGACTGACTAAAAAATAAATTGGCAATTAGATCTCGCCATTCTACTGTTGAAGTAACTGTAAGTTTTATTTCAGTTGTTTCATTCCTTGCACTTCCTTCTGATTTGTTGCTTCCCTGCCACTGACAATCTTCAAAAATTAAACGCTGCATCAATCACCATTTTATCTTCCTAAATCCTGTTCGTTTATTATCCTTTCTTCTCCCAAAGCCTTTTCATTCTCTGTAAATACCAGCATCCTCATGGCATTATCATCTTTCTTGCGATAAAATGATTTTAAAAAAAGTGTATACAGTAAATAAGAAAGTATCAATAAACTTTTTTGATGTCAAAAACAGTTATTCTTGACATTTATTTGTTAGACAAAGCTAACTTTACATTTATTAAATGTTCAGTGAAGCTTAAGAATCAAACAAGGTCATTAAGAAAAGTGATATACAACTAATTTATTAAAGATTTCTTTTTGGTTGTGTGTTTATGGTAATCAAGACAACTAATTGGATTCAAGGCTTGGATTAACCTCAAGTATTCTCAATTCAGATTTATACTCAGGCAGTAACAGTAACAGTGAGATATTATGATGAAGAAACTTCCTTAATGTTTCTTAATTAGACCAGCATAGTCTTATAATTCACAGCTTTGTAAATGGTGGTCATTTTGTTATTGTTTCAAGTTGTGATCCATGGTCATCAACCTGTCATATTCTATGGTTAAACCGGGACAGAAAATTCTATACTGCAGGATAACACATTATGCAACTAAGGGCTTATTTTTAAAACAGTATTCCATTCAGAAATTTTAGGAAAAAGAGTAAAATTTAAACCACCGTCTTAACAAATGACATCTTAATTTTGTGGTCATGCTAACAGTCAAATCACATTGAAGCACTGGTTCTGGTACAATAACTAAAGTTAAGCAATGTTGCATTTGGTCAGTACCTAGGTGGGTGATTGCCTAGAAATAACATATGCTGTAAGCTCATGAGTAGCATAATGGACAACAACTCAGAATTGGGAATTAAAGATCCAAGTTCAAGTCAGGTTTGTTATATTCACTTGGAAAAGGCATGAAACTATCTTCCCTAGCTATATGTTAATTAGTAGGACTTGTATGAGTAAATTATTGTCATAAAATCATTCTAGTTCTAATTCCATGTGCAAGGCCATTTCCAGATTCTCAATAGTTATCTCTCTTTAACCCAACTCTCTAAAGGGAGATAACTACATGGCATCCAAAAGTTGTATCACACATGGAATGAGAATAATATACCCCAGGGATCAAAATAAAGGGTTCAGTTTTAAATTCCTAGCACCTGAATAAGACTGAAGCATACAACAGCTGAAACATCATAAATATGGCAATAAAGATGAGGAGAATAGTTCGAACACAATAAATAATGTTCTATACATATATATATTTATTATTTCACTCTATATATATATATATATATCGTTCTATATAAACACAAACTTATAATTATACTCATTTCGAAAAACCCTCCACATATCTACGTGGAAAGGAAAAAATGGTTGTAAAAAAAAAGAAAGAGCGAAGCACATGAATATCAGCCAAAGGGATTCAGACCGAGTCAGCACATAGCCCAAAGAAAAAACCTGAGACAAGTAATCAATTAACAAAAAAGCACTCAATACTAAAGCAGAGCAGAATAAGTAAAGTATACCTAGTGAGCCAACAAAACTACCACGGTTTCACCTAAGCAGATCATCAGGGAATGTTCTCTGATGATCCACTTAGGTGAAACCATGGTAGGTTTGTTGGCTCACAAAATATAATTTACTTATATTTCTCAATTCTACTATATATATAGTTCGGTCGGGTTTCAATCCTGGGTAAAAAGCAATCAGATGTCTAACCGTACTGATGAGCTGTCATACAGCAAAACAGATCTGTTTGCAGATGACTATATATATATATATATATATATATATATATATAGTTCTATATTTATTATCCCACTATGTATATATATGCTGTTAAATATAAGAGACAATGAATGTCTATTATGTTTAATCATGAGCCGTTCTAAACGTCGTATTTTTGCTTTAATTTCAGTTGAAAATAAAGACAAAAATTCTCCAACATTTGGATAATTATTGGTTTTCTTCTAAGCTTTTGGCTCACATGAGCCATCTTCAGAGAGGTTGTTTAAACTGAAATATTATAAATGCAATGTAATATGTTGTTTCCTGTTTTAAAGTGGCATTTGACTACATGGTTTTGTTGTCATTTTGCGCTAACCCGCAGTGTGACGTCATAAAATCGCATCGCAAACTTAAGAACTGCGTTTATTATTTTTGGTAACTATTGCCGTTGCCAAGCGGAATTTAATGTCAACACAAAATAAAATCGTCGGTGATGGTGGATTTTATAATATTTCAGTTTAAACAACCTCTCTGAAGATGGCTCATCATTTTTTACATTCATTTACGCTCCAATACCCTTGGGAAAGGTATTAATCCATCCCTTCCTTCCAGTTATGGATTAAATAACAGGACAGATTGGGTTCTATAGCCTTGGCTGTCAACCAGTCTACCGCAGAAAGCAATGGCAACCTACTCCGGGATAATCTTCTGCCCAGTCAGTCATGTCTCTTTCGAGACATGATCGCTCAAAGCGTGTATCACGTATGGCACTTAACTGACTGACTAGATTGGTGGTGAGGTCTCATCATATCACAGTCGAATTGACTAGATTTAATTGTGAAGTCTATGTTAAGAGTTTCTTTTCTGGCACATCTTGCTTGCGGAAATCTTTTTTAGCTCCATGCTTTTCCAGCTAACTTTGATCTTCAAAAAATTCAATACAATGTCAGTTGTTGTCTAATATCTTCTCAATTATGCTTCTATTGTTTTCATGCCTTAATAAGATTTCTTTTACTTATTTTTTACACTCAGTAACCTCTTGTGTCTCAGTGGCTTTACTGCCTTGCATGGGTGAAATAATTTTAAAAAGAAATCAAAATAATGTTTTAGTCATGTAATGTGCCGCCATTTCTCGTGAACTTAAAAATAATTTAAAAGATGTCTGAGAAAAAACATTTTCACTTTTTGATCAGTGTGAATCTTTAACATTATTCCTGCCTTTTTACAATCATTTCCTGACCATTTACAACAACACATGAAAAATCCACGAAGAAAAGAATGAAAACTGAAAAAAAAATCCATGAAGAAAAGAATGAAAGCTGAAGAAAATTAAAAAGAAACTTAATGTTTATTTGCAGTAAAGTTGTCTAGGAGAAAATTGTTTTAACTCTCTTCAAATAATTTGCAGCATGTTTGCATACGATTTCTTGATTCGAATAAACTCACATCCCTTTCTCGGATTCCTGTCAGCTGAGATTTCAGAATACTGTGACTGCACTTCTGAACAATGAGGTGTTTTGTGGAATTGACAATAAACTACAACCAGGTCCTGGGTTTGATGATAAACTGCATCTGGCAGCAAGGCCTCTAAATGGGAAGTTTTGAGGAGCATGGAACTATTTCTTAGTTTCTGTTGTTCCCAGGTCCACTCTGAGCTGGGGTGGTAGCACCTGTTATTGTCCCAGCTATGTTTAAATAGTTAACCCCAAACTGGAGTTAAAACAGTATGAAAGTATAAAAATAGATTTTTATATTGAAAATTGCAGTAATACTTTTTTGGAGAAGAAAATATTTCCAGCAATATATTTTTGAAAAAAAATGTATGTGCTAGAAATGCATTGGACTCTCAACAAAACCCTCTTTACAAAAATATGCTAATGAAACCTGATCTACAAACTGATTTCTTACAAAGAATACATATTCTTTTTATATGAATCTATTGTAAAAATCTTGTCAGCATTAAATAACCCATGGAGGTGTTTATATGCCATAAAACAAAATGAACCAAACTGTCTTTCTCTCATTTTAAAGAACTTTTTCAAAAATATAAAACCAGAAGACATCTTGAGTTTAAAAAAAAAAGACAACTTTTTCTTTAAAATCTGACTAAATCAACCTTCTCACTATAAGCAAACATTAAAAAAAATAACTTAAAAACCCAAATTTTTGGTTTTAAATAACTCAGAGATGTTGATATGCCGCTAAACAAAACTCAACCTCATATTTTTTCTTTCTTTCTTTCTTTTTTTCTTTCTTTCTTTCATTGCTTTTGAAGCTAGTTTGTTGGATATAAATCTTCCCCATGTTCAAAGGGAGGAATGGGCCATTATCTTACCATGGTGGTACTTAAAGGCACTATTAGTCTTAACTGATTGATAAAAGTTCTTTCTGGATGATCTAGTCTAACGCATATCAGATCTAATGATGGTTCTCTCTACCCAGGGAAACATAGGTTTGTATCCTTTTCTTTAACAAGATTTTTTATTTAGGTTAGTAGGTGATAATAAATAAACATACTGTTTAATAAATAAATGGGCATCTACTCAAATATGAGTATCCCCTAAAAATGACTATATTTATGTGTGAAGAGTGCTCAAGATCAGAAATAGTGTTTATGGATATAGACAGTGCAGACATAGAAATCAACACTGCATGGTGACAGCCAGTTTCATGACCTAGTTTGAAGATTGCATTGAGGGATGAAACTGACCTGTGTTGAGTGATGTTGTCACACTGTCTATAAGAACTCACATTTATACTAAAAAGCACCTTCATCTCCCATGTTATTGATCCCCACAAATGGTTAGCAATGAATGCTGACAGGCCTTTTTGGTATCCGAAAAACCTTTTGGTAATTCTTTTCACTCAATCAGTCCACAGAATCAATGCAGAGGATAGGAGGTAACTTTGTAAACTTAATGACTCCTATAGCTACAGATCCTATATTTGAAACCAATGTGAAAAAGACCTCTCCTCACAAATCACAGACATGTTTGAAGAGCCACAAGGCCATGCCATAAATGTTTACATGACCAAGCCATGAGTGTCTACAAGGCTAAGTTATAAATATCTACAAGGCCAAGCCATAAATGTTTACATGACCAAACCATGAATGTCTACAAGGCTAAGTCATAAATATCACCAAGGCCAAGCCATAAATGTTTTATTAGGCTTTGCTATATACTATAAATCTACCATTCATCCATGCATTGAATACTGTTACCATATATGGTCAGGTACTTCTGCTATTCATCACGAGATTTTTGATAGAATCCAAAGAAGAATCTGCAATGTAATCAATCTTGACTTGGCATCTCGGCTTTTCTGGAAATATTTTCATGGCAATTGCTTTGACAAGCTGTTTCTTCTAGTGCCCTGACTACATTAATTTGTGTGCTACTAGGCCCTACCCTTTTACTATTGAAATAGTTAAATGTAACAACCTCTTCTATGCTAACAGTTTCTTTTCTTACACTTCCTGTCTGTGGAACTCCCTTACATTTACTTGCTCCCTTGATAGCTACAATCTTTAAAAATTTAATTGCAACATCAATTGTCTTCTATCTCCTTGAATCCCATTCATCTTTTATCCTTTTTTCAATAACCACTCTCCCCAGTCTTTTCTCTTGCTGTAATCTCCTGCGCACTTTTCTCTTGCTGTAATCTCCTGGCCTTTTCTTGGTTGAGTGAAATAATTAAAAACATTATATATATATATATATATATATATATATATATTGTAATGTTTGTTACAATGGTTTATAAAAGTGTAGTATCACTACACAAAAATTTTCGCGTATCGAAACCAAACATTCCTTTCTACATATTTTTGGAAATTAAAAGACACAAAACAGAAACCCAAAGTAAAATGGAAAATCCTGGAAAAAACTAGAACCTGCAACTCGCTTAACGACATCTGCCCTTTATGCTTAAGTGAAAAGCTACACATTCTAAAGTACCCCACCAAAGGTGAATTATTGAACCATAGAGATGAATCAGCAGTGGCATGTAAACATCAAAAATATTTTTCATTAAAATTTAATTAATCAAAAAATACCTCATTCACATAAAATAATCCCCTCCAAAACGGGAATAAACACCCATGTTTAAATCTCAAAATAAAAAAAACGAGCAACATATAAATAAAAGAAAATAAATTCACACAACATTAATAGCAATTTCATTCCATCCACTCATAGATAGTAGTAAAATAAAAAGTATCTACCATTCCTTAAAAAACCTTACATTCTAATTTAAAAATTACTCAGACAAAACTAAAAAGTAACCTGTCCAAAACTAAGCTACTCCGCACCCCTCTCCTAACTCAAGGCTATATCACTATGGCTACAAACTGCTGACTAAATCATACTACACTCCCACCACATTCGCTTACATATCATATTACCAAAAATAAATTGTTTTCACCATTTAATTTTCATTTAATCTCATCACCAGAAGAGGAGCAAACATGGCTCCGAAACACAAAAATTTTTGTGTAGTGATACTATGCTTTTATAAACCATTGTAACAATCATTACAATAAAAAGATCTACGTTGTATCCGAGCACTCTTTATAAAAGCAAATGCATGAACAGTGGGTTTAAAACCTACATGTTCCATAACTTTCTTACAATATATATATATATATATATATATATATATATATATATATTAAGCTGAGTCATAAGTAATTTTCATTGTTGAGTATAAGTTGGTATAATGAATATATCATCCTAACAATTAAACATACATGGTTGTTAAGAATAAAATTGAAATATACTAACATACTTCAGTATCAGCACAGCAGTAGCAACATACACAGTGGATGAAAGTAAAAATGATATTCTCCTTGATGACAATGTGAGAAAAAGAACTTGGAACTTTGATAAGAGTTGATAAGCTGTTCTCTTTGGCTTATCAAACCTTTGCAGCAAATATTTTTTAGATTTTATGAAGTTTATTTTTACAAATAATGGTTTAGTGATACGAGTTTTACTATTTAACCCATAGCTGGGAGAATAAGAGGTGGATTCATATCTTTCTCAAGGGTATTTGTGCATAAATGAATGTAACAAACCCACTGGAAATTGGAACTTGCCTGTTTAACAATTTTAATTTTGAGCTGTTGTCCATTACACCGCTTGCACATCTGAGCTTACAGCACCTGGTATTACCAAGCGATTAACCATTTAGGTACTACCCAAACTTGATATATATATATATATACACACACACACACCGAGGGGGTGCGATGAATGGCTTATCATCTAAATTATGCTAAAGTGTAAATTTATTCAATAAAATTGCCATTGACTCCAGCCATAGCCTTCAGATGACTTCAGAATCTCCTGCAACTCTTCTTGATAGTCTCCTTGTTTAATTTGGTAAATGCTGTCATAAAGTTCATTTTCACTACCAAGTCCTCTTGTGAGTGGTTAAGATCGACATGAAACTCAGAGTATGGTCAGATAAGTAAGCATTTAATTTAACTTATATTTTTTCTATTAATGCTTTATCTATTAGGAAAAATTATTAAAAAGTTGTGAGTTTAAAAATGTATTTTTTTGACAGTATTTGTTTATTTCTATTATTATATTTTATATTTCAGACTGTCCTTGGCCTTCATCAGAAACAAATGATTTTAAAATTCAAATTAGAAACGTATTTCGCGAGATATTTCAATAACTAAACTTTTTTAGATACATTCAAAAAATTTTTTATCTAAAACAAAATTTATAAATATTATTAAAGATAGGTTTACATTTACAAATATTCTTTTAAAAAATCTGTCGCTTTCTGCGTCACCTGATGTAGACAAACTCTCTCCACAGACGCGTCACGTGATGTAAACAAACGCATCACGTGATGTAAACAGACTCTCTCCACAGACGCCCTCGCGAAATACGTTTCTAATTTGAATTTTAAAATCATTTGTTTCTGATGAAGGACCAAGGATGGTCTGAAATATAAAATATAATAATAGAAATAAACAAATACTGTCAAAAAAATACATTTTTAAACTCACAACTTTTTAATAATTTTTCCTATACATATTAAGACAGTATATGTGGATGATCACTATGCTTTATCTATTGATATTGATCACTACAATTCTGAAGACTGAAAAAATTTTATCTCCCAGAAATACACCGGTTGACCATTTTCTTTGCTGGAACACAATTGTTTTATTGTTGAATTGTTCCTGGTTCTGTACACTTCCGAATATCGGTTATGAAAGATCTGAATATTGATTTTGTGTTGAACCATGAACTTTTCAGCACTCCTTGTACTGGAACAATGGAATAAATGGAACAGTGATAAAACAGACAATAAAAGCCCTTGTCTCTTTAGCCAAAAGTAAAAAAAAAAAAAAAAAAAATGAAATGTTATTTGTGTATATTTTCTCTGGGATTTTTATGTTCATCATATTTGGTTTGAAAGGACTTTTCGATTTGTGCATAATTTTTCAAAGTGTTTCTTTGGTTTTTAGCAAGGTATCAAATGCACTAATCTATATATACACACAAACCCACATGATATGATAGCTAAATTATTGCCAGTTTATATTTTTAATTTCATGCATTTGTTTTGTTTGTGTTAGGTTTTGTCAACTGTTATGGACCAGGTTAAGGTTTGAAAGGAACAACACGATCACAAGGGTAGAAATAAAAAATATATATTAACAAGAAATAACAATAAAAAATGTGGAAGCTGTGAGTATGACTGTCAGTCTGGTTTGGAGTGAACTACTACCAACTCGACTCTCTCTCTTGAGAGGCGTAGTATATATACTGTTAGGAAGAATTGATTCTGGTGTTACAGGTACGGGCCCATGACATCCCTTTCCCAAGCTTTTACCTCGCAGGGGTCTTTAATATTTTTTTCCTTTCTGGATTAATCATCAATGTGGTTGGTGCTGGTATGACTGTCAGTCTGGTTTGGAGTGAACTACTACCAACTCGACTCGACTTGACTCTCTCTCTCTTGAGAGGCATAGGAAGAGTTAATTCTGGAGTTACAGGTAAGGACCCGTGACATGCACACTATAGTAGAAAAAGAACACCATTCCACAAATCCTCAGCCAGAAATCTTGATACAGCATGCTGTACTTTTTGGGGGTCAATCTGAGGACAATTCAGAGGATTCAAAAAGAGTTGGATGAGTCTAATGATGGCTTGGAAAACTCACTCTGATCATTCTGATAAGAAACAAACTCTGGAATTTGTTAATGAAGGCCTCAAACTCAGCCCAAAGGCCAACATCAAGTGCCTTGATGAGGTAATGCTGACCTGAGTCAACAGGGTGGTGCTGAAAAATCCTATGCCTGGCACTAGGACTCTGTACCATGAAACACAAGCAGGAGAACACAGTCATGGCTTTCAAATGATTTCTGTGACCATATAACCCCTAACATCTGGCTACCTTACTCCCCAGACTTCAAACCTCTTGATTATTAGGTGTGGGGTGCAGTTGAACAAGAGACCAATGAAACTCCTTAGAATATCAACAATGAACTGAAGGTAAGGATTATGGTAGCATTCACCTCAGCCACTTCCCCACTGACGAAATGTGGCCTCCCTTTGTCTCTTCTATAAATACTTTCATGGCTTCTGCTCAGACGAACTTAAGTTAATGGTGCCTCCTCAACAGGTGTTTACTCGTGCAAACAGATTGGCAACTGGGTCCCACCCATTCACAGTCAGGTTAGCCAAATGTAGACGACAATTCTACTCCTGCAGCTTCTTCTCTCGCACTTCCCACCTGTGGAACTCGCTCCCATATTCTTGCTTTCCTGACGGCTGCAACCTCCAAATATTTAAATGCAATGTCAATACTCATCTACTAACCACTTGACTCTAGCCCTTTCCCCACCCCATATATCCTTCCCTTTCTCTCCACCTTTGAAACTGCCATCATGCCTGCATTCTCATCTTTCTATTGCTCCTTACTAACTGGTTTGTACTCCTCTTCACTCTCTTTTAATTAATCTTTTTACAGTTATGTAGCCCCCCGCACATCAGTGGCATTTCTGCCTTGCTCGGGGGGAAATGCTTAAAAAAACAAAATAAGTGTTCAGAAGAATTGCAGGAGATTCTGAAGTTGTCTGGAGGTTATGGTTGAAGCCAATGGAGATTTTATTGAATGAATTTTTACTCTTTTATATTTGAAGACATTCTTTTGTAATTTTGGTGAATATATTTGTTAAAATGAAATGTCAGTGTCCTTTTTATTTTGGCATAATTTAAATTACAATTCATCCATCACACTATCTATCTATCTATCTATCTATCTATCTATCTCGTTCTCCTTCTTATCTATCTATCTCGTTCTCCTTCTTATCTATCTATCTATCTATCTATCTCATTCTCCTTCTTATCTATCTATCTATCTATCTCGTTCTCCTTCTTATCTATCTATCTCGTTCTCCTTCTTATCTATCTATCTCGTTCTCCTTCTTATCTATCTATCTCGTTCTCCTTCTTATCTATCTATCTATCTTGTTCTCCTTCTTATCTATCTATCTATCTTGTTCTCCTTCTTATCTATCTATCTATCTCATTCTCCTTCTTATCTATCTATCTATCTCGTTCTCCTTCTTATCTATCTATCTATCTATCTCGTTCTCCTTCTTATCTATCTATCTATCTATCTCGTTCTCCTTCTTATCTATCTATCTATCTATCTCGTTCTCCTTCTTATCTATCTATCTATCTATCTCGTTCTCCTTCTTATCTATCTATCTCGTTCTTCTTATCTATCTATCTTATTCTCCTTCTTATCTATCTATCACTACTTTTCAGATCGCTTCAACTACATCCCTCTTCAATTCATGTCTTTTTCTGTCCTAGAAGATTCACAAACTGATACTTTTTCACTTAATTATATATACATACATGTAAGAAAAGTTAGCGATTATGTTATTCCCAAACAAAAATGAGTTACTGAATGAAAGAACAGAAATTATGACTAAGTTTAACCATATCATAAAATTTTTATTAGATTCATGTAAGCATGGATAAAAACATAATTTCTTTTAATTTTAAAAATTGCTCATTCAAAATTTCCCCGTTACATGAACATTCAAAAAAATCCCCATTACGTTGTTTGTTCTTAAAAAAAAGATGGTAAAGTCAATTATTGCAAATCACCTGAAGACACCACTCAGGGTAGAAACCTAGGTTGCGTAATAACAAATTTGCATTTACAAATGAAGAATATTCAAAAGTTCTACAATATAATTGTATTGAACACTTTTTCATACAACTGTACTGGTCTAATTTTTTTATGACCAAAAACTAAGTAATTAAATAATCAATATATATATATATATATATATATATATATATATATATGCACACCATAGACATAATATACACAGTTGAATGTAAAAATGGGACATCTATTTGAAATATAAATATTCACTTAATACCATTTTAAGTAATATTGGATTAAACATAAATCAATTAATTCTTTATAAATATTAAATTTTGTTTTTGCTAGCACATTTATTTCAGTGTGTATATAATATATATATATATATATATAGACCTAACCACAAATTTACTATTTATGTGTGTGGGTGTGTGTACATATATACATACATTTGTATCCCACTCAGCATTAATGCATTTTATGGTGTTACTGTCTTTGATAATTAGCTGCTTTTATATTGGAATAACAATCAGAAATTAAATATTGATATTTAAGATGTCACTATAATTTTTAAAAGCTTCTGTAGTCAGTCAAATCTCCACCCACCATCAAACCCAATATAATCAACTTTTACTGTTATCAGTTTACTAAACACTAGTCCAACCAAAAGAGTGTCTTGTAACATCTGCTTGCTTTCACACTTAAGTGAATCATCATAGGTCTTAACACCTGGCAAGGTCACATAGTCATTATGCATCCACGACACACATGTGTGCGTGCACACACACACACACACACACACACACACACACATATATTAAATAATATAGACAACTGTTGTCTATTTTATGTAAATTTTTAAATTTATTTATTTATTTTTTACTTAAACATGAAAACAAACAAAAACTAAAAATTATCAAAGCTATATACATAAAACAGTTGAAACCTAACCTGAACAAGATAAACTATGAAATCTCTAAAAATATCCTTAAATGTCTACAATTAATAACAGAAGCCATTGATTTATTCCACTGGCTTCTCATACTTAATATTTTTTGTTTTTACTCTCGCTTGGTCATGTGTGATGTCATGAGCTGTGATGTGAAATTTGCTTCCAGCATCTTATATGCACGAGTTTGTTGTTGCTTGGAAATCTTCCATGTAAACAAAACAGTTTATCATTATCGTTTGTCTGTGGTTATAATATATAATATAATTTGACATCTTTGAAAATGGTTTATGTAAGGCGAAAGCTTAAATTAGATCATTAAAAAATTATGCATCAATATTGTAATTTTCTTTCTTCAGCTAATGATAATGCTATTATTAAGCTTATCAGACAATGTGAAAAAAATTTACATAAAATGAACAGACAACACTTGTCTATATTATTTAATGAAATATGCATTAATGAAAAAATGCTACCTAAATATACACAATATATATATATATCACTTAAATGATCGGTGTCTCTTCTATCAAGTTCACTTTGCAAACTTTCCTGAATATATAATAATATACATGTATAGTTTTTGGTGATATTTTTTCAATATTTGTGTGTTTATATACTGTTGTGGAACTGGTTTTATTTGTTACTTTTGTGTGTAAGTCTGTTAGTGTGAAATTTGTTTTTTTTGCTTGATGAATGTCATGCTATCTTCTTTCTCCTCTTATTTCTTTTTTTTCTACTAGTTTTCTGCTAATTTTTAAGGAGTGATGGATTTTCAGTGATTTTTGTGGTGTGTTGACTCCTTGGCTTTAAAAGTGACAGTTGAATATTCATACATATGTGTCTGAGTGTGTATGCCTGTATGTGACCATATGTATGCGTCTGACTGTGTGTTTGCATCTGAGTATGTGTTTATATACATGTGCCCACACATTTGCACACAAACCTGTATAGTTGTGGGTGTTAATTGTGCAAGTGTTTTTAATGTGAATTGGTGCATTTTTTTATTGATACATTGGTTGATTGCATTTTTTGAATTTTTTGTGCAGTTTTATTTGTTGTTTTTCATTTTTTTATTATCATTGGGATTATTATATATATGTATACATGTGTGTGTGTGTATGTCCACTCCTGTGTATTTGTGTATATGTATTTTTGTGTTGTAATAAGTTTAACTGCGTGTTGGTTTTTATATTGTGGTAACTGTATGTGTTAGTTTTATGTGTGTTTTTTGTTAATGGGTTTGGTGGGGTAATTGGTATTTATTTGTTATATTATTGTGGTCATTCTTTTCTAATTAATTTTTGTTTGGTATTGGTGGGGGCAAGGTGTTAGGTATGTTGAATTGTGTTTGTGATAGAATTGTTATTTATACTCTATTTGTTTTGTATGTATTGGTAATTAAGTGGCAATGTAAATATTTATTTGAGTGTATGCATCTCCTCATTATTTCATTTTTCTAGTTTAGTAGTTTTTCAAGGCAATTATTGCTAACTCACCCCCCACCCACTAAACACAGTTTGCAGTTTCTTCTAATGCTATTGTGTGGGGCCACTCTTTTTATGATTTTCCATTTAATTTTTTTAGTTATATTATTTAGTTTGAGGCTTCAAATATATATTTTGACAATGTTGTTGTGTTCATGTAACTTTCCGTTTTGAATGTTTTTATAACTGTTTAAAGGTTGTTTCTGTGGCTTCTATGAATTTTTTTTTCTTCTGTGTTGATGTTATTTATTATAGTAGCTTTATATATTATATTGCTGGTTAGACATTGGTTTCTAATGGTACAGTTGTTTTTGTTCCAACTACTGCATTTATTAGTCTTTTGTTCGTTAATGTTATTGTTTCATTTTTTTTTAGTATTTTTATTGTGTTTAGTTATTATTTTTTTCATGTTATCCATGCAGCTGTAACTGATTTTGGAATGGGTTGAGGCTGTAGTTCATCATATAAAGATGTTGGTCCTTTTTGCCTATCCTATTAAGGAAACTGGTAAAAAATAGCATCAGAACTGTTGGAAAGAATGTCAAGAACTTGTAAAACAGTAATTAAAGCCAGTGGGAGTTTATTGACAAAAACAAACCATCATGCTGTTGAACGATAGTTAAGCTTTTATTTTTTGTCAAAATAAAAGCAGATACATTGTAGTTACATAAATGTTATCTTTTACTTTAAAAAATACAAAAATATCACATTTTAAGGCATTATCCAGCATCATCAAAAACCTGGCTTTAGCCTCCTAAACTAAGGCAAATATATGTAGTATGACCAAACATTATCATCATCTTAAGTATAGTCAGTCAGAGTTACCCACTAGTTTTGCTTGCCACTCTTCCTTGCCCTTGCCCTCTGATTTTGCTTAGGGTGGTTCAAGACTTTGGCTCATTTATTAAAGAAGTTGATCCTTTTTGACTGTCTTATTAAAGGAACTGATGAAAAACAACCCAAAAGCAAGCATCTAGAATGAGGTAATTTATTTTGTTTTAACATTGGTGTTCACACTGTATAAGGCCCATGAGTAAGATTTTTTTTTTTTTTTTTTTTAATCATTTCACCCCGAGCAAGGCGGAAACGTCACTGATGTGCAGGGGTTACATAAATGTAAAAAGATTAATTAGAAAAGAGTGAGGAGTACAAACTAGTTAGAAAGGAACAATAGAAAGCTGAGAAAGCAGGTGCGATAACAGATACATAGGTGGAGAGAAAGGGAAGGTTATACAGGGGAGGGGAGAGAGCTAGAGGCCAGTGGTTAGTAGATGAGTATTAACTTTGCATTTAAATTTCTGGAGGTTGTAGCCGTCAGGAAAGCAAGAATACGGGAGTGAGTTCCACAGGCGGGAAGTGTGGGAGAAGAAGCTGCAGGAGTAGAATTGTCGTCTGCATTTGGCTAACCTGACTGTGAATGGGTGGGACCCAGTTGCCAGTCTGGTTGCACGAGTAAACACCTGTTGAGGAGGCATCAGTGACTTAAGCTCGTCCGAGCAGAAGCCATGAAAGTATTTATAGAAGAGACAAAGGGAGGCCACATTTCGATGATGGGGAAGTGGCTGCAGTCGAGTCACCAGATCCGTACCTATCACATTACAGACTCTCCTTTGGAGCTTGTCAAGAACACTGAGGAGAACGGCAGGGGCACCTGACCATAAATGGCAGCAGTACTCCATGCACGGACGGATGGTTGACTTGTATATATGCAGGATGGATTCAGGTGGAAAAAACATCCTGGATCGACATAGTGGCCCAATCTTCTTAGCAGTAGATTTTGCTATGGATTCAATATAGTGGTTCCATTTGAGGTCTGAGGAGAGGGTAAGTCCAAGGAGGTGTAGTGTATTACTCTCAGGGAGAATCACTTGGTCCATGCTTATGGGAGGCAGAAGAGGTTGCCTGTAATGGTTGACAGACAACAGCTTGGTCTTAGAGACAACAGCTTGGTCTTAGGGATGTACAATTTATGTGTATATTTGGGTAAGATAACAGTTAACCCTCAACTTCAACAGGTGAAGATTGTAGTGATTAGGGAAACATCATCTTGGCAGTCAGTTTCACAAAATAGATATTGGTAAGAAGAAGCTACAATTTATGCAGATATGTGGGGAAGATAAGTTAACCCCAGACTTGAACAGGTTAAGATTATAGTGATAAGGGAAATATCTTGGGATTTGGTTCTAGAGAACAGTGATACACAAGAAGAAGCTATTCAGGTGTAACTTACTTTTGACTGTTGAAATATGGATGGAATCAGGATGTTTTAAAAATATTAAGTCAAATTAACAAATATAAATAGAAAATGGTTTTTGTACATGGTGAACATTAATATAAAAAATGGAAGAAAAAAATATTAAATCCTTAAATCAGTCTCAGTCTATTTTACAGATTACATATTTTTAGCATGAAACATTTTTGCAAAAAAAAAAAAAATTATACTATCTTTTATTTTCTTCTCTGTATAACATCTGCTTTAAGATTCTTTGAAAAACCAAGATATTAAAGCATTACAGGAGCAAAACCACAGCTATGTTTATGGAAACATATTCTTCAATATGGTATTAAATCTTCAAAATGTATGCACTAGTGTAATGACTTTGTTGCGCTACCATAGTTTATTAGATTTTTGTTAGATAACGGAACTTGATAGATGACGTGAGAAGTTGTAAAACGAACAGACAAGAAAACAAAAGAAGCATCACGAGAAAGAAGCAGAAGGAATAAAAAACACTGGTCATCTCATAAAAAAGAGAGAAGAGATTATCAAAAAAAGAGAGAGGGATAAAGTGGTTATATAGACAGTTTGAAAAAAAAAAAGAAAGTTTTAGATTAAAAAGAGAATGGGATTAATGTGAAAGTTACTGTGAAAAGCAGAATCGATTGTGTAAAGAGTTGAAAGAGGAAAAAACCAAAACAGAGAGAGGGAGAAAGAGAATTGAATAATTATATGAAAACAAAAAATATAAAAAAAAAATGGAATGAAGAGAGAGTTGAAAGAGGGAGAAAGAAATAGGTATGCCATACTGGGTTGGGAGTAAAAAAAAAAAATCTACCCTCAAAAATAAATAAAATAGACAAAATAAAATAAAGAGGCTAAAAACTGAGAGAGAAAGGTGGACATTAATACGCTGGTGCACAAAAACAGATGAGAAAAAAAAATCATTCACGAAAACAATTTTATGTACCAAGACGTAGAAAGAAAAACATGAACGGAAAACAAACTGAAAAAAAAGAGCCTATTGGAGTGATAGATGAATAAAGAGAGTGTCAAGACACTGAAAAATAGATGGATGTTTGGTGAGAGATAAGTGAAATAATATAATCAAAAGACTAAAAGAGATAATTGGAGAGACAGCTGGAAAATGAAAGTGTCAGGACTGTGATGGAGAGATGATTGGAGAGACAGCTAAAAGAAGAGTCTAGACAATGAAAAAGATGATTGAAGTGATAGCTGAAGAAAGATCCAAGACAGTGAAAGAGAGATGATTGGAGAGATTGATGAGAGAAAAATCAAGACAATAAAAGAGAGATGATTGGAGAGATTGATGAGAGAAAAATCAAGACAATAAAAGAGAGATGATTGGAGAGATTGATGAGAGAAAAATCAAGACAATAAAAGAGAGATGATTGGAGAGATTGATAAGAGAAAAATCAAGACAATAAAAGAGAGATGATTGGAGAGATTGATGAGAGAAAAATCAAGACAATAAAAGAGAGATGATTGGAGAGATTGATGAGAGAAAAATCAAGACAATAAAAGAGAGATGATTGGAGAGATTGATAAGAGAAAAATCAAGACAATAAAAGAGAGATGATTGGAGAGATTGATGAGAGAAAAATCAAGACAATAAAAGAGAGATGATTGGAGAGATTGATGAGAGAAGAATCAAGACAATAAAAGAGAGATGATTGGAGAGATTGATGAGAGAAGAATCAAGACAATAAAAGAGAGATGATTGGAGAGATTGATGAGAGAAAAATCAAGACAATAAAAGAGAGATGATTGGAGAGATAGATGAGAGAAGAATTAAGACAATAAAAGAAAAGAGATGGTTGGAGAGATTGATGAGAGAAAAATCAAGACAATGAAAGAGATGATTGGAGAGATTGATGAGAGAAAAATCAAGACAATAAAAGAGAGATGATTGGAGAGATTGATGAGAGAAAAATCAAGACAATAAAAGAGAGATGATTGGAGAGATTGATGAGAGAAGAATCAAGACAATAAAAGAGAGATGATTGGAGAGATTGATGAGAGAAAATTCAAGACAATAAAAGAGAGATGATTGGAGAGATTGATGAGAGAAGAATCAAGACAATAAAAGAGAGATGGTTGGAGAGATTGATGAGAGAAGAATCAAGACAATAAAAGATATATAGTTGGAGAGATAGATGAGAGAAGAATTAAGACAATAAAAGAGAGATGGTTGGAGAGATTGATGAGAGAAAAATCAAGACAATGAAAGAGATGATTGGAGAGATTGATGAGAGAAAAATCAAGACAATAAAAGAGAGATGATTGGAGAGATAGATGAGAGAAGAATCAAGACAATAAAAGAGAGATGGTTGGAGAGATTGATGAGAGAAAAATCAAGACAATGAAAGAGATGATTGGAGAGATGAAAGATAAATCAAAACAATGAAAGATGGTTGGAGTGATAGATAACAGAAGAATTACAAGAGTGAAAGAGAATTGGAGAGACAGCTGAAAGAAGAGTAAAAACAATGAAAGAAAGATGACTGGAGAGACAGCTGGAAAATGAAAGTGTCAGGACTGTGATGGAGAGATGATTGGAGAGACTGCTGGAAGAAGAGCCTAGACAATGAAAGAGACGATTGAAGTAATAGCTGAAGAAAGATCCAAGACAGTGAAAGAGAAATAATTGGAGAGATAGATGAATAGAAGAGGGAGTCCTCAAGGACACATGGCCCAGATAGTGAGGGAGAGATATAGGAAAGAGTCAATATTATGAAAGAGAGATATTAGATATGTAAGACGATGAAAGAGAGATGATTGAAGAGAGAGCTAGAAGAAGACTCAATACAGTGAAAGCGAGATAGATTATTGGAGAAACAGCTGAAAGAATAGGAATCTGGACAGCGAAAGTGAATAAGAGTTGTCACATAGAGAAAAATAAATGAGTGGAGACAATCTGTTATGGTTACTTGGTATTATCCAAATTATTCTTCTGTAATTATATTTTCAAAAACATACAAGGAACACATTATCGCAATTGGAGGCAAGTGAAAGCCATTGAAAAATGGGGGCAGGGGAGAAAGTAATTTATCTCCTTATTGAAAAGAAGGTGGCTGGATAGGAAGAATCTATTGTGTTGGGTTGTTCGCTAGTAGCAGCTATTATTAGCTCCGCTGATTATGGATCAGTTGTATTTGTGGGTTACACGTCAAAACAGTTGGCTGACCAACTATTCAATAGATTTATGAAGCTGCTTGCCACTCTTCCTTACCCTTGCCCTCTGATTTCGTTTAGGGTGGTTCAAGACTTTGGCTCATCTATTAAAGAAGTTGATCCTTTTTGACTGTCTTATTAAAGGAACTGATGAAAAACAACCCAAAAGCAAGTATCTAGAATGAGGTAATTTATTTTGTTTTAACATTGGTGTTCACACTGTACAAGGCCCATAAGTAAGATGCACAGTTTATGTGTATATTTGGGTAAGATAACAGTTAACCCTCAACTTCAACAGGTGAAGATTGTAGTGATTAGGGAAACATCATCTTGGCAGTCAGTTTCACAAAATAGATATTGGTAAGAAGAAGCTACAGTTTATGCAGATATGTGAGGAAGATAAGTTAACCCCAGTGGTGTAAGTTTCTTACTGGAGCAGTACGGTGAACTAGCCATTTCTCCTTCATCTTTAGCGATGTATCATAGGCACAAGTTCTACTTGAGGTCTGGGTCTGCTTGTGGTCTGGGTTGAGTTTGAGGCCCAGTAATTATGCAAATCATAGGGCCGCCCTAAGAGAATATCTATTTATCAAGACTGGTGGGAATTCAGAGTCGCACCAGCAACGTTGTAATGTCAGTAAATCATTTAAGTGCCACACATGATACATGCTTTGGGCGATCGTGTCTCGAAAGAGAGATGACTGACTGGGCACAAGATTATCCTTCAGAAAGTTGCCATTGCTTTCTGTCATATTATTTAACCCATAACTGGTAGGAATGACTGACTATTATCTTTCCCAAAAGTTTTTGTGCATAGGTGAATGTAAGGGAATTAAACTTGAATTCAAACTCAGCACCTCAATTTGTTGTTCTGAGTTGATAGCCACTGTACCACAATGCACATGTTGTAATGTGACTGGTGTAAAATATCCATTAGCATTATGGTGCTGTCTTTTCTCCAAATATTTTCATAACAGCTAACATGACAAACTTTTTCCTCTGGTGCCTCAACCACAGGAATTTAAGTGCATACTAGATTGTGCATTTTGGTGCAGTGGATACCGACTTGGAATAACAAATCGGGGTGCCGAGTTTGAATTCCTTGCATTCACTTATGCACAAATACCCTTGGGAAAGGTATTAATTTGTTTCTTCCCCCCAGTTATGGGTTAAATAATATGACAGATTGGTTTCTATAGCCTTGGCTGGCAACCAGTCTACCACAGAAAGCAATGGCAACCTACTGTGGGATAATCTTCTGCCCAGTCAGTCATGTCTCTTTTGGGACATGATCGCCCAAAGTGTGTATCACGTATGACACTTAACTGACTGACTGACTAGATTGGCATCTAAGTCCCACCTTTCTACTGCTGAAATAGTTAAATCTAATTGCCTCTTCTACTGTAATTGTTTCTTTTCTTGCACTTCCTGCCTGTGGAACTCCCTTCCATTTATCTTCTTTACTGATGGCTACAATCTGCAGAAATTTAAATGCAACATCAATTGCCATGTTCTATCTTCTTGACTCATGATCATCTTTTATTATTTCTTCAAGACACCCATTTCCTAATCTTTTTTCTCACTCTAACCTTCTGCACACTAGTGATGGTTTTGCTTTGCTTGAGGTGAAATAATTTTAAAAAATTATCTCTCTTCCTATTTGAGTCAACAGAGATATGGTTCTAAAGAAGAATGCTGAGAATACCATGGATAAAACATGTGAACGATGAGGAAGTTTTTAAGAATACGAGAACACTTACAATCAGAAAAACTCGGTTAAGTGCCATAT
Source organism: Ascarosepion bandense (assembly GCA_037127315.1). Taxonomy (NCBI): domain Eukaryota; kingdom Metazoa; phylum Mollusca; class Cephalopoda; order Sepiida; family Sepiidae; genus Ascarosepion; species Ascarosepion bandense. The sequence goes on from JBBBDQ010000216.1 coordinate 652,511, forward strand.
GGGATACGCACTTGGGTGATCATGTCTCAAAAAACTAACTGAGCAAAAGATTTTTCCTTAATAGGTTGCCATTACATTCTGAAGTAGACTGGTTGCCAACCCAATAGGTCCTGTCATTTAACCCATAGCTGGAGAGAGAAGCAGATTCATATCTTTCTCAAGTGTATTTGCATATATATGAATGCAATGAATTCAATTGCATACATACAGGTGTTAATAAAGTTACTATGCACTTATATACAATAATAATTAGGAAAGAACTATACTATACACTTACAATAATAATTAGGACAAAACAATTAATCAACAGGCCAGAAATTAATTCTTAAAATGGTTGTAATAAAGTTACTATACACTTACAATAATGTAATTACAATAATGGTTGTAATAAAGTTACTATACACTTACAATCATAATTAGGACAAAACTATACTATACACTTACGATCACTGGCCAACAAAAAAAAAATTCATGGTGCCTAAGATGTTTCAAATGTCTTTACCTAATTTGAGGGTGCTGATTCCAGAAATGCTGCCACTTTTTTTTCTATCAGGTCTAGTTTTTCTGCTATGGTATACCCTCCCTCTGTAGGAAGCCGAAAGATACAATAAAGACAGACAAATCGAAGAAACAATATTTTATGTAACTTTAAGACACATATTTATTAAATCACACCAAAATATTCACAATTAAATCTTGCAGTTGTAAAAAAATGTTAAGCATAGACATCATCGTCCATAAAGTGACGTTTTACTGATTTTCTAGAATGGGAGGCTCCGGCATCATTGCGCTTGATAGACCAACAATAGTCTGCAAGCATCGTGGCATCCCAATGACCTTGATAGCAAACTTCCATGTCGCTGATGTCTTGATGGAAGCGCTCCACATCACCTAGATTTTCTTGAAAACGGGCAAGATGGCCGTGCAAAAAATATAACTTGATGCTCATACTTGCACCCAGTTGATGGAGACTTACAATTAATGTTTCCACAAGCTCTTTGTAGTTGGGCACCTTTATTTTTCCCAAGAAGAATTTTACTACATTTGTAAATGCCGTCCAGACACTCACTTCTGCAGGATTCATAACATTACAGAAATTTCCGTCATTCATTAAGTTTCGAATCTGGAGGTCCATCAAAAATTCCAGCTTTTAATTTCTCTGTGGTTAGGCCTGAAAACTTCATGCAAATGTATTTGAAACAGTCGCCATCTTTCTCAAGAGCCTTCAAAAACTGTTTCATGATGCCAAGCTTTATGTGAAGAGGAGGAAACACAATTTTGGAACACTCCACCAAAGGAGAAGCCAGAACATTGAGAGAGCCAGGAATCAGTTCACTGCGCAATCTTCTTTTATCCAGTGCTCTGTTCTTGCCCTGCTATCCCACAAACACAAGAAGCAAGGAAATTTTGTGTAGCCACCTTGTAACCCAAGGAGAAACACAACCATTTTCAAATCGACACATATGATCCATTGGTGCTGTCTGCATGAAATTTTTTCCAGAACAAATTTGATTCCATCATATTTTTCTTTGAGGGTCGTTGAATGGCCTAGAGGAACTGATCCATATAAGTTGCCATTGTCAAGAAGAACACATTTTAAACTTCTTTTGGAACTGTCTATAAAAAGGCGCCAATCTTGAAGATCATGCTGTTGGACACCAAGCTGCCGCAGCAGGCTGGCAACATCGTTGCAAAATACGATGTTGTTTTCCTGAGTGAAATATGGCAAGAATTCAATATGGCGTTTTTTTATAGAAGGTTATGAGAGTGCCAGTCTGAAGTAGATTTTTGTCTTTGAGTCTTGAAGCTAAAAGTTCAGAAGATTCTTTGGAAAGGTTGTGATCTCTAGTCAGATCATTAAGTTCTCCTTGAGAGAAAAGCTGTGGTAGTGAAGAAGGAGGAAAACCGACATCTGAAACTGGCTTCACTACTGTCAGTGGACAAACCAGAGGCTTGGTCTTCTTCAGAACCAGGCAATTCCAATTCGGGCAAGTTTTTAAACACTGGAACAGGAATTTCATTGCAGTGTGGAATTGGCCTAATTACAGACTTGAGGTTTGGATAAACCAACGAATTCCTGTTCTTCCTGTTGATTTCCTTTGTTTTGACTGCACAGAAGTAGCAGTCATCAAAATGTTTTTTTGGTTCACGCCAGACCATTGGAATACCAAAGCAGAGTGACTTTCTACCCTTTTTTGTCCACTGTCAAAGATGCTCAACACATTGCTTGCATACAATATGGGGTGCCCATGCTATATCTTGATCACCCACCATTACTTTGAAGTAAGCAAAATAAGCACACTTCACAAATTCACTTATCCTTTTCTTGTTGAATTGCAACATATATTCCCCGCAAATATAGCAAAACACATTTGAATTGTTTAAACAACGTCGCTCGGAGAGAATGTAGCCATGATTAATTTTTGCTCCAAAAATCTGCAACAAAAGTAAAATAATGCAGCTTATTTCCTGTCTGACTTATAAATGAATTCCTAACATTAAGAGAATAAACCTTACTTCGACCAAGAAATCAACAAAAGAGAAAGTGAAATCAATAACAACAAATGAGGGTGGGAAAATGAAGGAGTTAAAGAAATCGAAAGACTGAATAAGTCCTTAAAGAAATGGAACATGAAACGTCACGTTGGATGACAAAGTAAACAAACACATTGTCCAGAAGAAGAAATGAGTAAAACATACCATTGATGCCAAGGATGGGAGCGGATAAAGAAGAGGAGTGCCGTGATGCAAGTGGTTGCCAAAAGGAAATAAAGATCATCCGGAAGAGGAAATTAGTAAGAAAGTAACTTTTTAGTTAAGAGTAACTTAAAGGGAGATAATCGGTTCAAAACAGGGGGGCAGAATACCTAGTTTTAAGGTAAAAAAAGGTATAAAATAGCAAATTTCTCAAAAACTTGACCTGATGAGAAAACATTAATATGATTTTCGGAATCAGCACCCCAGAATTAGTGTAAATCGGCTTAGAAACCTTGGACACCAAAAAATGTGTTGGCCAGTGAATTAGGACAAAACAATTAATCAACAGGCCAGAAATTAATTCTTAAAATGTTTGTAATAAAGTTACTATACACTTACGATAATGTAATTACAATAATGGTTATAATAAAGTTACTACACACTTACAATAATAATTAGGACAAAACAATTAATCAACAGGCCAGAAATTTATTCTTAAAATTGTTCTGGTTAATAACAATGAAATTCTCTGGTAAACAATAGTAATATTAATTGCCAATGCTGTTTAAACTGCAAGCCAACTGCTTTAGTGGATTCCCTACAACATGAGAGAATTATAAGTAATAGTAAAGCGACTTTATTGCTGCCATCTACATTGCAAGATGATGGATGCTATGGGCAGATGATTTGATAAGTCTGGAGATTAAAGACCGAAATATAATATGTTTAATATACAGAATGGCAATAAAATCACTATACAGTTACTTACAATAACAATTAAGACAAAGTAATTAATCACCAGTCCAGATATTTATTATTAAAATGATTCTGATTAATAACAATAAAATGGTATGGTAAAAAAATAAGAAATTAATTAGCGATATCATTCGAACAGTAATTCTGATTGATTTGCTTTTATATTATAAGTAACTGTATAGTGACTTTATTGACACCCTGTATGTGTGTGTGTGTGTGTGTGCGCATATATGCATATATATATATATATATATATATATACACATACACATATATATATATATATATATATACACATATATATACACACATATATATATATTATGGAAATTAACGAAGATTAATGAAACTTGGTTATAAACAACCAATAATTTGAAATGATTTGTTTGAAAATCATTTTCAAATATTATAATAAAATAATGTTCAAACAAATCATTCCATATATATATATATATATATATATATATAGGTTGTGTGGAAAGTTTTCTAGAAAAAAAAACCTCTTTCAACTTCTTTCTTTCCAAGCAACTTTGGTCTTTAAAAATTCAAATACAATGTCAATCATTCTTGTCTGTCTTCATAATTCATGTTCTTTTATTGACCTCTCTCCTTAATACTAGTTTTTTATGTTTTTATATTCTCTAACACTCAGTAACCTTTGCATCTTAGTGTCATGATTGCCTTTCTTGAAGTGAAATGATTAAAAATACCTATATTCAGAATGTATTAACAAGAAAATGAAATGAAAAAAAAATCTTTTATGTTTCATAACTCCATAAGGGTTCGAAAACCCTAAAATTTCCTCCTTATATTTTAATAGGACATGTAAGTTTGTCATCAAAACACATAAATGTCATTATGTCAAATGTTATAGCTGGTCTTCTACTTAAACATGTCCTTTACTAAACGAACATTTCAAAGGACATAAATCTTCTGAACAACTCAGCCTTTTTAGTTTTTATATGTCATTTCGGAATTGAGTAATGCCAGGCCTTCTTATTTTCATTGTGTCAATAATTATTGAGGTTCACTTTGGTTTGGTTGTTTTGTTTTTATGGCATATCAGCCTTGGCAGATCATTTATTGCCAACTAAATTTTATTTATTTATTGCTGGTAATACCTTTTTTTTTTCAACAATTTATTGTTTTTTATATAAGTTTTGTATCTAGTAATACTTTCTCAAGAGTACCAGTGCTTAAGTGAATGCAGGGTACTCAACTGAAATTTGAACTTGGCTCACCGATTTCTCTTTCTGAGCCATTATCCACTGCACCACAATGGACATCCGTCACAATACGCTTACAGCACCTGGTATTCACAAGCAGTCACCCATCTAAGTACTGACCAGGCTCAACGTTGCTTAACTTCGGTAATCGAGCGAGAACTGGTGTATTCAACGTGATATGGCCATAAGCCCACACATCCATCACTAAATGCTTACAGCAACTGGTATTCCCAAGCGGTCACCCATCTAAGTACTGATCAGGCTCAACGTTGCTTAACTTTGGTGATCGAGCGAGAACCGCTGTATTCAACGTGATATGGCCGCAAGCCCCTTGTTTAAGAGGAAATGATTGAAATATATCATTGCAAAGCAAGCCCCAAAGTCTTGACTATTGGCACAAATGGGTCTTCCCTAAAGCAACAAAATACAGGAAGTCAGAGCCATAAACATGCTCATTTTTAAAGGGCTTGATGCATTAAACCAGAAATACAGTTAAGGAGGAATTATACTGACAGACATGCTGTTAATTTGCGAAGTCCTTTACTAATGATGACAAAAGTATTTATTTTATGCAACAAATATTTAATTTATTAACATGTTCTCCTTTTGTGTCAATGTAATTAATTCAGTGTTGAAGACCATTTACATCAATCAAACTTTATTTGGTGAATATTTTAAATCAGGATGCCATCAATGTGTCAGGCTATGGACTTATTGATCTGTCATAAAGCTAGACTTAAAACAAAAAAAAAAAGTTATGGACACCTGAGACCTGTCAGGTAAAATGTGATTAGCAATCTAAAAAGGAATCTTTGATTTGGACTGAATCAGGAGTTAAAAAAGAAGAAAACAAACTACCTGTAACTAAATGACGTTAAAGCAATGTATGCATCCAATAACTACAAACTAATAAAACTGGTTGTATAAAAAAGCATGTATAACACTTTTTCTGACAAGAAAAAAAAACAAGTGCCATTAACACCAAGAATGATTGATGATAGCCATCTTCATGTTTGCCTAATTAGGTCCAAGTAGCCAGCCATTTAATATTAATGTTATCAAGGTAAAAGTTGCCTACCTAGGGCATTGGTACAAACATTCTTTTCAAATATACGTTTTGGAAACTTACAGACATATCACAATATTGCATCAGTTCTTCAAAATGTGTGTAAAATCCTCTTTTAGTCTTGTTATTTTCTGCCTTATCGCATTCCACTTGTCTGTAGCACTTCAATGTTGGTTTTAAATTTTGAAAAAATAAGAAGTTGCAAAACGTCAAATTTGGATGTTAAAGACAGAACAGGTGATTATATGTATATAGCATGACAATAAAATCACTATACATATTACTTATATTAACAATTAAGTTAGTCAGTTAATGTCATACATGATACACACTTTGGGTGATCATGTCCTGAAAGAGACATGACTGACTGAGCAGAAGATTATCCCACAGTCGGTTGCCATTGCTTTCTATGGTAGACTGGTTGCCAGCCAAGGCTATAGAACCCAATCTGTTCTATTATTTAACCCATAACTGGAGGGAAGAGATGGATTAATACCTTTCCCAAGAGTATTTGTGTGTAGGCAAATGCAAGGAATTCAACTGGAATTCGAACTCGGCACCCCGATTTGACGTACTGAGTCGATATCCACTGCACCAAAACACACATCCTACCAGTTAGGACAAATCAATCATTCAACAGTTCAGAAATTTCTTATTAAAATGGTTCTGGTTAATTCTGGGTAAAATCCAGTATTAATTATTATTAATAAGAAATATCTGAACTGTTGGCTTCCTTCTGTCTTTTCTACAAATACTTTCATGGTAACTGCTCTGAAGTGATTTTTACCCTGGTGCCCCGACCACATGAATGTTACTAGATATTTTTTGGGAAAAGAGTTACCTAAAATTTCCAAATCCTCCAACCCTAAAATTAACATTAGCCAGTAAGGTAGGTTAGATATAGAAAAAAGTTAAAACTTTAAGAGAACTTTATGCAGTTAATCTTGTTTTTAGGTTTGGTTTGGTTCGTTGCGTTTTACAGCATATCAACTTCAATGGTTTATGTAGTGTCAACAAGAGTTTTAAAACAGATTTGAATGAATACAATATGTATTCTTTGTAAGAAATAAGTTTGTAGATCAGGTTTCATTGATGTGTTTTTGTAAAAAGGATATTGTTGAGAGTCAGACATATTGTTATGTATATTTTTTTATCAAAAATGTTATTTTAATATTTTTTTCCTTTTTCTTCAGAAATGTATTGTTGGTAATTTTTTTTTTATAATCGTTTCACCCCAAGCAAAGCAGTACTGCCACTGGTGTACAAGGAGTTACATAATAGGAGAGTGAAGAGAGGGAGGAGAACATGTCACAGTAGGTGTCAGAGAATGAATAAGAGAAAGATGGGTATATTGGTGTGAAGAGAGCGGCATGCGAGAAAACATGTAAAGTGAGAAAAAGGATTCAAAGAGATAAGAGATGACAGCTGATATTGCATTTAAATTCTTGGAGGTTGTCACTGTCAGGGAAACAAGGAGTTCCACAGGCATGAAGTACAAGAAAAGAAGCTGATAGTAGAAGTTGTGGTTACACTTGATTGTTTTCACAGTAAAAAGGTGCAACCTTGTTGCCAGTTTAGTAGCTCAAGTAAATTTGCATATTACTGACAATATTTTCTTCTTCAAAAAAGTATTGCTGGAATTTTCACTATGAAAATCTATTTTTGTACTTTCATAGTGTTTGACCCTAGTTTGGGGGTTAGTTGTTTTCCCATAACTGGGATCCTAACAGGTGCTACCACCCTAGGTCAGAATGGACCTGGGAACAAAAGCAGTTAAGAAGTGGTTCCATACTCCTCAAAACTTTCTAATTACAGGCCATGCAGCCGGATGTAGTTCATCATCAAACTCAGGACCCCAATGTAGTTAATTTTGTTTTTATTATTATTGAATATATGAAAAAAGCCTTCAAGAAAAGAAAGTCTCTGAGGTGGAATTTGAGTTGGTAAATTAGTTTTGAAAAAAGCATGCAACATTCAATTTTTAAATGATTCTTAGGTTCTCTCAAAATAGTTGCAGTATAAACCACATGTGGACACTCTGGGTGTTAAATGAACAAAAGTATACCTAAGCAGGTTACCTGAATTAGGAATTGGCTAGCTGCTCATGCCGAAAAGAGCAGGCCATTACATTTTATTTGTATGGTGAAAACTGTAAGTATATTCCTGTTTCTTGGTAGTCCAAACAGATTAGAAGCATAATCAAAAGTACATTGGCAGCTGAAACATTAGATATGGTTCAGCTTACACAGGCATCCACTTTCTACCAACTAAGTTATATGAGAACTACGTGGTTCAAATATGAAAGCTAAAAATATGTTCATAATTTATTACATGGATATTTCTTCATTGTATGATGAGGTATAGTATTTCACTCAAATTCTAGATAGGAGATTCAGCATCAAAATAACCATCCTTCAAGTAATATAATAATATTAGCCATTTCTTTATCCTCTCTATTATAATAAAGACTGTTGTGTGTGTGCATATATATATATATATATATATATATTTCCCTCCTGTCATGCTTATGAAGAGAAAGAGTGTCTGCTCAGTTCATTCTCTTTACTACCAGTTATAAAAGGTTTTGGCACATGTTTGCTTTTTAAAAGTGCCTTATTTTATTTTTTGCAATAATTACATCATCAAGTAATAATGAAACTATATATATATATATTGCTGTAACCTAAAAGGTTACTGCATGAGTAATAAACCAAAGAGAAGTTGTAAATAAATAGTAACATTTATAATATCATCAACAACAAGACTTGCAAGCTGTTTGAAGTAAATACAGACTGTTAGTAAAGAACTGCTAGACAGTAAGTAACACCACTCTCTCAATAGAGTCCAACATATTATGTAAGGATTGGGACATACCCATTACTGTCCATAGGTATGTACACTACCGGCCATAATTATTAGGCCACCCCAGTTTGTTTTTTTTAAGAAATGATGTATTCCATACTATTGTTAGTATTTATTGCCCAATGAAAATAGAATGGTTCTTTTGTTATAACTGCCTTGCAAAATTTTACAAGGCAAGGAAGCAAAGATGAACTCGTCCAAATCACCCTAAATTTTCTTCATTGATGAAAGTGCAATATAGGTAATTATTAAATATTTATAAATTCATTTGATGCACATGTTATTGTGCAATATTAACAAAATAACCATTCTATTTTCATTAACAATTATTTGGCAATAAATACTAAAAAATAGTATGAAATACATCATTTTTTAAAAACACTGGGGTGGCCTAATAATTATGGCTGGTAGTGTACACACACACACATATATATGTATATATATATATGTTCTCTATTATAATAAAGATTGTTGTGTATGTGTGTGTGTGTGTGTGTGTGTGTAATATATATATATTTATAATATACTTCCCTCCTGTTACACTAAGGAATTTAGATTATTTTGTTGTTTTTTTCCTAATGTCTTAATGCAAGATACTCAATAGTAGGTACATCAATATATATGATGCTGTCAATTTAAACAGCATATTGATATAAATATTTTGCTGTCATTTTTACAGCATGGGATAACTCATTCATAAATACTCAGCATTCACTGACCAACCAACTTGTACTACTGTTAGTTCAATTTTATAGTATCTTTCTTAAAACAATTTTTCAGAAAAATAGGTTACTTTATTCTGGTAACTTTCATTGTTCTTTTCAGTATTGATGTGGGTTTCCTTCCTAACCTTCTGTTTGAAGTAGTGTGGAACATCATCAACTAGATTATAACATTACTTTTTTTTTCAAGCTACATGTGATATCCATTTCTTTTGATACTGCTGCTGCTGTTGTTGTTCAACATCCCCAAATAATCTGGTTCCTTTTATTTGATGCAGTTCTTTGCTTGTGATTTTGTAGTGCCAGTCCATGATGCTTGAAGAAAGATGGCATTCTTTCTGATTTACAGTGCTCATTTGCTTAAAATCCATTTTTAGCCATTGATCTGAGAAAGCAGCCGTACACATTTGACAGTTTAGGCATTTATTAACGAGTTGAGCACCATTCATGTTGTCATGTCCATAAAGAAATACATAAATAGAAAATTAATTATACTCCCACTGTGTTCTGTCCATAAATAAAATAAATCATAGTGTCTAAATATAACAATTATAATTATCATTAATTCACACTTTCTCTAAACCAATGAGAATTGACCCCACTTTTTTCCTCTACACACATACAAACATGTGGCATTCTCACTATCAGGCAAGCAGATCCCACAGACAGGTTATTAAGACATGCATAAACAAAAATTTTGCCTCCTTGTTCTTTTCAGGCTAGAATAACATTTAGCACTCAGTAAAATTTCAAGGTAAAAAAAAAACTCAGATGCTTTTTGTTTTTTTTCCAACTAAGTTATCTGGATATTCATTATATACACATCTATAGGTCCTGGGTATGATGGTAAACTGCATCCGGCAGCAAGGCCTCTGATTGGGAGGTTACGAGGTGCATGGAACCACCTTTTAATTGCTGTTGTTCCCAGGTTCACCCTTACCTGGAGTGGTAGCACCTGTTAGGGTCCTAGATATGGGCAAATTGTTAATCCCAAAATTGTGGTCAAAACACTTTGAAAGTATAAAAATAGACTTTTATAGAAATATATACACAAAAATAGACTTTTAGAGAAAAATAGACATTTTTGAAGGAAAGAAAATTATTGCAAGCAATACAGTTTTGAATAAAAACTAGAAGTTTCCTAATATAAAAAATCATCTAAATCTGACTAAATGAACTTTTTCAATGTAACTGAACATTTAAAAAAAAAACAACTTTAAAACCCCACCTTTTTGGCATTAAAGAACCCACAGAGGTTGATATACATATAAATTGTTGAAAGAAAAAAGGTATTACCAGCAATAAATAAATAAAATTTAGTTGGCAATAAATGATCTGCCAAGGCTGATATACCGTTAAACAAAACTCAAACACAAAAATACACACCTATAAAAAGTACATATTCGTTATCTTACCATTCTGTCAGATTCTGATCCAAATTTAATCTACATTTGAACTTAAACTCACAATTTTATTCAATATCACTGTCTCATATTTCTTCAACACAACATTCAGTTAAGTGCCATACGTGATACATGCTTAGGCAATCATGTCTTGAAAGTGATATGACTGACTGGGCAGATGATTATCCTGCAGTAGGTTGCTATTACTTTCTGTGGTAGACCAGTTGCCAGCCAAGGCTATAGAACCCAATGGCTAGTAAATTTCAATGCTTCTAAAACGAAGCTGTTATCAACTAACCACCATAGACAACCGCATCTACCTCCCATTAGCATGGGAGAGGCTTGCCTCCCAGAGAGTAAAACACTACGCCTCCTTGGCCTTACACTTTCGGCGGAACTCAAATGGAATGACTATATCGAATCCATTGCCAAATCTGCCGCTATGAAAGACGGCTCTCTGTGCAGTACCTGGAAGTTTTTTCCACCTGAATCTATCCTGCACATATACAAATCTACCATCCGCCCATGTATTGAATACTGCTGCCATATCTGGTTGGGTGCCCCTGCTGCTCTCCTTGGGCTTCTTGATAAAATACAAAGGAGGATCTGTAACGTGGTTGATACTGACTTGGCAGACCGGCTGCAACCACTCTCTCACCGGCATGGTGTGGCTTCCCTGTGCCTCTTCTACAAGTATTTTCATGGCTTCTGCTCTAATGAACTTAGATCACTGGTGTCGCCTAAGCACGAATTTACACGAGATACTAGAGTAGCACTAGGTCCCACCCTTTTACAGTTAAACAGATAAGATGTAACCGTAAATTCTACTCCAACAGCTTCTTTTCTTGTGCTTCCCGCATGTGGAATTCCCTTCCACAAGTCTGCTTTCCCGACAGCTACAATCTCCAGGTGTTTAAATGTAGGGTCAATAGACACCTCCTCTCACACTAACTCCCAATTATTCTCAGAAAACTCTCATCTACCCAACCCTCATTCTCAGTATCCTTACCCGCCTATCACCCACCCTCTGACATTTCCTATATTTAACCATTCTCGGTATCCTTACCCGCCTATCACCCACCCTCTGGAATTTCCTATATTTAACCATTCTTTCTCCACTCTATGTAGCCCCCTGCACAGTAGTGGCAGTGACATGCCTTGCTCGGGGTGAAACGCTTATAAAAAAAAAAAAAAATACCTGGAGGGAAGAGACAGATTAATACCTTTCCCAAGGTTATTTGCGCATAAGTTAATGAAAAAAATTCAACTGGAATTTGAACTTGGCTCCCCAATTTCTCATTCTGAGCTGATATCAACTGCACCACAACACACATGCAGATAATAAATAATATGTTTTATTGTTGCCACATCTTCCTCTTTTTTATAATTTTTACAAGTATTTTTGTATATACAAATGTTAGGGGGTTTGTAATTATTTACTCAGACTTATACTCCCCCTACAATGTGAAATAACCAAAGTATCAACACACAAGAAGATTTCTCAACATAGAAAGGAGCGTTTTTGTTAACTTGACTGAACCTCAATGGCTTACGGCCATATCACGTTGAATACAGCGGTTCTCGCTCGATCACCAAAGTTAAGCAACGTTGAGCCTGGTCAGTACTTAGATGGGTGACCACTTGGGAATACCAGGTGCTGTAAGCGTTTAGTGACGGATATGCGTTGTGGTGCAGTGGATATCAACTCGGAAAAAGAAATCGGTGAGCCGAGTTTGAATTCCAGTTGAATACCCTGCATTCACTTAAGCACTGGTACCCTTGGGAAAGGTATTAATCCATCCCTTCCCTCCAGTAATGGGTTAAATAACAAGGGTGGGACATGGGGATCCTGCCCTTAAAAACAAATCCCAATGAAGCTTGATACTCGAAAAGAAAAATGTATGACTAGACACAAAACTTATATTAAAATCAACAATAAATTGTTGAAAGTAAAAGGTATTACCAGCAATAAGTAAATAAAGTTTAGTTGGCAATATATGACCCACCAAGGTTAATTTGTCATAAAAACAAAACAAAATAAACAAACAAACAAACAAAATCTCAAACAAGGTGATAATGCCACTAAGATACAGAGTGTTACATGAAGTAAGGAGCATGAGAAAACTTTTGAGAGAAGTGAAAGAAAAGAAAATAAAGGAACAGGATTCAGGAAAACGGATCATGGTTGACATTGCATTTAAATCTTTGAAAATTGTAGTTGGCAGGCAAGCAAGCAATCGTAGGTTTGTTTCACAGTTGAGAAGTGAGAGAAAAGAAAATAAAGGAACAGGATTCAGGAAAACGGATCATGGTTGACATTGCATTTAAATCTTTGAAAATTGTAGTTGGCAGGCAAGCAAGCAATCATTGGTTTGTTTCACAGTTGAGAAGTGAGAGAAAAGAAAATAAAGGAACAGGATTCAGGAAAACGGATCATGGTTGACATTGCATTTAAATCTTTGAAAATTGTAGTTGGCAGGCAAGCAAGCAATCGTTGGTTTGTTTCACAGTTGAGAAGTGAGAGAAAAGAAAATAAAGGAACAGGATTCAGGAAAACGGATCATGGTTGACATTGCATTTAAATCTTTGAAAATTGTAGTTGGCAGGCAAGCAAGCAATCGTTGGTTTGTTTCACAGTTGAGAAGTGAGAGAAAAGAAAATAAAGGAACAGGATTCAGGAAAACGGATCATGGTTGACATTGCATTTAAATCTTTGAAAATTGTAGTTGGCAGGCAAGCAAGCAATCGTTGGTTTGTTTCACAGTTGAGAAGTGAGAGAAAAGAAAATAAAGGAACAGGATTCAGGAAAACGGATCATGGTTGACATTGCATTTAAATCTTTGAAAATTGTAGTTGGCAGGCAAGCAAGCAATCGTTGGTTTGTTTCACAGTTGAGAAATGAGAGAAAAGAAACTGTACGAATTGAGTTAATTGTTGCATCTTGCTAGTTCAACAGTAAAACAATGAGATCTAATTGCCAATTCTTTAGCTAAGATCAAAATGTAGTATCTGTTCTTATCAACTCAATCTGATTCTTTCTCTATCATTTTGTATCTTTCCTTCTTTCTTTAATTTTCTCAATTAAACCAATCAAAATAGAATATGAGGGATAAGTGTCATGCAAACTATTGAAGAGAGGGACAAGCACAATTACAATAGATTAATAATGTCAGTAAAGATGGATTTTGGCATGAAATAACCCAAGAATGTTTGGCATATAGAATGAATCAAACCAAACAAAACTAGCTCAAAGTTATTTCTAAAATCTTGGGAAAATTATGGTACTGTATTTGTGTAATATAACAGATTCCATTAAATATCTCCAAAATTCTTGCCTGGTTTGCCAATATGCACAGGTCCTGGTCAAATGTAAAGTCAATAGTCATCTCCTGTCTCACTAACTTACATCCTCTCTCATCATTACTCTCTTCCCTCTCGTACTCTCTTCCTGACACCCCCTGCAACCTCTCACTCTTCAACATTCCCCCTATGTAAACCCCTGCACAACAGTGGCAGTAAAATGCCTTGCTTGGGGTGACACGATTATAAAAAAAATAAAATAAAATAAAAATAATCCTGAATAAGTTGTGTTATATATTAGGTTTTTTTTCAAAGGTTTCTGATGAAAAACAAACAGCATTTTTCAGCTGTGTACTTAGCCTGCAATTTTTCAAAGCGCCAAAAAGAATATCCTGTGAGCAGAGGGACATTTCTATACACTTAATGATTCAGCTAAAAATTCATGTTCCTGACCCTTACCCTTTTCACTTTGTCCTGTTGAAAAAATTTGTGAAAAAAATCACAGGTGTTTGTTTGACCTTATTTGAGCTTTAGTCCCAAAAAGACAAATTCAGTCCTGTCTGGTTTAGTCTCAATGCTGGCATTGCTTCTTGAGAACAATTTTGGCAACTGAGCTCTTGTGACATGACCAAAGTGACTATTTAATGGGACATCAGCAGGTGAACTGATCAAACAAGTGACCAGACATCAACAAGTGTAATAACTAAACATCAGCTGTAGCCCTAAAATTTGAACATAACTTTTAAAATTACTTGTTCTGGGAATCAAGGAAAAGTTTATTGTATAGAAACATCCACATATATATACAGTACTGTGCAAAAGTATTACAACAAGAACTATTTTATCTTTTATTCATTTCTCATTTTGCTGACCCGCCTTCACATATGCCATACCTACATCACGCACCATCATTTACTGGAGGGCACAGAATCTCTGATATGTACCAGCTGTCAAAAAAGATTAAGTGTCAAACATATACTTTCAGAGTGTATAAACTTAAATAGAGTTCGAAAGAAGTATTACCAAACAAGTAGTTTGAAAAAACTATTTATGGAAACAACACCAAGAAGGATACTCAAATTCTTAAAAGAAATCGGAATGTACTCAAAAATATGACTGGTTGAATACTATCTCACACACACATAGATATATGTATTTCTACCAACTTGCTATATATTCCAAAACTTGGTTTTACCGAATGTGCGTTTGCAAATTTTGTATATGTAATACATATATATATATAATGTATGTAGGCTGGATTTGGCTTCAGATAACCTGTGGTGGTTGGTATGCCATAAAATCTAAACAGCAAAATTAAATATATACATTTTTATAAAATATTTTGTTAATTTAAAATGTGTTAAATATATAAATTTGTTAAATGTATAAGTCTGTTAAATATATTAACTTGTTAAATATACAAACTTCTTGAAATTGTTCTTAACTTT
Organism: Ascarosepion bandense; assembly: GCA_037127315.1. Lineage (NCBI taxonomy): Eukaryota > Metazoa > Mollusca > Cephalopoda > Sepiida > Sepiidae > Ascarosepion > Ascarosepion bandense. Next base: position 667,991 of record JBBBDQ010000216.1, read on the forward strand.
TTGTTCGATTTTTAATAATTTGATTCAGCGTTAAATGACCCAAGATGGGTTGATACACTGTAAAACAAAACAAAAACAAACATACATATATATATATATATATATATATATATGTGCAGTACTGTGCAACAGTATTGGAACAAGAACTATTTTCTGAGGCATCAAAATGAAGTTTAAAATCACCCCTGTCCTAACACTTTTGCACACTACTGGTAGCGTGCAAAAGTATCAGGACAGGAGTGATTTTACTAAAAACCTCACTGAAATTGAATTACAGCATAAAAGCCAAACCTTTGTAAGAATTATTTAACTAAAGAGGAAGGAAGGAAGGCTTTGGAATTTGAATTGGCTCACACAAGGCCCTGATCTCAATCCTATTGAATATATATGGGATACTTCAGATAAAAAAAATTGATAAATCTAATGTTACTTCGCAAGAATCAATTTGGGAACAAGCTTGTGATGTCAATGCCTGACAAAATGAAGATTGTGATCAAAGCAAATATTAAATTTATTTTGTAACAAGCATTTTTTTTCTTGTTAAAGCATTTGTCGAGTAAAACAAATAAAATTACTTTAATTAAATTGTTTATTTTCTGTCAATATGCCTCATAAAAGATAAATTAGTTCTTGTCCTAATACTTTTGCACAGTACTAGTAATATTGTTAAAATATTAAAACTAATCCAATAGAGAGCTCCATGCAAACAAATTCAGTTTCCGGAGCAGATATTTCTTTATTTATCTGTAAATTCAGGTAAAACTTAGTGGAGAAATAGCCATTTTCAACATGTCATTTTAAGACATGCATTCTTCGACCCCTCCTTATAAACAGAGAATGATGAAAAATTATAAGCCCAGAGGTTCAAGACCAAAATATGCTCCTAAACAAACAAAGGAGATCATAAGTATGTGTTGCCATAGAAATAAGTTATAAATTACAATAATTATCCTATTCCCCCAGTTAGACCCCAAAAAATTAAAAAAAAAAATTTAAGTTTGGCCTCCACTTACCACTACTAAACCAAGAGTCAGGTCACATACCTCCCACTACCAAAGAGAAATTACTACTAAATTCCTTTTCCAAACCTAAACCAATGAAAACCAATACATACCAACCCCTTCCTTTACCTAAGCTAACCTCTGAGCTTATAATTTTTCCTCGTTCTCTGTTTATAAGGGGGTTGAAGAATGCATGTCTTAAAATGACATGTTGAAAATGGCTATTTCCCCACTAAGTTTAGTCTGAATTTACAGATATATATATAACATAAAGTTAATTTTTTCATATACAATTTTTTGTGTGATCTCATAATTTTTTCTGGACATAAATTTTTCTGGGCATAAATTATATAAAAATTATTCAAATGTTTATATTTATCCAAGTGCTTCAGCCAGTATCAAGGATGAATTTTATTTTACTTTTAGTTGAATATATGAGTTGTTTTATGCATAAAGATGTCTTAGAATTTTAGCATTTTTTATATTTGATCTACCTTGCTGGCTAATATTAATTTTAGGGTTGGAGGATTTAAAAATTTCAGGTCACCCCTTTTCTAAAAAAATCTAGTAGCATGCTTGAATCTATGTCGTCATGTGGTACCTAGAATAACAGAAATGTATTATTTTTCAAACACAATCAATACATTATGGCCATATTCATAGTTGACATTAAGTGGTTTTCTTTTTTTATCATTAATTCTTCTATTATTTATACCTCTTTTTTCACATTATTTATACCTCTTTTTTTACATTATTTATACCTCTTTTTTTACATTTGAATGATAGTGTTATATTGTATTACTAGCATCATAGCCCGGTGTTGCCCGTGCAACTCAGAACATTTTTTAATTAGATGATTAATACAGCGCATTGCGATTTCCGAGTGCTTGTAGTTGTCACCTCACTTTAAAATTAAGTTATATAAAAACTAATTATATAAAAAATTGCTGTTTAAAAATTGTTCGAAAATTCCATTAAAAAACCCATTTTCTTTTGTTTTGTGTAAACGTGAGTTGATGTTTTGTGTGACATTGTAGAAAACATTGCATTTGTTTTTGTTTCATAATTACAAGGGCAAATATTTCCATTTTTTTGTTGACTAAATGAATTTCAGAAATTTTCAAAGAATATTTAAAAATGTAGACATTTAATTTTAGAGGAAAAAGTTACATTAATGCCACTCGAATTAAAGACAGTTGATTTCCTGCATAAAATATTTAGCAAAAAAAGCTTCATTTTTTTTTTTAATTTTATTTTCTGAAGTATGAAATATCTAATCTGAAAAAAAAAAGACTTAATAAATTAAATTTTCAAAATTATGGGGTAAAGTATTTACATTTTTTGTTGATTAAATGAATTTCAGAAATTTTCAAAGAATATTTTAAAATGTTGACATTTAATTTTAGAGGAAAAGTTACATTAATGCCACAAAAATTATAGACAGTTGATTTTTTGCATGAAATATTTAGCGAAAAAAAGCTTTATTTTTTTAATTTCATTTTCTGAAGTATGAAATATGAAATCTGAAAAAAAAAAAGACTTAAATAATTAAATTAACCATTGGCATTTTTTTTTTACATATTTTGTTTTTTGTTTGAAAAAATACTTTTTTTAAAAATATTTCTTTTGTTTCAAAATTACGGGGAAAAATATTCACATTTTTTGGCTGACCAAATGAATTTTTAAAATGTCAGAATAAAAATTAAATATAAAGGCTCTGTTTTTTTTTAGTCACGTTTGACATGTTTGATTTGATTTCTGTGACGTAATCTAGCAACCATCATAGACCTTAGATGTTTTACGAAACAAATGTAAACAATCGACTCCATTGGCCAAAAAGTACGATAAGGAAAATTGCTGAACATAAACTCAAAAAGTATGTGTTGACCTGGCTTCCCTGTAGATATGTGTCCCTAGAAAGTTAGAATGGCATAGCTTCAAAAATGTAGGCGTGCATAGATTAAAGTCACACACAGACTCACAGATTGCCTTTTTATTATATATATATATATATATATATATATATATATATATATATAGATTAACAAGTATGTTACAGATAGATATTTTAGATCTCCATATGTATTTAAATGAGATCTAATTGAGCTATAGTCAGAGAGATGTAACCTAAGTGTTGTTGTTAAACATGTTGTAGTATATCTAATATGATTATTTATGAATTTGGATTGGTCATGAAAAAATTGACTTAATGGATACATAAATTTGTAAATAATATTGGTTCTCTGTAATTTTGATGTTGCTGGTGAATTACTTTTGACAATGATTTTAGAAGTTTTAAATTTTTTGTAATACATAATTTGATTTCCTTATATGTGTCAACTGGAGTTATTTCTTTATAGTATTTCTAAGTAAAGATTCACCTTTTAAGTTGCATTTGTATTTTGTAGAAAATTTTAATGTCATTGTTTTTCCTGTATGTCGAGTGTTGCTATTGGTTACCTAAGAAAAAAAATTCTAATATATAAGATGGTTTATAAAAGCATATATTAACAAATGTTTGTTTCACATTAAGTTCTTTAAGGAATAGCAGGCAAGACCCTGTCCTCTTATAACACAATTTTTAATAACCCCTATTTTATGTAATTTACTAATAAAATTAAGGTGGAAAGAGTTTTTACTTGTGGATTTTTTTATATGACAAATTAGTGAAAGTATTATTACTAGACTCCACAAAAACATCCAAGAAAGGGAGTTTGGTTTTTTTTTTTTTTGTTTTTTTTTGCTAAGTAAACTTGAGGACAGAATTCGTTTTTAATGTAGTTTTGAGATAATCATTCTTATTTTTGTTCTCAGGTAAAATAAAAATATCATCTACATATATTTTTGGTTCGCTAAAAACAAAGAAGAGAGTACTGGATCGCTATGTGATGTTTGTTCTTCAATATGGCTGTGAATGCAGGACAATATCATCAAAGATGAAGGAAAAACTTGAAGCAACTGAAATGTGGTTCTACAGAAGGTTGCTGTGGATCTCATGGATCGATTATGTGAGCAGTGATGAGGTTTTAGAAAGGATGGAAATGAAACAGAAATTAAGAAAGCTGGAGTTCTTGGGACATGTGATGAGGAAGGAAGGTTTGGAGAATATGATACTCACAGGTCAGATAGAGGGAAATAGAGACATGGGAAAGCAGCAGATAACATATTTAAAGGATCTGAGCAGGTGGATGGCAGAGTGGGGGTTGGGTGGCGTAACAGGAGAAAGCGAGCTAAGAGCTACCGAGGATAGGGAGACATGGAAGGCCATAATCGCCGATGTCCTGAAAGGACATGGCACATAGAAGAAAAAAAAACTTTTTTAAATACCTTGTTTTCTATGTGGGGGTATGTAATAGAGAAGCATAGATTGAGAGTTAGTTTCAGTGTAAATGTTTAATGTATTCCTTGTTTGTAGTCATTTTTAACAAAACTTATTACACACACACACACACACATTCTGGCTGTATTTAAAAACTGGCTATCTGATACCCAAGAAAAATAATCTATTATTTCTGCCAACAAGCAGGTTTTATTTATTTGGATTACACCCCCAACACTATATATATATATATATATATATATATATATATATATATATAAATTAGAGAAAATTTTCAAAATTCAAAGGTGTCAGATGTACATTTCGACATAGGATCTCTAACAGAGATTCCATGTCATGTCAGCGACATTGTTTTGTTCCAAATGGCGAAGGCCCTGGGGTAAAGTGGGGAAGGGGCCAGGTTAACAATGGTCACAAAGTAGAACAGGACAGAGCTGGTAGTGGTGAGGTTACAGGGTGTAGAGACAAGAGATAGACCGGGTATCAAATATCAAATGGTGTTCTTGGAATTTACCTTCCTACTCTTCCACTTCGGATTAAAGAAAAACAAAAAAAAAAAATATATATATTTTTTTTTTTTTTTTTTTATAAGCGTTTCACCCCGAGCAAGGCATGTCACTGCCACTACTGTGCAGGGGGCTACGTAGAGAGGAGAAAGGCTGGTTAAATATAGGACATAACAGAGGGTGGGTGATAGGCGGGTGAGGATACCGAGAATGAGGGTTGGGTAGATGAGAGTGTTGTGAGAATAGTTGGGAGTTAGTGTGATAGGAGGTGTCTATTGACCCTACATTTAAACACCTGGAGATTGTAACTGTCGGGAAAGCAGACTTGTGGAAGGGAGTTCCACAGGCGGGAAGCGCGAGAAAAGAAGCTGTTGGAGTAGAATTTACGGTTACATCTTATTTGTTTAACTGTAAAAGGGTGGGACCTAGTTGCTAATCTAGTATCTCGTGTAAATTCGTGCTTGGGCGGCACCAGTGATCTAAGCTCATCGGAGCAGAAGCCATGAAAGTACTTGTAGAAGAGGCACAGGGAAGCTACATCACGCCGGTGTGAGAGCGGCTGCAGCCGGTCTGCCAAGTTAGTATCAACCACGTTACAGATCCTCCTTTGTATTTTGTCAAGAAGCCCAAGGAGAGCAGCAGGGGCACCCGACCAGATATGGCAGCAATATTCAATACATGGGCGGATGGTAGATTTGTATATGTGCAGAATAGTTTCAGGTGGGAAAAATTTCCGGGCCCTGCACAGAGAGCCGACTTTCATAGCAGCAGATTTGGCAATGGATTCAATATAGTCATTCCATTTGAGGTCCGCCGAGAGTGTAAGGCCAAAGAGGCGTAGTATTTTACTCTCTGGGAGGCTAGCCTGTCCCATGCTAATGGGAGGTAGATGCGATAGTCTATGGTGGTTAGTTGATAACAGCTTTGTTTTGGAGGCATTGAAATTTACCAACCATTTCCTACCCCAGGTCACTACGGATTGGAGGTCCCTTTCAAGTGCGGCAGCGAGGTTCACTTTGTCGTCCAGACCTGGTTTCTGATCGATGCGGGAGTAGATTGTTGTGTCGTCGGCATACATGCCAACTTGGGATCTAATGGTGTCGGGGAGATCATTAATGTAGATCAGAAATAGCGTGGGTTAGGGTTAGAACCTTGAGGGACGCCCGCGTTCGTCTGGTAGTTTTGGGAAGCATGCCCATTTAATACCACCTTTAATGTGCGGTTAGAGAGGAAGGACTGGATGAGGTCAGACAGATGTCCAGTTATCCCATAGCTCCGCAGTTTGCACAAGAGGCCAGCATGCCAGACCCTGTCGAATGCTTTGGAGATATCCAAGGCAACGGTTCGGGCTTCACCATTCTTGTCGAGTGCCTGGTATATGTACTCGGTAATGGTCGTTAGCATATCAGCAGTAGACCTGGTGAAGCGAAACCCATACTGTTTGTCAGAGAGAAGCCCGTTGGTCATAAGGTGCTGAATCACCTCAGCGTTGATAATGGCTTCGAAAACTTTGCCAAAGATTGGAAGGAGACTAATAGGACGGTAATTGGCGGGGTCCGAGGGTTCGCCAGAATTCTTAAATATAGGTACTACGCAGGAGGACTTCCAACAGGCAGGAAAGCAGGAAGCAGATAGGCAGAGGTTATAGAGTTTAGAGAGGACAGAGGAGAGTTCAGGGGCACATTTCTTCAGTACTATGACTGGGATTCCGTCACCGCCGCTCGCTTTGTGTGGGTCAAGTTGCGCAATTATCTTGGCGACCAGCGAGGGCGAGATGAGGACGTTATTTAGTTGAGCCTTAGTTCTGGGTGGGAAGTCTGGTGTAGGTATTCCTAACGAGTCCAGTGTCGAATTGGTTGAGAATTTACGGGCAAAGCACTCAGCCTTGTCGGCTGGGGAGGTGAGAACTTCAAATTCATTGATTAGTGGGGGTATTGAAGTCTTGTTCCTGCTGAGCACGCTTTTGCAGAGACGCCAGTAATCTTTGGAGCCAAACTTAGAGGATGCTATGCGTTGCCTAATTCTGGTAGCAAACGCCCTCTTGGCTTCGTTCAGTACTTTTTTGCACTTGTTCCGTGCTGAGGTGAAAAGGCGCCTGTTTTGGTTCGACGAGCAGCTTCGATAGAGCCGGAAGAAATGGTTCCGGTGGGCAATGGCGGCCGAGCAAGCGGGTGAGAACCAGGGGGACGAATTAGGTTTTAGTTGGAATTTTCTGGCAGGGATAAAAGCATCGATGCCAGCCTTAACCCAAGAGGAGACTTCGGAGGCACAGTCTTCAACAGGAAGATCAAAGACGCTGTTCCAGGGGACGTCGCAGAGGAAGTCCCTGAACGAGTCCCAGTCGGCTCTTTGGTAGCAGTATGATATTCTGCTGGTCTGGTTTTCTTGGGAAGAGTTAGTGCGGATTGATATGTTTACGGAGACTACGGCGTGGTCAGAATTTCCAAGGGGGCAGAATTGCCTGGTAGTGCAGGAGTCTGGGATGGAAGTAAAACAAAGGTCGAGTAAAGAGTCCCTTCCATTAGTGTTTTTAGAGAAACGCGTGGGGAAGTCCACCACTTGCGTTAGAGCTTGGGCTATTGAAAAGTGCATGGTGCGGATCCCAGCAAGGTCGGTGGCTGAGTTTTCAAGCCACTTGGTGTGGTGGGCGTTAAAATCGCCAAACACAAATATTTGGGCAGATGGGTGAGAAGAAATGGCCCTGTCGATGTTATTAGAGATGCAATCAAGTAACGTACAGTCAGAGGAGGAGGGGGAGCGGTAGAGGAAGAAGAGATAGCTAACCGAGCTTAGAAGTGAGAGACGGAAGCACATGAAGGAATGATCAAGGGATTCAAGAGATGTGACCCTGGCTAGGGGGAGTTGTTCGCTGACATATACACCAAGCCCATGCATATGGACATTGGAGTCCTTCCTGAAGAGAGGAAGGTAACCAGAAACGAACAGCTCTGAAGAGGGGATAGAAGGGTCAAGGTTAGTCTCACATATAGCTAAGATATCGGGTGAGTTAGTTAGAAGGAAAGACTCTACACTATTAAAGTTACTGCGAATACCTCGTATATTTGTGAAGGTAACGCAGATAGGTTTGGGCGATTTACGACTAGCTGGTTTAGGCTTGCTATTTTGTTTGTTAAATTTCATGTTGGTTGTAGTTGTGGATAGAGAGGTCTAGAGTAGGGTCAGATGGTCGTTAATTGCAGCAGGTGAAGGATGGAGAATGGCGCCGCCTGCAGCATAATGTGGCCTCGGGGTTGCCCATAGGAAATTCATGCAGGGACGCCCGTCCATGCGTGAAATGGCACTACAGGAACCCCGATATTATTCAACTGTTGATCAGAGCAGCCTCTCGAGACGCTACGCAAGAGTTCGGGCTCCTAACTACCAGTCGGAAGCAGCAACCAGGAAACTGCCAACCCGGTACCCTCAGAATGAAGAGACTTTGCCACCATACTCACCAACTGCAAAAAGCTTCCAGCCGAACCGACATAAAGACCGAAAAAGAGAGAGATGAACCGGGAACCCCTTCCTAAACAAGAAACAAGGCGATCACCTTTACTCCTGTCCAAAAGAAGGGGGTGGAGTGTGAGACCGGGCGATAGAAGGTACTATCTACTCCAATTAAAAAAAAAGAATAAATGTGTGACTGAAGATAATTAAGTTTCAACTTAGTATAAGTCAAACCTAAATTTGATAATTAACAACAATTTACACAAAAATTAGGCAGAAAAGAACCGAAATAAAATAAAAAATACAAATCAAAATACAAATCAAAATAAATAAATAATTCAAAAAATAAGATCACACTGGCTAAACTCACCAAGTTGCAGGCTGGCTGACAGAAAAAAGTTAAGAAAATTTCAAAAATTATCTCCATTTTGTTTCTTCTATACAGTTCTGGAGAGTTCTGGAGAGATTAAGTTACCTTAAGTAAGCAGTAACAGACAGTAGTGTGATGGAGGGGGGATCACCTCCAAGCCATGTGTCCAGTTAGCAAGGGAATGACAGAGAACAATAAAATTAAAAAAAAAAACAAACATGGCCGGTCTTAGAATTCCTACATATAACCAAAGCCCTAATATACCAAACCTAAATTTGATAATTAACAACAATTTACACAAAAATTAGGCATATGATCATATAATTATAAGTTAAATGTAGATTGCGACACAGAAATTTCTATGTTTCGAGATAGAATCTTGTCATCAGGCAATGTTAGAGGTTGGTTGTAAAAATGATTTACATTTAATTCATAATTATATGATTATATTAAGCTCTACAACATTTATTGTATTGAGCACTGTTTATATAAAAAAATAAATGCTAGGGTACTCAAAATTGTAAAACCTTGGATCCTCTTCACCTGGATTTATATATATATATATATATATATATATATATATATATATATATTATAAAAAAGTGAAAGAACACATATTAAAACATAATGTTCAAGCATTTATTTTTATGAAGAGTGCTCAATACAGGGTATAGCTTAATATTGTAATTTTGTTATTACAAGGTTTATAAAAGCATTATAATACTACACAAAAATTTTCATGCTTTAGAACAATACTGTTCTTCTTCAGGTGATATTTAAAATATTTTTGTACAGTGATATAATGATTTTATAAACTATCGTAATAACAAAATAACTATATATATATATATATATAGTGTGTAATTGTCAGTATATGGGTAGTGTGTTGTAATGTAATGGATATCAGTTTGGAATAAAAAAAATCAGTGAGATAAACTAGAATTTCAGTTCAGTTACCCTTGGGAAAGTATATTAATCCATCTCTTCTCCCTCCAGCTATGGGTTAAATAGCAGGACAGATTGGGTTCTATAGCTTTGATTGGTGACCAGTTGACCACAGAAAGAAATAGTAACCTACAGTGAGAAAATCTTCTACCTAATAACTCAAGGATCGAAAGAGACGTAATTGCCCAAGCCTGTATCATGTATAACACTTGACTGATCTGAATAAAAAATTTGAATAGCAGGACAGATTCGGTTCTAAAGCTTTGGTTGGCAACTAGTCTATTGCAGAAAGAAATGGCAACCTACTGTTCAAAAAATCCTCTGCTTAATCTGTCATGGATCAAAAGAGACATGATTACCCAAGCATGTATCATATATGGCACTTAACTGACAGATGGATGGGTAGTGATTATTAGCCCAGGAAGTGAAATCGACATACCAAGTTCAAATGCTAATAAAGTCTGTTTCATGTAATGCTCTTCAAAGAGGAATGAATCTGTCTTCCTTCAGCTATGGGTTAAAATGTTGACTATGATCTGAGCTGCCAGCCAATCTAAGAGAATGAAAACTGAATTTAGATCCCAACTGATTTGTGAGTATCTTGAAGAGAAGACAGAAGTGTAACCCTCAATGCAAATTAAGAATGGAGATTATTGGATAATATTCATCATCACCTGGCTTATGGCCATATCATGTTGAATACACCAGTTCTCGCTTGATCACCGAAGTTAAGCAACGTTGAGCTTGGTCAGTACTTAGACGAGTGACTGCTTGGGAATACCAGGTGCTGTAAGTGTTTAATGATGGATGTGCATTGTGGTGCAGTGGATATCATCTTGGAAAGAGAACTTGGTGAGCTGAGTTCGAATTCCAGTTGAATACTCTGCATTCACTTAAGCACTGGTACCCTTGGGAAAGGTATTAATCCGTCCCTTCCCTCCAGTTATGGGTTAAAAAACAGGGTAGGACTTGGGGACCCTGCCCTTAAAAACAAATCCCAATGAATCTTGGTACACGAAAAGAAAAAGTATTACTAGACACAAAACTTATATAAAAAAACAACAATAAATTTTTGTAAAAAAAGGTATTACTAGCAATAAATAAATAAAACTTAGTTGGCAATACATGACCCGCCAAGGTTGATATGCCATAAAACAAAAACAAACAACCAACCAACCAATCAACATCATCACCTTCTGACTTCTGCTGCACTGGCACCAAGCCACATTGGTTTACCCTTACCTTTGGACTTTATTGGGGATCTTGACATAGAGGTAACTCAAGATCTCAATAGCGCCTGCATATAAGTGGATGTAATTTGAACTCAGCACTCTGATTTCTCATTCCAAGCCATCATCCATTTGCACATGAAACATCCAAGTGTATAGCACCTGGTATTCCCAAGTGGTCCCCCATCTTATTGCAATGTTGCTCAGCTTTTAAAATCAGACAAGAACCAACATTTCAATGATGTGATATAGCCATAAGCGCATTTATGTATTTTTAATAACAGAAAAAAAAAGAACAGTTTCAATATTGACATTTGCGTCTTTATTTTGTTTCTCTAATTTTATTTTTATTTTCAATTATTTTTCCTTTGCTTTGTGCAGTTGGCAAATTTTCATTTTGGTTTGAAAATAAAAAAATATTCTTTAAAATTTCATGAACAGCTGCATGTTTTTCTACATGTTTGTGTGCGCACACATGTGAATATATATATATACTAATGTATGTATCCAGGTGAATAAAGAATGAAGAAAATATTAACAACATTCAAAACATGAATTTCAAACAGTGCTCAATATAGAAATAGAGCTATGAATATTTATTATAAATTATAGTTTAGAACTGTACAAATTATAATTTACTACAAAAGTGTACATTTTGTTTCAACATTAAAGAATGTCTCATCAGGTAGTTAATAATGATGGTAATCATTATTAACTACCTGATGTGACAATGTTTTTTCGATGTTGAAACAAAAATGTACACTTTTGCAGTAAATTGTAATTTTTACATGTTCTAAACTATAAGTTATAATAATATATATATATATATATATATATATACACATTAATGGGGGTGTATATATATATATATATATATATATATATATATATATATACACACACACACACACACACATACATTAAGGCAGCCACCTTTCATTCAAGTGTCTTACATTAAATACAGCCGAGGGAAAAGATTTAATTAATCTCTTATTGAGTTTTCCCAGCATCCTAATTTTTTTTTTAATTTTGTAGCAATTAAGAAATATAAGAATTTTTCATAATTTTTAATGTCCCAAGCACTTTTGTCTACTTCTATAGCCATTATCAAGTATGTTTTTGTCCTTGGTGTTGACCATTAAATACTAGTTAAGCTCTGTGTGGTTTTGTAGAGGAGTGTTTGTTTCTAATAGCCACTTACCCTGCTCAGCTGGAATTGGCAAAAGCATCATTTTTATTTTTTTAGAAAATGTTCAAGATGCTATCTTAACTACTAAATGATTAATGGTAGGGAAATGATATTTGATGCATAAAGCCTCTTGAATAGTGAGATGTCTACAACAATGGTATTTAAAAAGAATTTTTGTTTTCTTGACTGCAATTTTTTTTAAGGTTCTTGTAAACTGTGTTAATAAATGTTTTCTAACAGCACTTTGACCAGACAAGTCACATGTAGGAGAAGATATTTTGTCATATATATATATATATATATATATATATATATATGCACACACACATACATGAAGACAGATAAATATATATATAAATTGTAATTTGTACATGTTCAAAACTATAATTTATAATAATGTGTGCGATATATATATATATATATATATATATATATATATATGTGTGTGTGTGTGTGTATATTAAGGTAGCCACCTTTCATTCAAGTGTCTTACATTAACTACAGCCGAGGGAAAAGATTTAATTAATCTCTTATTGAGTTTTCCCAGCATCCTAATTTTTTTTTAATTTTGTAGAAATTAAGAAATATATGAATTTTCCATAATTTTTAATGTCCCAAGCACTTTTGTCTACTTCTATAGCCATTATCAAGTATGTTTTTGTCCTTGGTGTTGACCATTACATAGTAGTTAAGCTCTGTGTGGTTTTGTAGAGGAGTGTTTGTTTCTAACAGCCACTTACCCTGCTCAGCTGGAATTGGCAAAAGCATCGTTTTTATTTTTTAGAAAATCTTCAAAATGCTATCTTAACTACTAAATGATATAAGGTTAATGGCAGGGAAATGATTTTTGATGCATAAAGCCTTTTTAATAGCTAGATGTCTTTAACAATGTGATTTAAAAAGAATTTTTGTTTTTCCACTCAGAAATTTCCTGAAGGGTCCTTGTAAATTATGGGTCAATAAATGTTTTTTAATAGCACTTTCATCAGGCAAATGACATGTAAGAAGGTATTTTGTCATATATATGTGTGTGTGTGTGTGTGTGTGTATATATATATGCACACATACATGAAGACATATATATGTGTGTGTGCCTGTGTGTGTATAAAGAAGAGATTATTGTTGTTACAAGTAGAGAAAAGTATATGTTTGAAAAAGAGAAAAAAATGCATGTATTTTTTATTATTATATAGTATTCGAATATCAAATGACTTCTACTAGACAAAAAAGACAATTGTTTAAAAAAGTTTTAAATGGGAATAAAATCATCATTATTAAAAAGATTTTATGATGTGTACAACCAAAGATTCTCCGACTGAAGATAGTCACAATATCCAAAAGACTTATAATGGAATATACAAAATAAAATATGAAAAATATCTACATAATTATAAAAAACATTTGTTTTTTTTTCTCTTTTTCAAATATATATATATATATATATATATATATATATATATATATAAAAAGATGATTTGATACTCATTTACATGTATATCTGATTGGTAGGGGAGCTAGTTAATCCCTGTTACTGACACCCGCTCAGGCACATTTTGTTTAACAGCCACAAAGCCAACCTGTGGTTTATATCACAACTATGCTGAGCAATACTTATTTGCAAGGCTAGTACACTCAGACCCTCAGTCGCAAGTAAGTAGTGCTCTCATCAATAGCTTCTAAACAGATTTTCCAGAAACATTTCCCTTCATGAGTCTTAGGTTAACCTGTGATATTATTTTTGTTAAAGTCAGGTTTGCCCTGGACAAAGCATAGGAGCCACTCCAGGTAGAGGATTATATGTCAGTTTATTCAGATAGAAGTGGAAGATAACGTTAACCCTAAACTTGAACAAGTTAAGATTGTAGTGACTGGGAAACATCCTCTTGGGAGTCAGTTTCACAGAGCAGTTGTTCACAGAAAGAATCTGTTGAGGTGGAACATGGAGGAAACATGCGCATTTTGCTGCAATGTGAGTGGTATGGTAGGTCCTGACTGTGAAGGCTAGATCTAGAGGAACCAAGGAGTGTAGTTTGTCTGAGTGCTTTCCATTTGAATAGTGATAAAGCAGTGAGAGGATTCTCACATCCCACCCATGAGAGAGTGGTTGGAGACTGGAAAATAATTTTTCACCCACAAGGACTCTACAACAATTTGGGACTCTATCAAGACTGGAGAGTAAAGACTCTGCAATTGATCTGTTTTAGGCCTGATCTGGTTTTTGTAAAGGTAGATGTTAGCACGCGGAGGCATGTAATTACTAGAGCGGTGCAATGAGTTAACCATTTTTCCTGCATCTTTTGTGATAGATCATATGGACAAGTTCCACCTGAGGTCAGGTTCCGGAACTTTCCGACAGGGCTGGCTGATTGGGATTGTTTTTTAGTCATTTCAGAATTACCAAGAAGTCATCTCTTTTGAATATCAACTATGGAGATATTCGATCATGAGTTTCAGGGTTGGAACACTATCTCATTAACAACTCACTGAATATTTTATTATGAAAGACAATATATATATATATATATATATATATATATATATAGCATCCATCAATCTCGAGAGTCCATGAATTTGCACCCAGTAAGTTATCCCTCAGCTGCTGATAGTGGCATAGCATCTGTTATGGCTGTACAGGCCCAGACAGGAGTGAAGGTCTTGATTGCAGTGAATGCATGTGAACATACTCTTGTTTGGTGTCACTGTGTTGTTTTTCTTTTTTTGAGCAAGCTCCTCCCCAGGTGGCAACTCACCGTTTCTTCTCTCCTATCTCCAGCTTTTTTTTGCAAATCGTGTCCCAGCATGAATGGTTGTTGATGATGGCTTCCCACTTCTCAATGTCCCTTTAGTTTCCTTGAAGTGATAATGTTGCCCTCTGACCAATGGCCAGTTTCCTGTACAGAAGGATCTTTGGAATCTTTCCATTAGTTACACCCCCAAATATATGTGCATACATTATGGTGGATAATTAGAACTTTTAATTATCAACTTTAGATTTTTATCTGAAAATTTCACTGTATAATATTCAGTCTGTGTTTAATATTTGGTATGCAATCAAATGCATTGACAAATAAAGAAATTATATTAC
The DNA here is from genome assembly GCA_037127315.1 of Ascarosepion bandense. Lineage (NCBI taxonomy): Eukaryota > Metazoa > Mollusca > Cephalopoda > Sepiida > Sepiidae > Ascarosepion > Ascarosepion bandense. The sequence goes on from JBBBDQ010000216.1 coordinate 683,103, forward strand.
CTACATATCTATTGATATACACTACTGGCCATAATTATTAGGCCACCCCAGTTTTTAAAAAGAAATGATGTATTTCATACTATTTTTAGTATCTATTGCCAAGTGGATAATTCTAAATGAAAATAGAATGGTTCTTTTGTTATTATTACTTTGCAAAATTTTATAAGGCAAATGGCGACAATTTATCCATCGCGCCCTGTAGATTTACTATATATATATATATATATATATATATATATATATATAGATAATTTACCCATCGCGCCTGTAGATTTGCTATATATATCTATACATATATATACTACCGGCCATAATTATTAGGCCAACCCCAGTTTTTAAAAAAATGATGTATTTCATATTATTTTTAGTACTTATTGCCAAGTGAATAATTCTAAATGAAAATAGAATGGTTCTTTTGTTATTGTTGCTTTGCAAAATTTTACAAGGCAACTAGGAAGCAAGAGACTAGCATGAGGAAAAGATCACCAAACTGGACACCAGAACAGTTCATTTGATGCACATGTTATTGTGCAATATTAAAAAAGAACAATTTTATTTTCATTTAGAATTATCCACTTGGCAATAAATACTAAAAAATGGTATGAAATACATCATTTCTTTTTAAAAACTGGGGTGGCCTAATAATTATGGCTGGTAGTGTACCTTTATGTATACATGCGTGAATACTTTCTGAAATGTTCAGAAAACTTTTCTGTATGAATCTACTTATAACTAACCATGTTTGCTACATATGCATTTTTTTGTAATACGTATATGTAGAAAATCGATATCATGCATATACATTTAAATGCATGCCTGTATAAGTGTGTATTTTTTTCTATTTCCCTTTTAAAAATATATTTGTACAGAAAATACATTTGATGATCTAGGTTGGTTGATGTTATGTTCACTCTTGTTTAATTAACGTGAATGTCTATTTAAATGTATGCAACCACTAAAATAACAAATGGGAAAAATACAGTAATTGCTTAAATTATTTTGCTTACATTTCAGGTCTGAAAATATTATATGCACACACATAAAAGTTGCAAAACAAGATACATACATTTCTGCAAAATGTGTTGCCAAGCTTTAATGAGCACATGTAGATTAATGTTTGGTTATATTTCATTCAAAGTTGGTTCATCACATTAAGAGAATAAAGAGGAATTTCCTTTAATAAGACTTTCTATGTATAAGCTGGTTGACATTAATTTCAGTATTTGAAAAAAGAAATACCTGGAATATCTACTCAAACACTAAAATAAGTTTTAGTAAGAAATGTTGTCATACTGAATAAAGACCATTAATAAGATAAAGAGCATATCAGTCAGTCAGTTGAGTGCCATATGTGATACACACCTGGGTGATCATGTCTCGAAACAGACATGACTGACTGAGCAGAAGATTATCCTGCAGTAGTTTGCCATTGCTTTCTGCGGTAGACTGGTTGCCAGTCAAGGCTATAGAACCTCATCTGTTTTATGATTTAACCTGTAACTGGAGAGAAGAGATGGATTAATACCTTTCCCAAGGATATTTGTGTGTAAGTAAATGCAAGGAATTTAACTGGAATTTGAACTCAGCACCCCAATTTGTCATTCTGAGTTGATATCCACTGCACCACAACGCACATCCTATAAGTATAAAGAACAAATTTATCAATCTAACATTTCACTTTAAGCTTCATCAGAGAATGAGATATGGAGAAAAAGAATAGATATATTCTAGTATTTTTGATTTTGTGTAGTTTGATTTTCATTGGTTAATCATGTTTCCTGTGCATTTGACTTGTTGAACAAACATTAATATAATTTACAATGTTACAAGTTCAAGGAGAGAGGACATAGCCATTCAAAGTTCCAATAAATTAACAGATTCCAAACCTAACAGAAAAACCATATATATTGCTCCATGTATGTATGTGTGTAATAATTCTAGTTTATCTATATGGGAACAAGATGATAATGTATACTCACCAGTGTGTGTGTGTGTATGTTTTGTAGAAATGATGTTTTTTTTTGTTTTGTATTTACATACATATATTTGTATTTGTATTGAATCACAACATATGTGTTTGTGTGTGCATATATATATATATATATATATAGTTGTGATGATGCTTAGTGCCAAGATAGTTGAGTTTTTTGGGGTTTTTTTCAGCGGTTTACTAAAAGAAAAGTATTTTGGCAAGCTGGTATTTTGTCATAAAGTGTTCAATATTTAGATAGAGCGTTAATAGAATTAATGGGGAGAAATTTTTCAAATGAGCAGAGTTATGCCAGCTTCTATGTTTTGTGAAGGCATTGTGATTTTTTTCACTTCTCAAGGCTTTTTTGTCTTCTGCTGCTGCTTCCTGACTTTTAGTCCATATTTACTGTTTCTGTGTGTGTGTGTGTGTGTATATACACACACACACACACACGCACAAGCTAATTCAAATGATATAAACATTTACCTTTTTACACTCTGCCTTATCCATTAATATTACTTCAATTTATATGGCATATTCTAAAGTGCAGTAGCTTCCATTTCAATTTTAATTAGTCATTTTTTGTTGTCATAGCAGGAAAAGACAACACAACTGAAATTCAAGTCCACTATTATTTGATAAAGCATCTGCAGTGGCAGAATAAACTTTTTGCTCAGTAAACAAAGTTGCAATGCATTAAAGATTGAAGTATTGCCTTCCTGTAAGGATCTCTATGATATATATTGTATGTGAATTTTTTACCTGGAGAGATTTTTTAAAACTTACATGACCAATATATTGCTGTCAATGTGACATATTCATTTATTTATGATCTCCAGTTCTATTTGTGAATACTTTTGAAAATCTCAAATAAAAAAATTATTTAGCATTTCATGACAATTTGAGTTAATGTGCTATGAAACCATTTTCATAATTATGATGGTTACCTCCCCTGTTAAATTTTAATGGAAGTTTCAAAATGAATCTGTTATTTAGCTACAACTAGTTTAAACTGCAATGTCTGTTTGAGTTACAACAGATAAAATACATCCTTTAATGACAGATCAGAAATGCAGAAAAGAATAGTAGAGACAGTTAATAAAAATGGAAAGAAAAATTCTCAAGGCGTAAACTGAGAAAAGGTTAGTGTATATTGCCATTAAAATCATTCATCTTGTGGGTGGAATTGCAGGAAACTTGAGTTCTGCTTGTATGCAAGTGGTGTGTTGTTGTTAGCCTATTTGTTAGAAATATATTTTTGTCTCATGTTTTATTTTTCTAAATCAAGAAAGCATATGTTTTTTTTTATTAAAGAAGGCATATTCAAGATGGGATGTGTTTAAGCAATTTTTATTCAAATGCTTTTCATATGAACTTTTTCCTGTTTTGTAGAAAGCACAAAATTTTTTGTGAACAATGTCAGGTGTAATGCATGCATGCATGCAAACACACACTCTCCACACAGTGTGTGTGTGCATGTGTGTATATGTATATATATATATATATATATATATACATACACGCACACACTACCATCCATAATTATTAGGCCACCCCATTTTTTCTTAAAAGAAACGATGTATATCATACTATTTTTAGTATTTATTGCCAAATGAAAATAGAATGGTTCTTTTGTTATTTTTGCAAAATTTTACAAGGCAAAGAAGCAAAGATGAACTCATCTGAATCTCCCAAATTTTCTTCATTCTTTCATTGATGAAACTGCAATATAGGTAATTATTAAATATTTATAAATTCATTTGATGCACATGCTATTGTGCAATATTTAACAAAAAAAAAACATTTTATTTTCATTTACAATTATTCACTTGACAATAAATACTAAAAAATAGCATGAAATACATCATTTTTTAAAACACTGGGGTGGCCTAATAATTATGGCCAGTAGTGAATAAATATATATATATATATATATATATATATATACACACACACACACACCAGTATCAAATGTGACATTCAGCCAATCAGTTGATCCTACACCATCAAACGAGCCTACTACATAGGAACAAAATGACTGAGCATAGCAGAATTTGGGTATGTGACTCTATAATAGAAGTTTTAGTAGGAATTAAAATTCAAAGTTGGTCCCCAGTCATATGTATACACACTTTTAGGATATCCAGTTTTATTTTGAAGATTTCTTCTGCTAGACTAGTTGCTACCCTAGTTTGCCTATACCTGGGGCTAGAAGAAATGGATTCTTTCTTTTTCAAGGGTATTAGCATGTAAATGAATGTAATAAATTTAGATCTCTGATTCCTTAAATTGACTTGATAAACATTGTTCCACTGTGGCTCTCTCTCTCTCGATATATATATATATATATATATATATATATATATATTGTTAAATGTAAGAGACAATGAATGTCTATTATTTTTAATCATGAGCCATTCTAAACATCGTATTTTGGTTTTAATTTCAGTTGAAAATAAAGACAAAAATTCTCCAACATTTGAATAATTTTTTGTTAAGTTGGTTCTAAGCTTTCGACTCACATGACATCATAGAACCACATTGCAAATTTGCGAACTGCGTTTGCTATTTTTGGTAACTGTTGCTGTTGCTTATCGGAGTTTTATGTCAACACAAGATAAAATTGTCACTGATGGTGGATGTTTTTGTGTTACCCTCCTGATAACTTCTCTGAAGATGGCTCATGTTTGATTAAAAAGAGAATATCTACTCAAACACATGTATTGATTATAATGTTCAAACAAACACAGACAGTAAAATAAAGCTAAAAATATCAACTAAACTGTATTATATATTTAGGTAGCAAGTACTTTTCTAAACAAGTTTGATTAAAAAGAATCAACAAACTTTTTCTCCAGAATTATTTTGTTTTTTTTTTCTAATTTTCAAATATGCTGAGTATTATGCTCAAAGTTATAGATAATCTCTACATGTTTCATATTATGTTAATATTTGTTCAACTGTTTTCAAACATCTCAGTCATTATCAAGAACCAATGTAGTGTCTGTGTGGTCATTAGAATTCCTTTGTCAACATACTGGTATTTATTGGAAAACTGGAAGTTTGAAAGAATCTGTGATGTCACGTTCAATGTTGTTGGAAATGAGGACACACAAAAAGTATTATATTTCTTTTTTTTTCATTATTTTGTTTATTTATTTGTATTTTTTTATAATAATATATTATAAATGTAGATCATATGCACTTTCATCAATGTTGTCTGTGCTGAGTGATTTTTTTATTTCATGTTGGCTGCTTATTTCGGATAACAATAGCTGAGAGGGTTTTCAGACCATTGTGTATTTGTATATATATATATATATATATATATATATAGTCATCCACAGACAGATCTGTTTCGCTGTATCACATCTCATCAGTACGATTAGACTCCAATTATGTGTGTGTGTGTGGGGGTATGAAAGTGTAAAGCTGAATACTATTCTTCTTCTTCTTCTTCTATGTGCCCTGTCCCTTCAGGACGTAGGCGATCATGGATCTCCACGTCTCCCTATCCCTTGTGGCTCTTAGTATGTTTGCTCCTGTTGCTCCTGGCAACCCCCGTTCCGTCATCCACCTGATCAGGCCCTGCAAATATGTTATCCGCTGCCTTCCTCTGTCTCTCCTTCCTTCTATCTGACCAGTCAGTATCAGGTTCTCCAGGCTTTCCTTCCTCATTGCATGTCCCAGGAACTTCAGTTGTCTCTTCCTGATGCTCAGCATCAATTTCCTTTTTGTTGCCATTCTTTCTAACACTTCGTCGTTGCTTGTATGCTCAGTCCACGATATCCGTAGCATCCTTCTGTAGAACCACATTTCGGCCGCTTCCAGTTTTGTCCTCATTTTCGATGATATTGTCCAGCATTCACAGCCGTACTGAAGAACTGACATCACGTAGCAGTCTAGCACTCTTTTCTTCGTTTCTATTGAGATCTTCCTGTGTGTTAGTATTTTGCTCATCTTCTGGAACGCGTCCTTTGCCATGCCAATTCGCCTTCGGATCTCCGTCATGTTAAAAACAAAGCAACTGGTTTTGCTCCCACTCTTCAGGACTCATTGAGAGATTAACTCAAAATAAATTATAGAATGAATGAAGGGGAAGGAAGAAAGAGGAATAACAAAAAAAATTATAATGTGAAAGAAAAAGAAGTACGAGAGGAAATGATAGGAAATCCCTGCAAACATTTGTGCTGTTTACAGAGAGAAGGTTTGTGGGACCTGATATACAAAAACTCTTTCACTCTTAAATGAAATAAAGAGCGTGACCAGGACACAGTTGTGAACCAGTCAGCACTAAAATCAGCAGCACACTTTCTATTATTTGTAAGGTGCTCGCATATGGGGGAACCATTAGTATTCGAGACAGGTACATTAGGAACCAAGGTATGATTCCTAATTTTACTTGAATGTGCTGTTTAATTCTCATATCTAGACGCTGAGGGGTTCTCCCTATGTAGTTGGCACTGCAACCAAAATGATATCGATAAATCACTGAATTTACTTGATGAAGTGGGAGAACGTCATTGCACCTAGAATAAAAAATAGGTTGGGTTTGAAATACCACTCGAACCTCGGCCAAAAAATAACAAACATGAACACTAGATGAAACCTGTTTAATTAAGCTTTCACAGTCAGTTCTAATCCAGGGAAGTCTCAGATAAACAGGACAGTTTTTCACTAAAATTGGTTTGATCTTTCCAAACTCACCACTCTTGTCGTGGATAACAATGAACAAGATTAGCGGAATACCCCACGCCACATAAGGTCTCTGCAACAAAATTAATTTCATCATCCAGAAAAGCCTCCGAAGTGGTTATTAATGCTCTATGAATTAGGGTTTTAACAAGGTTTATCTTACACTTTCTCAGACAAAAGGAATCACAACATATATATAAACCTGCAGATGATCAGCCTCCACTTCATTATTGAATAAACAGAAAGTATCATCAACATATTGACAATATAATTGAGGTCAAAGTGTACTACAATGTATTCTCTCTTAATGAAAGCCCACAATATTGGCCAGTGCTGGACCCAAAGGAGAGCCTATAGCAACCTTGCCAATCTGTAATACATGATATTATCAAAACTAAATTCAACAGACAATGTGGCAAATTTAATCAATTCAACAATTACTGATTCAGGGATACTAGGGGGCAACAAAGAACTGTGATAAAGTTAATCACAGAAAATATTGATTGCCTTTAAGAGAGGGATACAAGTAAATAAAGAGTACACATCAAAGGAACACATGAACTTGCCTAAAGAAGAACACTTTTGGATACGATCAACAAAGGAAAAAAAGTCCTTTATACAAAATGTACTTAAATGTTGCAACGCAGGTTCAAACACTACAGAAAACCATTTGAAAACCTTGTGTTGGGGTGATCCTATCATTGAAAGGATGGGTTTTAATGGTACCCCATCGTATTTTTAGTAACAAATATAGATGGAGTCAAATTGACTCTGATGGACAAATTTCATCCAGAATTTCTTGGGAAAGAACCCAACTTTTTACCCACCTCAAGAGTTGCTTTTGAAATTTTGTTTCACTTGAGATAGTGGCATTACATGTATTAACAGAGCCAAGCTTTATGAATTTAGATGTGTCTTCCAAAATAGAAAACATCTTAGCCATGTACTCTGAACAATCCATAAAATGAACCCCAGCAGCTTTATCTGGTCTGGAGATGACTAAATTCTTATTCTTGTTTAGGGAATTAATCACACAATGATGTTCAACTCTGCATTTCGATTCAGCTGAAGTCACTGAACTAGTAAACATGTGTGCATAATTATTCAAATGGGCTTTTAGATCACAAACCACAAAGAAGTAGGGGATAGTCTTGTCAACTAGGCGAACATGACCTCAAACTCAACAAATACTTTCTCTTTATCAGGCTGAGAGGGAGGAATGCAAAAGTCTAAACCATGAGCAAGAACAAATGATTCAAGTTCAGTCAGTTCGTGAGAGGAAAGATTTACAATATTATTCCTATTTGGTTCAGTCGTGCGGCCATATCTCTTACGTACCAAGAATTTTAATTTGGCTTTAAGCTTAATTGATAATTTACCACAATCTCGCTCATGAACCCAACCCAAATAAGCTATCATAAGCCTCTAGTACTTTGTTTCCTTTTGCATTATAATTTTTTTCCTCTTTCTTCCTTTTCCTTCATTCATTGCATAATTTATTTTAATTTAAGTTAATCTCCTTATGAGGCCTGAAGAGCGGGAGCAAAACTGGTTGCTTTATTTTTAACATGCCTAATAGTATTCCTCTTTTATATCTATTATCAAGTTCTGTACCATCAAAAACATCTTTATCTATATATTTATCCCTCCTGTCATAATCAGGATTTTTTTTTCTAGTGTTTTAATGGAAGATAATCAATATTATTCATATGAATACATATATTGCTATCATTTTAGAAGGCTTACAGCCATATCACGTTGAATACACCGGTTTTCGCTCAAACGCCGAAGTTAAGCAATGTTGAGCCTGGTCAGTATTTAGATGGGTGACTGCTTGGGAATACCAGGTGCTGCAAGCATATAGTGACGGATGTACATTGTTGTGCAGTGGATATGGGCTCAGAAAGAGAAATCAGTGAGCCAAGTTCGAATTCCAGTTGAATACCTTGCATTCACTTAAGCACTGGTACCCTTGGGAAAGGTATCAATCCGTCCCTTCCCTCCAGTTATGGGTTAAATAACTGGGTAGGACTTGGGGACCCTGCCTTTAAAACAAATCCCAATGAATCTTGATACTTGAAAAGGAAAAAGTATTACTAGACACAAAACTTATATAAAAACAACAATAAATTGTTGAAAGAAAAAGGTATTACCAGCAATGAATAAATAAAAATTTAGTTGGCAATAAATGACCCGCCGTTGATATGCCATAAAAACAAAACAACCAACCAATCATTTTGGACAGAATCTTTTTCTTTTTTTATAATCATATCATCCCAAGCAAAGCAGTACTGACACTGGTGTGTAGGGGTTTACATAAGAGGAAATTGATGAGAAAGAAGAACAAGTTGCAGGGATTGTCAGAGAATGGGTAAAAGAAGGATGAGAACACTGGTGTGAAGGGAGCTGCATGGGAGTAGAATGGAAAGGAAGAAAAACATGATATGAGGGTTGTCAGGGAAAGGATATAAGTCAAGTAGATAGAAGGTGGCAATTGACATTGCATTTAAACTCTTGGAGACTGTAGCTATCAAGGAAGCAAGTATACAGAAGAGAGTTCCACAGGTAGGAAGTGCAAAAACTAGGCTGCTAGAGTAGAAGTTGAGGTTACATTTGATTTGTTTCACTGTAAAAGGGTGGGACCTCATTGCTAGTCTAGTAGCTTGAGTAAATTCATGCAGAAGCACCAGAGCTAAGCTCATCAAAGCAGAAGCCATGAAAGTTTTTGTAGAAAAGACAGAGAAAAGCCACATTATGTCGGTGAGAAAGTGACTGGAGTTGAGCTACCAGGTTGGGATTGATTATATTGCAGATTCTCAGTTGGATTTTGTCAGGGACCCAGAGATGAATAGTAAGAGCACTAGACCAGATGTGACAGCTGTATTCAATAGATATTCAGATTATAGATTCATAGATGTGCAAAATGTATTCAGATGAGAAAAACTTCCTGGTATTACACAGTGAACCGACCTTCCAAGTAGCAGTTTTAGCTATGGATTCAAAGTAGTCATTTCATTTGAGGTTAGCTAAGAGAGTTAGGCCGAGGAGGTGCAGTGTTTTGTTTTCAGGGTGACTAGCCTGATCCATACTGATGTGGGGTAGGAGAAATTGTCTATGGTGGTTAAAGGATAGCAGTTTCATTTTAGAAGCATTAAAATTTACGAATCATTTCTTACCCCGGTCCAAGACAGATTACAGAGATATTTCATGATAAGCAGTGAGGTTTGCTTTGTCAGCCTTGGCAGATTTCTTCTCAAGGCAGGAATAAATGGTGATGCTGTCAGCGTAGATGCCTGCTTGGGACCTGATTACATCGGGGATATCGCTAATGAAGATAAGCAAAAGCATAGGATCTAGAATAGAACCTTGAGGGACACCTGCATTTGTATGATAGTATCTGGAAGCATGCCTGTTCAATACTACTTTCATTATGCAATGCCTGTTCAATACTACATGTATTATGCCTGTTCAATACTACATGTATTATGCAAGAAGACTGGATTAGATCAAACAAGCATCTAGTTATACCATAGTTCTGTAACTTGCGTAGAAGGCCAGCGTGCCAGACTCTGTCAAATGCTTTGGAGATATCTAGGGCAACTCATCAAGAACCTGGTATATATATATTCTGCAAAGGTCATTAGCACATCAGCAGTAGACCTAGTGAAGTGGAAATTTTACTGCTTATTGGAGAAAAGGCTGTGGGATGTTGAACCACTTCATTGATAATTGCCTCAAACACTTTGTCAAAAATCAGTAGGAGGCTGATAGGGCGATAATTAGAGGTGTCTGGGGGTTTTCTAGTGTTCTTAAATGCAGGAACCACAGAAGAAATTCTTGCAGACAGGAAAGCAAGAAGCACAGAGGCAGTAGTGGTAAAGAGTGGAGAGAACATTTCTTCAAGTCAATGATTAGGATTCCGTCAAATTTGCTCTCCTTATGAGGGTTGATCTTTGAAATTATGTTAAAGACCAGCAAGGGGGTAATGTGAAGTCACTCAAGTGAGCCTTAGTTCTAGGTTAGAAGTCAGGTGTGGATACTTCAAGGAATCAAATATTGAGTTGGTAGAGAATCTGTACGCAAAGCACTCGGTCTTGTTTGCTGAAGATGTGAGGACCTCAAATTTATTGATTAAAGTGGGGATCAAGGGCTTTTGCTGTTGTTTAGCATATTTTTATAAGCTGCCAGTAGTGTTTGGAGTCAAACTTGAGGAATGCTACACAATGCTTTATTCTGTCAGCAAATACCAACTTAGCATCATTTAGGATCCTCTTGCACTCATTATGAGCAGAGGCAAAAGGGCATCTATTATGGTCAGAGGTGTGGCTTGAAAAAGCTGGTAAAAGTGATTTCTGTGAGCAATAACAGCCAAGCAAGCAGGGGAGAACCAGGGGAATGAATAGGGTTTAAGTGACAACTGGGATGAAAGCATTGATGCCAGCTTTAACCAAAAAGGAGACCTCAGATGCACAGTCTTCAACAGGAAGACTAAAAACTTTGTTCCAAGGGACATCACATAGGAAACTGTGGAACTAGTCCCAGTCTGCTCTTTGATAGCAGTAAGATATTCTGCTGGTTGAAGGTTCTTGGCAAAAGGAGAAGTGGAAGGAGATATTAACGGAAACTATAGCATAATCAGAGTTGCCAAATGGGCAAAGCTGTATGACATGGCAAGAATCATTGATAAAACTGAAACAGAGATCTAGTAATGAGTCGGTTCCATTAGGGTTTTTTAGAGAAATGCATGGGGAAATCCACCACTTGCATAACGAATTGAGTGATTGAAAATTTCATGTTATAGACACCAGCAAGATCTGTGACAGTTTTTCAGCCACTTAGCGTGGTGGACATTAAAGTCTCCATACACAAATATATGAATGAACGGATGAGAGAAAATGGCCTTAACTATATTGTTCGAGATGCTATCAAGTATGAAACAGTCAGGAGATTAAGGGGAGCAGTAGAGAAAGAAAAGATAGATGACCGAGCTTAGTAGAGAGAGACGGAGACACATGTAGGGATGATCTGGAGATTCAAGAGAAATCACCCTAACTAGAGAAAGATATTCTCTGACATAAACACATGCATATGGACATTGGAATTCTTCCTAAAGAGGGGAAGGTAAACAGGGATATGTCAGATGAAGAAGGAAAGATTCAATACTGCAGAAGCTGGTACGAATACTGTGGATGTTCAAGAAAGAGATGTTAACAGGTTTAGGAGATTTTTGTTTAGCTGGTTAATTTTAATTCTTACTTTGTGTGATGCCATAATTAGAAATGTTTTGGTAATGAGCAATCTAGGGTAGTAGTATCAGTTGGTTATCAAATGCAACGTGTATAGGAAGGAAACTAGTGCAGGCTGCAGCATAATGTGGCCTCAAGGTTGCCTATCAAAGCATCCATGTGTAACATGGCACTACAAGAAACCCTGATACTATTCAACTGTTGATCAGAGCAGCCTCTAACAACACTACACAAGAGCTTGGGCTTCTTTCTACCAGGGAGCAGCAATCAGAAAACTGCCAACCCAGTACCTCAAAGTGAAGAGACATTGCCAATAACACACATTACGAAAAACTTGTAACACCACCATTATTAAAACCTGAGGAGAGGAAAGAAACTAAGAACCCTTTTCTAAATAGAAAACAAATGATGAGCCTTTACTCCTGTTCAAAAGAAAAGGGAGGAGTATGAACCAGATGTTAGTAGGGTCCATCTACTCTAATTTCAAGAAAAAAAAAATGACTAAGTTTTAACTTAGCTAAAGTAATAGTTATTACATGAAAATTTTAAGATACCTTTCCTTAGAAATTCAAAGGAAAAATAAAATCAGCTTTTGCTACCAGGACAATTAAGAGTTAACTGAAATTTTAACTGACACAAGTATATTCTAAAATTTATCAAACACTATATGCAAGAAAGAAAATGAAAATTTAAAAAAAATCTAATGTTCACAAAAAGAGTTAATCATGCTTACCAGAGACAAAATCTACTGCCATCAAACTATTAACCAAGTTGAGAGAATCTTAAAATTGATCATGGTGAATTCCATTTCACTTTTTTAGTCAGTTGTTATTAATTCAGTTGGCGGATAGCTTCATTACATATCATATTGATTCTGCATATCAATATAAATATTTTGCCCTCATTTTTGATGGTATGGGCTCACTTATAGATATCATAATAGAGAAAGCAATAGACGTGTTTGACAGTAAGCACCTGCATGTTTTCCTCCTCATGGACATTTACAAAAACTATAATTGGTTTGATTTGGGGTAAGTGGATGAGTTTGAAGCTACCAGACCTATTGTTTCCAGCTCACTTATCTTTTAAGGCACATATATATTTTAGCCTACTCGTTAAAAAGAAAACCACTTTTCTTTTAAGGCATATATATTTTCACCTACTCTTTAAAAAGAAAATAAGCCGGTTTCATCTTTACCTGACTGAGAAACTAAATTAAATATTCAAACTTTGCAATAACAACTTTTTGCATTCAATATTTTTCTCCTGGTAAATAATTATATTACTTCAACTTATTGGCTGAAACGCAAGTATTTTTGACGTTCTTATTCACACACACCTTGCTTGCTGTTTATTCTTCAAACTCATCACTTTGAACTATTTCAATTATTTGGACATACAGACTATTTTCCAACTCATCACTTTGAACTGGAACAAATTACAAACTATTTTACCAACTCATCATCTTTGAACTGTTTAAATTATTTTCTTAAGCACATACAAAAAGTGTTTCATACATCCAGTTAATTATTAAAAGGGTGAAAATAAGTTCTCTCCCTTTAACTGATTATTGTTATAATTAACATTTTGTCTACCTACGTCTTGTTTGTTCACTTTTTGGTACACATTGAATTGAGAAGCTAACATTATTACATAACAAATTAAAAAAAAGTAGTTAGGCCGCTACAAGTTTTCTATTTAACTCAACTTTTGTAAAGAAAAGCTTCCATACAATCTTTAAATCATATTTTTAAACAAGTTTTTTTGTTTTTATTAAATAATGTAAGATAGAAATTTTGACTGAAGAAAAATAGAATGTCATTAGATATGTCATGAATTAAACCTTATTTTTTTGTGTTTTTTCATATTTTTCTTTTGTTTTTTGTTTTTTTTTTTAAAAAGAAATATCAATTATTATGTGTTGGTCAGGAGTCGACCTCTGTCGAACCGCAACAAGAAAGGCAAGATAATTAAGTTTGAAATCATTTTCATTAAATTACAAGAAACTTTTGATTCAGGAAAAGTCACGTTTGGTTTTGATATTGTATTTATATTCTAAATATATCTTTGTGCAAATTAATTAAAACAAAATGAATGATGTTTTTCTAGGATCTTTCACGCTTGCCCTGATCATGTATACATCATCTTTTGGTGTTGTTTTTCTCTTCTGACCTCATTTTCCTTAACATTTTGGACTGAAGGATCCAGTCTGTTTATTTGCCTTGATGACAAGACTGAGAGTTGAAAGGCTGACACCAGCAATATTCACAACCTCTCTGTAAGGCTTACTGGTGTGTTCATGCAGCATTACAATTTTGCTTAAAGTAACATCCATCACAGACTATGGCCATAGGACAACTAATCGACAGTCCAGACAATAGTGTCTAGACGTGATAAAAATCTTATGCACAGATGATGCAATATTTTTCAAAGCTGAAATTTAACATACATCCCGAAAACAGATTTATATTACTGTATACCACTGCAAGTGATCTAATCTGAGGAAAAAAATAAAAATCGATTTCACACTGTCACTCCAGTGGGTCTAAAAATGATTGTATGGTAAAAGAAAGGAAACTAAAGCAGTTGTTTTGATTAATTTGCACAAGGATACACACACACACATATACATCTAAATCTAAGCTTATTTATAAATGGAACTTTGTCTGTGTATGTCTGTGTTTGTGTGTGTGTTCATAACCAATAAACTCCAAAATGGCTGAACCAATTTTCTTGAAAATTTACACAGTTGTACTATAAGCGTCTGTGTCGAGGTACCCCCGATAAATATTGAAAATTGATAATAAAAAAAATCAGGTTATAGAAGGAGTGGTGTGATTTTAATCAAATTTGATACACTCATAGACAAAGACATAAGAAACAATATTCAGAAGTTTCAAGGTTGCAGTTCTTACAATAGTGCAGAAAATTGATAATATATATATAAAAGGCAAGATGTTTGTGTGTGTGTGTGTGTGTGTGTGTTTATCTGTCTGTATATCCTTTATACAAATCCACAATTTTTATCTGATTCTCACTAAACTTCACACAAATATTCTTTAGGCTGAGTCTGAGCTCCAGGACCATGGATTAGTTTTAAAGCTTTCATTATACCCGAGCAATGCCAGGCTATACTGCTAGTATATATATATATATTCAATAACTGATTTTACCATTTACTGTCTTTTTAAGAATGCTCACGTAATGGTGAGAAACCTCATTTACAAATAGAAAATATTTAAGTTTTACAATATTATTGTATTGAACACTTTTTAATACCATAGTGCACTGGTCTAATCTTATTATAACCAAAAACTAAAATGTAATTAAACAATCAATATATATATATATATATATATATATATATATATATAGATTTGTTTAACACTATAATAAATTGAAAGAATGTGGAAATATTGTATTACAAATCATGTAATTGGTAAGGCATGATCTACTCAGAAGATCATCTCAAAAATCCAAGTTATAACCATCAATAATTGGGATTAGTAGAAAGTGTGAAACTATTTCAGCCAGTCTTCTAAGGGGGTATCATCAAATACTCGCCAGTTACGTATGCAATAATTAGACAGATTTTCATGTGAAATCACAGTCAATACAACTCAAAATAACTAAATAAGTTGAGGTCTGTGCAATCAATTCTCAACATTCAAATCACAATCTGAATGATTAAAATTTGTGACTAAATAAAATCTGGGGACAAGGAAGGATGGAGAAAAATAAATATTTGTTGTATAAAATAAATGCTATTTTCATTATTAGAGTACAGACATGGAGGCACATACCTCTACAAATATTAAATCTTCAAAATGATGTCATATTTTCTGAAGTTTCACAACAGAAATTGGAGATGAAAGCTTCAAATCTACACAAGTTGGCTATATTGACAGATCTGCCTTTAAGGCTTGGCGACCTCTTTAGCTCTGCTCAGCCAATTGCCTCAAGAAAGGAAACTCCAGCATAAGACCTATGACCCAGTGACCTTTATGCTTTGTACTAATTTGTCCAATGGCAAATAAACCTTTGATTTGAATGATGAGAACTCCAATGCATACATTACACTCCATCTAAAAACGTCATTCTGCAAATGAGAGAATTTCATACACCCAGTCCTCAGATGTAAAGAAAAAAGGCTCTAAAAATACATCTTTGAAGCTATGGCATAATGGATATAGGAGATGGTTTTACATGTGTTACTGTCATGTAGTTGTCATGAGTTCAATCCTTGTGTCAGGTAGTGACATACTAATTCAGCAGTAACAAAAACTAACTGATATCCCAAGGAAAGAACATCACAATAATCAACAGATATCCCATAGCAGTCAATTAACGGACACCTGATGATGACCAGAAAATACCTGTTTGAAATATTGTCTATAATAATATCAACCAAGTTGTGAACAACAATTTAAAATAATACAAGAATGTTTATAATTATTAAGATTTATTCTGTGAAATAAGCTCCTACAACCACTTTGAAAAATATGCCATATATATATATATATATATATATATATATATATATATACTTGCAGTATAGCCCAGTATTGCTTGGGTATAATGAAAGCTTTAAAACTAATCCATAGTCCTGGAGCTCAGACTCTTTGGATGTTGGCATGAAAAACTAAAAAGCAATAGTTGTTTCCAGTCAAAACAAAACCATAGATTGAAAGAAAAATGAATGGATGTAAATCAAATTTTGATTTTCGATATCAATGTTAAATAGGTTTTCCGTCGCAAACTGAATTTTGAAGGCTAAAAATGTCTTCTAAGTAAATGGTATCATGGCTGAGACTAAGAACTACAATTATACTGACTTAGAGCAAAACCCGAAACAAAAATAAAAGGGCTGAAAACCTGATTTTGATCAGACCCGATATGATATCAGGGTATCAATTTCCAATATCAGAGTCAAATAAGTCATCCAAGGATAAACTAACCTAAGTAAGTCCATGAAAACTTATCATACCCATCAGGAGTAAAATTGGAGAAAATAAGCCATATTGATAGCTGAATATCAGTTTTTGATCAGATTCGATAGAATATTGGGTGTATCGATTTCTGATATTAAGGAAAATGAGTTGTCTGAGAAAATCTACTAATGTTTGAGTCTAAAAACTATAATTTTACCAAGTTAGAGCAAATTCTGCAGCAAGAATCATGATAAAAGGGCTGAAATCCTGATCTTGATTAGACCTGATTGGATTTCGGGTATTGATTTCCAATATTGGAGGGAAATTGGAAAACATAAGTAGCCCATGACCTGACTGGAAGCCTGAAGAATATTTATGTGAAGTTTGGTGAGAATCGGATAAAAATTGTGGATTTGTATAAAGGATATACAGACAGACGGACAGACAGACACACACAAACATATTGCCTTTTATATATATATATATATATATATATATATATATATATATATATATATTTGTGTATTTAGGCATGTAGACATGTCAGATTAAATAAATTGAAAACATTGTGTCTGCTTATTTTTAATGAAATCTGTTCATACTCATGGATAATCTTTCGTGTATTATATTTGAAAGATGTAAGAAATAAGCTGTAACTTTTGATAGATGATTTTAGTATTCATTTCTTGATATTCCCAAGTACTTTCAATCTACTTCTCAGATTACAACATAAAAAAAATTCTATTTTGGCTAATTTTCACTTTCTAATGAATGCTAAGCAATTTGTCAACTGTTATATTTGAAGCAAGAAGAAAATTTACTGTAATTTTTAGCAACACAGTTTTGCTATTTTTTTTTTCATTACCACAATTCACACCTCTGAAGATGATCTCCATATATATGTATATATATATCCAGCCTATCACCACTGCTGTAGATTTCATTTATTGTTTCTGTAAGCTTGTCTAAGTGAAAATCATCTCAGGCTGCCAGGATCTCTATTACGATTCCATCTGGTTCTGCTGCTTTATTTCTGTTCATTTTAACCAATGCTGATTCCACTTCCAATTTTAATATTTCTGGTCCTTCACTATTTCTGTATAGAAGAGTTTTCAAATGTATTTGTTCTATCTCTGAAATACTTTTCCTTTCTCTAATATGAGCATCTCATCCTTAGATTTTATGCATCCTGTTGATGAGTATGTCTTTTGTCATATTATTTCTCTTATTTTTTATGCATAGCAGCTTTATCTGTGATATTCTTTCTATTTCAGAATATTTTTCATTGAGCCATTGCTCTTTAGCCAGCCTGCATTTGTTCCTAATTTATGCAGAGTGCTAGATTCTGTGCCAGAGCTTTGCATTGTTGTTTGTCTTTTTTTAATTATGACAAGGATTTCAGCTATCATCTATTCCTTTTTTTCTTTGGAATAATCTCAATTGTTAATGTTAATAAGTTATTATTCTCATTTTGTTCATTGTATCTGCTTTTAACACTGTCCATGCATTTCTCTTGGACATTCAGGTTATTCAGGAATATGTCATGGATACTGCCTTGACTCTCTTCAATGCCTATAGTTTCACTCTAAGTTTATATATCACTGGTAGGTGATCAAACCTGTAATTGGCACTTGGGTATGTTTAACATTGCATTTCTGAATTTCGTATTGATAATTATATAGTTCATTTGGTTTTCTGTTTCTTCTTTCTCCTCCTGTGCTTTTCCATGTCCATATGGGTCTTGGGTATTTTTGAAACCAGGCCATTCACCATGTACCACTGAAACCATATTTCTCTGTGTTCCTTACAAGATCTTCATTTGAATTTGCCAAGTATTTCACCATGTCTTTTGTTCCCTACTTTGGCATTCGTGTTTCCCATGATGATAGTAATTTCTTGGGATTTGTAGTGAGCCTTCCCATTTTCTAGCATACACTAAAACTTTTCATTTTTTTCTTCCATGCTTTGTGATGTCAGTACATATTCAATTACATATACACCACCAGCCATAATTATTAGGCCACCCCAGTTTTTAAAAAAAGAAATTGTGTATTTCATACTATTTTTAGTATTTATTGCCAATTGGATAATTCTAAATGAAAATAGAATGGTTCTTTTATTATTATTACTTTTAAAAATATTACAAGGTAGCCAGGAAGCTTTTGCTTTGGCCAACCAGTAAGAAGAAGAGACTAGCATTGGGAAGAGAGCACAAAAACAGAACAGTTCATTTGATGCACATGTTATTGTGCAGTATTAACAAAAGAACCGTTCTATTTTAATTTAGAATTATTCACTTGGCAATAAATACTAAAAATAGTATGAAATACATCATTTTTTTAAAAACTAGGGTAGCTTAATAATTATGGCCAGTAGTATATGTTGAACAGCTTTCCTTTCAGTTTAATGACATCCTGTAGGAAGAAGTGCCGATATTAACAAATGTGGTTGAACATTGATTGCCAGATAACAAATAAAACTATAAGAGTGGATTATTCCACTGAGAATCAAGTGACAATGATAATAACCTACATTAAGCACCAGACAAAAGTCTGAGTGGATCAACTGACCAAGTGGATCAACCAGATTGTTAATAGCAGCAGCATTCATACTAGTTACAGCCGAGTAGCACAGTTCAGTGTTCACAATGTGATATTACTATTTAGTTCTTGAGTAGATTACTCAGAAGGTTTCCCCAAGAGAAGATACGACATATAATCAGGAGGAACCTTTTAATATGATACTATTTGTGAGATATACAAATATCTATCATGCAAAAGAGGAAGATACCTGAATATCACTTCATAGTAATAACTATTTCTACAAATCCATAAGTAACTGGAATAATATATCAAGACCCAAGACAATACAACCATGTGATACCACAATGCATCAGTAACCTTTTAGGTCACAACAATAACCAATGAAGTTACAACAAATGACAAATTTGTTTTACAGATAATTGACCGAATCCATTACACATTTATTCATGACTTGGTCTAATATCGGTTCTGCTTCTCTTTCATTATTCTCTCCACCTACACATATGATTCTGAGTTTGTCATTGTGATTTTAAATTATTATTATTATTATTTTTAAATTATTATTATTATTAAAATGGCTATTGAATAGAACTAATTATAGGCTAGTATGATTAGTTTATAACTGTTGCGTAACTTTCATATCATATCATATGTAATTAATTACTTTAGTCTATTTTGTATTTTTTTTATTAATTATTCACCACTGTCAATTAATGTCTAAATAAACACAAAGCCATGAAAATCTTTTGAGCTCTGTCAAGGCTGGTCAGTAAGGATTGGTCAGCTGTAGCACTGATGTAGCAGTAGATCATTTTAGAAGGCTTACGGCCATATCATATTGAACACACCAGTTCTCATTCGATCACCGAAGTTAAGCAACGTTGAGCCTGGTCAGTACTTAGATGGGTGACCACTTGGGAATGCCAGGTGCTGTAAGCATTTAGCAATGGATGTACATTGTGGTGCAGTGGATATTGGCTCAGAAAGAGAAATCGGTGAGCCGAGTTCGAATTCCAGTTGAATACCCTGCATTTACTTAAGCACTGGTACCCTTAGGAAAGGTATTAATCCATCCCTTCCCTCCAGTTATGGGTTAAATAACAAGGGTAGGACTTGGGGACCCTGCCTTTAAAACAAATCCCAATGAATCTTGATACTTGCAAAGAAAAAAGTATTACTAGACACAAAACTTATATAAAAACAACAATAAATTGTTGAAAGAAAAAGGTATTATCAGCAATAAATAAATAAAAAGAATTTAGTTGGCAATAAATGACCTGGTGAGGTTGATATGACATAAAAACAAAACAACCAACCAACATCATTTTCATCTGATCTGACTCTTGTAAAGATAGTAAGTTTGAGTTTTTTTAATAGCATATCAGCACCTCTGTGGGTTATTTAATGCCGAAAAGATGGGGTTTTAAGGTATTTTTTTAATGCTCAGTTATAGTGAGAAGGTTGATTTAGTCCGATTTTAATAAAATTTTTTTGTTTTTAATTTTTTTTTTATCTTAGAAAACTGAAGATGTCTTCTAGTTTTGTATTCAAAAATGTTTTGCTGAGAATAATTTTTTTTCCTTCAAAACTGTGTTATGGCAATAATTTTTCTTCAAAAATGTATTGTTGGTAATATTTTTCCTTCAAAAATGTATATTTTTCTATAAAAGCCAATTTTTAAGTATATATTTCTATAAAAGTCTATTTTTATACTTTCATAGTGTTTTGACCCCAGTTGGCGGGTTAACTATTTGCCCGTAGCTGGAACCCTAACAGGTACTACCACTCCAGGTCAGAGTGGATCTGTGAACAACAGCAATTAAGGTGGTTCCATGCTCCTCACAACCTTCCAGTCAGATGCCTTGCTGCCAGATGCAGTTTAGCATCATGCCCAGGACCATGTAAAAATAGTAAGAGGGGTCAGATACATTATGGAGCAGTAAAAGGAACCAACCATTTTTACAGCATCTTTATTGATGGATTGTATATATAAATTATGCTTGAGGTCTGGAGTGAACTGGTGTCCCAATAGATGTTTAAGAGAAGGATCCTTGTTGAGAGTATAAACATTCATATTGACTGGAGAAAATTAAGACACTGATCAAAAAATTAAATTAATACCCAACTGTTTTTATCCAATAGACCACATCCTGGAGAACATTTCCTTATTTGCTAAAGTGCAAGAAAAATTCTTAGATTAATCTAAAGAAAGTTTGATTAAAAAAAGAAATAAACAAACTCATGGTATCCATAGATCAAAAGTTAAGATGTTATCAGATAATTTTTGCAATTTTACTTGAGCTAATTGTTCTGTTCCTGACAGTCTGATTAGAATTTTCATTGTTCAGTTGCAAATTTTTACTAATGTCTGATACGAATCGGACAATTTCAAAATGGTTCAAGAATAATGGAAATTTCTGCTTTCACTTGGCAGAAAAAGAAGATAAAATCTTTCTGAGCATTTTCAAGACATCAGTTTAGAATTTACAGCTAAAACTGTGGCACCATTTGTCTATAAATCATCTTAGAATGGCAGATTCAATTCTGATAAGATTTGGATAGCCAACATATTTCAGAGTTTTGATATCTAAAAAGTGTTAAAAGTTGAGATTTGCTTAAAAATAAATTTTCCAGAATTGGCTGTTTTTAGTTAACTCATTTTGAGATCCCATAAGTATTGATAGGTCGTTAAACCTCGAAACAAACAAAAACTCATTTTGAAGTGTTCAGATTTTGTGATGGATTCTAAAGCTAACAGTAGCTGCTTTTGCACCATGTTAGAGAAGTCTTAGAAATGTAATTAAATTATACATTAATCCAGAAGCTGAGTAAAGTTTTAAGAGACAAGAGAATTTCACTGAAATCAAAGAAGAGAGTACTGGATTGTTAAGTGATGTCTGTCCTGAAATGTTCATATTGGAGCTTCTTTTTGGTTGAGTAAAATGCATCATGGTGCTATTTTTTACACAGATGGTACCCAACTGACCCTACTATACTGTACAGTCAACAAAATATAAAAATCAATGTTTATGTGTGGAATTAAAAATATAAAATGTGGACAAATGTGTATGTGTGTGTATATATATATATATATATAATTTATGCGTGTGTATTGTATATGTGTGTATCGAGGTAGCAGATAATTATCTAAACATATATTGTTAAATATCACAGAGAATGAATTTTTTATTATGTTTAATCATGAGCCATTCTAAATATCGTATTTTGGCTTTAATTTCAGGTGAAAATATGAGACAGCTCTTTATGATAAAGACCCTGTAACCATTCCGAAGATAGCTCATGTTAGGCAAAAACTTAGAACCAGCATAATAAAAAATATCCAAATGTTGGTCAATTTTTCTCTTTATTTTACTATGATTAAACATAATAAACATTCATTGTCTGTTATATTTAAAACTATATGTATTATGGGATACATATTTTTTTTTCTATTAAAATAAGCAACAGGAAATCACAATAGAACAGTCTAGAAAAATTGGATCAAAACAGCAGTAGAATTTAGATTACATTTTTATATTTCTCAACCAATCAGCTAAAAACTTAGAATAAGAACATTCTAGAAAAATAGGCTTGGAAGTAAATTAACACAAAAATATTTAGGCCCCAAACAAAAATGTAAAATAATAAATCTGACTGGTCAGTAAATGTTTTCACACCCTAATGTTAGGAAGCTTAGTTGATCCCCTATTAATGTATATAATACACACAGTTAGAAAGAAAGGTCAGTCATCAAGCAGTCACCCAGCAGGCCATTAAGTCCGCATGCCACCTTATACTTTGCCGGCCATGTCATTTCTTCCATGCCAAAAGTTCGTGACCTCGCTCCAAGGACCTTAAAAGAAAAGCCAATGAAACTTTCTTTCAGCAACGCGACATGCTGCCGCCAACTGAATGTAAGTAGGAAAGGCTTATTTACAGACTCTGATAATGCAAACATATACACGTTTTTGGACAAAAATTAACTTCTTGCCAAGTTTATATTTCTCAAAAAGGCAATTTTAGAATCATGTATTTTGTTGGTTTCTACATACCATTTTATTTTGTCACGTAATAAATTGTTTGTTGTTGAATGTCCGTTGTAAATTATTCCTTCACTTTGCGCGATTGCAAAATTGAGTGTTGTATTTGTGGGGGAAATAATCAACATACAACCCAGCAAATACCAAATCCCCCACAAAATTGGTGACCCCGACGTGATTTGAACACGCAACCTTCTGATCTTATTTTAATAGAAAAAAAATATGTATCCCATAGTATATATGTGTGTGTGTGTGTGTGTGTGTGTGTATACACAGGTTTCATTGAATAATATAGACAAGTTCTGTCTATTTTGTGTAAGATCCTTTCGGATGATTTGATTAGCTTGATAGTGTTGTCATGAAAAGATGACAAGAAATCGCAATAATTGTTGATTTTTTTTATCAGGTTTGAGCTTTCGGCTTACATAAGCCATTATCAAAGGACGAACATTTAATATACAGTGAACATAGAACATTTAAATTATTAACAGAGTGGAGTTATACAGAGAAAATTAAACAGGTCCAATTTTTTGCTTCGCACATGGCCGCAGGCCAAGAACGAACGGTGGTAGTGGGTTTTTGGTCAAATGAGAGTATGGTGGCTTGAGGGGATTGGTCTGGGAACTGCTACTCCTATGGGTGTAGGGGGTAAGTATAATAACTATGACCTCTTCCTTCGATTATAGGCATTGAAGTGTGTTAGTGGAGGTGCCGAAATTTATTTTATTTAGGCTAGGTTTAAACTGTTTGATGTAGATAGCTTTTAGAATTTTAAGTTTTCGTTTATTATTTTCTTGTCTAAGTATATATGTATTTTCAACAAGTGTTTTCCTAAGAAGTGTGTGTTGATAGCCGTGTTGTTTGAAATGTTGGAATATGTTAGAATTTTCATTTAAGTGTAATGTAAGCCTCCGCGAAAGCAAGTTAGTAGTATGTCCAATCTAGGTATTATTTAGTTTGTTAGAGATACATTCTCGAAAGGGGCATTTAAATTTATACACTACATTGTTTTTTTGCAAATCGCTAACGGTGGGGGAGGAGTCGTTGCGGACGATTGAGTTGGATGTTGTAGATTTAGCATAATATATGATAAATTTAATTTTTTTGTTGGGGTCTGTCAGAGCGATATTAGTGTTTATGAGTTTTTTTAGGATATTTTCATCTAGTTGGTAGTTGGTGTGCATTTGGCTATGATATAAGAGAGTGATATATTTGGGATTGATTAGGCTATTACCATGTGTTGTTTTTTCCGTGTTAAGGTTTGTAAGGAAATGTCGTATTTGTTCATCAAATATGTAATTAGGAAAATTATTGTTGATGAGTGTCTGTTTTATGTTTTTTTTTAGGAAAACACTTGTTGAAAATACATATATACTTAGACAAGAAAATAATAAACGAAAACTTAAAATTCTAAAAGCTATCTACATCAAACAGTTTAAACCTAGCCTAAATAAAATAAATTTCGGCACCTCCACTAACATACTTCAATGCCTATAATCGACGGGAGGGGTCATAGTTATTATACTTACCCCCTACACCCATAGTAGTAGCAGTTCCCAGACCAATCCCCTCAAGCCACTATACTCTCATTTGACCAAAAACCCACTACCACCATTCGTTCTTGGCCTGCGGCCATGTGCAACGCAAAAAAATGGACCTGTTTAATTTTCTCCATATAACTCCACACTGTTAATAATTTAAATGTTCTATGTTCACTGTATATTTAATGTTCATCCTTTGATAATGGCTTATGTAAGCCGAAAGCTCAGACCGGATAAGAAAATCAACAATTATTGCGATTTCTTGTCGTCTTTTCATGACAACACTATCAAGCTAATCAAATCATCCAAAAGGATCTTACACAAAATAAATAGACAGAACTTGTCTATATTATTCAATGAAACCTGTATTAATGAAAAAATGCTGCCAAAATACACACACAACATATATATATATATACACACACACACACACACACATTACTTCAAAAAATATATGAGAAAATCAACACTAGATGCACAATATACATATATATATATATTGTGTTTGGTGTTGATTTTCTCTAATATTTTTTGAAGTAGTTGAATTGAATAGATTTTTGCCTGGATAAATGTCTTATTCTTTTAATCAAACAACACCATTCAAGTGAAAATTATGTTCAGGCCTGTTACAATGAATGAATATTGGATTGAGTTATATTTTCTTTCAAAATATTCCTATATTCATTCTTATCTTTTATTCAAATTTCTAGCTGTATAGCTCAGTCCTTCACTGATCATATTTCCCCTCAATACTAGAATTGGATTGGAATATTTTATTATTGGAAACTATATATATATATATATATATGTGTGCTATCTGTCAGCCTTGAGAGTCCATGACTCTGCACCCAATAAGTTATTCTTTCACTGCTGATAGTGGCATAGCATCTTTTATGGCTCTACAGACCCAGTCAGGAGTGAAAGTCTTGATTGCAATGAATGCATTTGAAAACACTCTTATTTGGTGTCACTGTGTTGTTTTTTTTTTGTTTTTTTTCCGTTGGTGCAAGCTTCTCCCCAGGTGGCAATCTTTAGTTTCTTCTCTCCACTTTCTGGCTCTTGGTGCAAATCATGTCCCAGCATGCGTGAGTGTTGATGATGGCTTCCCATTTCTCAATGTCTGTCTTTAGCCCTCATGTCCATTTTGTTTCCTTGAAGTAAAGATGTTGTCATCTTGCCGGTGGCCAGTTTCCTGTACAGAAAGATCTTCAGAATCCTCCTACACTGTTTCTTCCTGTGTTTTGCAGTCATGCTGGCTTGTCTTCTCCAAAGCGCAGTACTGAGCAGGATTTTATCAAAGGTTGGCAGTTACCCATACAACACATCTCTCCTTTTCATACCCCTGCTGTTGTCCAAGAGAAAGCTAGGATCCAATACAGCTTGACATCAACATCATCACAAGAGATGCCAGAACAAAGTCGATCATAACATCCGAATGTCTTATGGATGCTGACTCTGGATTTGTTCTCAGGTTACACTCCCAAAGTCTTTCTCATGATTGAGTATGGTTACAATGCAGTGAAGGTTTAAAATCAGTTTTCCTACTGTACTAAGCTGATGAATACCAACTTCCTGAATGAGAGGATATTTTTTTTAATCATATCACCCCAAGCAAGGTGGTAATGCCACTGATGTGCAGGGGGCTATGTAAGAGTGAAAAGATTGGAAAAGAGAAAGCCGGAAACCACATCCTAAACAGGGAACAAGGGATGAGCCTCTTCACCTGTTCAATAGATGTGGATGGAGTATGAACTGGGCGGTAGTTTAGTCTATCTACTCCAATAGAGAAAAAAAGAAAAGAGTGAAAAGATTGGAAAAGAGAAAGCCGGAAACCACATCCTAAACAGTGAACAAGGGATGAGCCTCTTCACCTGTTCAATAGATGTGGGTGGAGTGTATATGTTAAATTATCGACTAAAATATCCAGAAGTTTTTAATATGCATATATCTGTGTAGATTGATATTTGCGATTGAGAACTCGTACCATATTCATAGTATTTGTTGGACAATGTATAGTTTGGCTCAAAGCCACTTTTATTAAGGATCCAATAAGCTGCAATGTTATTACTGGTATTCTGTGAGAGTTGTATATTGAGCAGTGGTTTACTGCAGGTGATCCTATGTATGAGAAGTTGAATGTTGTTTGGATGAATTTAAAAGACGCCAATGTAAAACCTCATTGCAAAGATCAATAATATATTTGCATAACACGTGTTAAATTAATGGAACTGGCAGTGTTTCATAAGGAAACATACATCAGGCGAAGTAATTCAATCTATTAGTGGATTGGAACATAAATTCGGGGATGGGATTTACTGATTTTAATTAATGATGGTTCGAGGGGAAAAAAATTTGAATTGTTTTTCCTATGCATATGCACTTAAATGTTGCCTTTAGCAGACTCCATTCAATGTCAAGTCAATTTCCTATTTATAGAATTTATATTGAAAATATTAGCAAACGCTAATTATAAAGACCAGCTATTAATATTATTATTATTAAAGTACCGTCCCTCATATTCTGCTATGACTGAGGGAGACGGAAGCTGATAGGTCAAACAATTCTTCTTTTGTATTTGTTTATATTTCTGAGATGAGTTAGTATCCTTCTTTTTAATATTTAATATTTTTTACCTCATACAAGGTTCAAGAGTCACCCAGAGTATAGTATTAATCACTGAGTTTATTGAAAAAATATGTTTTTTTTTTTATGGCATATCAACCTCAGTGGGTCATTTATTGCCAACTAAATTTTATTTATTTATTGCTGGTAATACATTTTCCTTTCAACAATTTATTGTTGTTTTTATATAAGTTTTGTGTCTAGTAATACTTTTTTCTTTTCGAGTATCAAGATTTATTGGGATGTGTTTTTAAGGGCAGGGTTCCTAAGTCCTACACTGTCATTTGACCCATAACTGGAGGGAAGGGACGGATTAATACCTTTCCCAAGAGTACCAGTGCTTAAGTGAATGCAGGATATTCAACTGAAATTCGAACTCGGCTCACCGATTTCTCTTTCCGAGCCGATATCCACTGCACCACAACGCACATCCGTCACTAAACATTTACAGCACCTGGTATTCCTAAGTAGTCACCCACCTAAGTGCTGATCAGGTTCAATGTTGCTTAACTTCGGTCATCGAGTGAGAACCGGTGTATTCAACATGATATGGCTGTAAGTACGCACATCCGTCACTAAACGCTTAAAGCACCTGGTATTCCCAAGCGGTTACCCATCTAAGTACTGACCAGCCTCAACGTTGCTTAACTTCGGTGATTGAGTGAGAACTGGTGTATTCAATGTGATATGGCCGTAAGCACGCACATCCATCAAAAAACACTAACAGCACATGGTATTCCTAAGCGGTTACCCATCTAAGTACTGACCAGCCTCAACGTTGCTTAATATATAGTATACAGTCAAAGTTTTTAAAACCATCACTTCCAGGGGAGCATAGACCATTGACTATCCTTGCCGAAGGGGTCATTGATGCTTCTGTAACTTAAATTTTTAACAGGTAGGGGTGTCGACTGGATGCAAATCCCTTTATCCTCCAAGCAATGTAACAATCATTTAAGTGCCAGACATGATACATGCTTAGGCAATCATGTATCTTTCGATTCATCACTGACTAGGTAAAAGATTTTCCAGCAGTAGTTTGCCATTTTTTTCTGTTGACTGGTTACCAATGAAGGATATAGAACCCAATCTCTCCTGCTATTTAACCAGTAGTTAGAGGGATGAGAGATGGATTAATACCTTTCCCAAGGGTATTTGCATATAAATGAATGAAACAAGTACAATTGAAATTTGAACTTAACTTTCTGAGTTCTCATTTCGTGCCGATATTCACTGCACTACAACACACAACTGACAGATAAAGTACCACCCACATAATAGTAAGACATTAGTAGCCAGGATTTTTTTTTTATCTAGTAATGTCTTACCATTATGTGTAAGGTATTTCATGGAGTTACTTCTGCTTCACTCTGTATATAAATATATATCAGTCAGTCAGTTAAGTTCCATATATGATACATACTTGGGTGATCATGTCTCAAAAGAGACATGACTGTCTGGGTAGAAGATTATCCCGCAGTAGGTTGCTATTACTTTCTGCAGTAGACTGGTTGCTGACCAAGGCTATAGAACCCAATCTGTTTTGTTATTTAACCCATAACTGGAGGGAAGAAACAAATTAATACCATTTCCAAGGGTACTTGTGTGTAAGTGAATATAATGAATTTAACTGGAATTCGAACTTGGCTCCTTGAGGAAGCAGGAAACCAAGTACGAATTCCAGTTGAATTCATTCATGACCCTAAATTTGGAAAGGTAAAGATTGTTGTGAATGGGGAATCATCCACTTTAGAATCTGTTCCAAAATTTATCAGTTCTTAGGAAGAAGTTGTCTGTAAAAACTTTATTCTTACCAATAGAATGCCAAAATGAATTAGATTTATTTGACCCTGTATATTTAGTGCAGAGGGCTTTAATTGGTAGAAATATACTCTGTAATTAGCAGTTATTATAGTTTGAATTACCTCCCTTGAACTCATATACTTTTCTTCAATTTACATATAACTAAATTAAAAAATTGCTCAGGAATTGTCTGCTGGATTAGACTAGAATTTTTTTTTCACTCTTAGTGAATAGATTTTAATAATATTGTGTTAAAAAAAAACAATTGTGTCAAATTTACTGTTTTGACTGCATTACAATAAGAAAACTTTTTGTCTCCTAATCTTCTTCTCTTTCCTCCACAATTTTTCTCTTTGTTTCCTTTACTTGCCAGTTTTTTATTTCTTACTATTTTTTCTGCTTCTCTCTATTTGTTTTCTTCTTTATTTCATACTCTCTCTTTTTACCCATCTTTCTTTATCTTGCTCTCTCTTTTTACCTATCTTTCTTTATCTTACTCTCTCTTTTTACCCATCTTTCTTTATCTTACTCTCTCTTTTTACCCATCTTTCTTTATCTTACTCTCTCTTTTTACCCATCTTTCTTTATCTTACTCTCTCTTTTTACCCATCTTTCTTTATCTTACTCTCTCTTTTTACCCATCTTTCTTTATCTTACTCTCTCTTTTTACCCATCTTTCTTTATCTTACTCTCTCTTTTTACCTATCTTTCTTTATCTTACTCTCTCTTTTTACCTATCTTTCTTTATCTTACTCTCTCTTTTTACCTATCTTTCTTTATCTTACTCTCTCTTTTTACCTATCTTTCTTTATCTTACTCTCTCTTTTTACCTATCTTTCTTTATCTTACTCTCTCTTTTTACCTATCTTTCTTTATCTTACTCTCTCTTTTTACCTATCTTTCTTTATCTTACTCTCTCTTTTTACCTATCTTTCTTTATCTTACTCTCTCTTTTTACCTATCTTTCTTTATCTTACTCTCTCTTTTTACCTATCTTTCTTTATCTTACTCTCTCTTTTTACCTATCTTTCTTTATCTTACTCTCTCTTTTTACCTATCTTTCTTTATCTTACTCTCTCTTTTTACCTATCTTTTTCTTCTGCTCTATTTCCTTCGTTCGACTTCTACTTTCTTTATTTTCTTGATCTCTTTCACTCACTTTGCTCTCTTGTCAATCTCCTCCCCTTCATTAATTTTCACTTCCATCTACATATTTTTTCCTTTTCTTTTCTTTTTTAATCACTATTATCCTCATCATATATCTAACTCCATCAGTGTTTCTAAGAGTGTGACTTTAAAGTCTTCCTTTTTGAATTAATACCAAAATGCCTCAGTGTGCAATTAATGATGAGGTCTGTGTGAGATCTGGGATAAACTGTGCCATTTCCTTTCAGGGTGTTATCAATCATAGCTCTCCACAATATTGTGTCCTTTGTAGCTCTTAATAAAGTTGGCCTTTTTGTTATCATTCCTAATCCCTGTGCTACTAACAGTTTTCTCAATCACTTTATGGAGATTATCTGCTTCTTTTCTTTGTCCCTCTTATTTTAAATATGCCTTGTTACATCTGTTTATTTTTAGATTAAGTTCTCCCCTCATAACTTGGTAGATTCTTGCTAGCAGATTTTATAGAAATCCACACGTTAAAGTTGGTAATTACTTTAAATGCTTTGAGTGTGAATTAATTATGCATTTCAAAAAGAATTTTCCACAGACAAGAAAACAAGAAGAAAGTGCTTTTGAAACATCAACAGTGTGGGAAAAGTTAGTGAAGTTTATAAAGGAGAAGCTTACTCACACAAGGATGAACAGGTCCACATGAGTGAAACAGTCAATGATGCCATTCTGGACTGTGCTTGCAGTAAACCAGTTGCTGGGAATGAATGGATGGAGATGTATTTGGCTTCCTTATTGGCAAGTAAAATAAAAGAAGTTAAACTTCTACCAGGTGAGACAACATTCAACTTTGCTGCAAGGGGCAAAATAGTCAGATGAAGAAATGGAGTCATTGTATTATTGGCGGTTAAAAAATAATCCTAAGAACAGAATTAGTGGACATCAATATTCACCTACTGCTAAACAAACCAAATATGGAAAGAATAAGATTCAAATTAAACATGGAGAATGACAATATAGAAGTCAATCAAAGATCTCTTAGGTGTATGGTTAGGTCTTGAACGCCATCACAATGCGTTTAATAAAATAAGGGAAGGTAAAGAAGTTATTAGGTATTAGCTATTTATCATACATTAATATTTCGAGATCAAAATCTCATTTTCAGAATGGTAGAGCTTGTTTTCAAGCTCCTCAGTGAACCATGCCTTTCAACGAATGGTCATCCTTTGCTGCTACTGCTACTGTTAATTGTAGTGAGTGTGTGCATGCATGCATGTGTGTGTGTGTGTTTTAAAGCATGTGTGTGTTTGTAGTAAAAATAAACAGGGTTGCAACTCAATACATGTCCCTCTCTCAACTAGGTCATAGCGTGGATATTGTACTGATATTTACTGAGCAAAATATTCACACTGGAATCATCAGCCAATCAGAGCCTAAAGAATAGACTTGCCTGGATAGCAGAATGCAATCTCCCAGGCTGTTATAAAAACCACCTACCGATTAGGCTCTCAGATGCGAATTCAACTACAGTTGAGTACTGGCTGTTGCTATGGACTAATTCTACAAAAACTTTTGCACCACCAAGGTTATCTCTTCCTTTGGCTAGTTAAGTTAATGATGTAGAGCAATGGATCTAAAGCATTATAAAGATGTTTGCAACATTTTGTTGTTCTCTTTACTAGATTCAGTGCCCTGTTAGTGAATCTTTAGAATATGACTTCTGTATGTCAGGCTTGTGACTTATTGAGTGATGTTAGAATAAGAACAGCAGCCGCAGACAGACAAATTCATAAATAATTCAGGATGCCAAATAACGCATCCATCCATACTTGGCTACATGCCATTAAAGAGACACTTAAAATCATAGAAACTTCAAAAGATAGGAAGTTTCTCATTGACAAATGTTCATGCAAAATGGTAAATATACTGCCTTCTGATATGCTCAACTCCTCTGCTATCTCACGCAACTTCAATTTGTGATTGGCCAAAACGAGTTTGTGGATTTTTTTATGGTTTCTGGGACAACTGGTGATTTTGAGTAACCTGAGCTTTCAGCATGATTTGTGTCTGTATGACCATGTTTAAAGTCAGCATACCACTTCTTAACCATTCTTTCCTATAAAACAGAATCCAAACACCAACCCATTTCTTTCTTGAACTGTATTTTTCCCATCAGAAAGCAATGCTTTATCAATACACAATATTAAGATTTTTCCATTGTTTTAAAAATTTGCAACAGTAGCTTCACTTAAATAACTGTAATTTGTAAACTAATAGTCTGATTAGGCCCAAATTTTGTCACATGCTGTTTGAAGGGTAGTACTTCATAAAAATTATATGGATTAGTGGTGCCAACTGTATGTCAGGCCTGTGACTTATTGAGTGATGTTTTAGAATAGGAACAGCAGCCGCAAACAGACAAATTCATAAATAAATCAGGATGCCAAATAATGTATCCATCCATACTTGGCTACATGCCATTAAAGAGACACTTAAAATCATAGAAAATTCAAAAGATAGGAAGTTTCTAATATTCTCAGGCTCTCTATCTAGTTTAACAGCAATTAAAGAAAAAGATATGAATCATCCCTCTGTTCAAGAAATCCTAGAAATTTCTCATCAGTTAATAATAAAGCACAAAACGATAATATTGGCTTGAATTCATAGCCATATATGCACCAAGGGAAATCATGAAGCCAACACACTGGCAAAAGAGGCAATGAAAATGAAAATAACCAACATCCAACTCTCATATCAGTCAGTTAAAGGCCATACGTGATACACGCTTTGGGCAATCATGTCTTGAAAGAGACATAACTGACTAGGCAGAAGATTGTCTCGCAATAGGTTTTCATTGCTTTCTGCAGTAGACTGGTTGTCAGCCAAGGCTATAGAACCCAGTCTGTCTTATTATTTAACCCATAACTGGAGAGAAGAGACAGTTAAAAACCTTTCTAAAGGTATTTATCTTTGGAATTCTTGGCATAAGTGAATGCAAAGAATTCAACTGGAATTCGAACTTGGCTCTCCAATTTGTCATTTCGAGTTGATATCCACTGCACCACAACTGTATACAGATTAAAAAAAGAAAATAACAAGCAATTTGTGACATCTTCCCAAAAAATAAACTATATGAACATCAGCCAATAATAAGAAATGAGAATATAGAGACATTGACTAACAATAGACAAGACACAGTGTTCAACAGAATAAGAATTGGACACACTCATCTCACACGCACACACACACTAAACTTTGGTATGCCCACTGCAACCGAATTCTCACTGTCAAGCATTTCTTGATAGAATGCAAGAAGAACAAAAAATATGTAGCAACTATTCAGCCAGTTAAGTACCATTTCTGATACATGCTTGGGCGATCATGGCTTGAAAAAGATATGACTGACCGAGCAGAAGATCTTCCCACAGTAGGTTGCCATTACTTCCTGCAGTAGACTGGTTGCCAACCAAGGCTAAAGAACCCAATCTGTCCTGTTATTCAATTCTCTTATCTAGATCACTCACTTAAGTGGCATACATGATACACGCTTTGGTGATCATGGCTGATTAAGCACAAAATTTTCCTGCAGTAGGTTGCCGTTTCTTTCGGTAGTAGACTGGTTGCCAACCAAGGCTACAGAATTCAATCTGTCCTGCAATTCAGTTCTTTTATCCACATCAGTCAGTTAAGTGCTATACATGATACATGCTTGGGCAATCATGTCCTGAAAGAGACATGATTGAAAGAGACTTGGAACCCTGCCCTTAAACAAATACCATTGATACTTTCTCCAGGCAGGGAGGAAGCTGGCTCAACCCACCTAGGCTGCATGCGACACACACAATCATGTCTTTCTCAATCCATGACTGACTAGACAGAAGATTTCCCTGCAATAGGTCACCATTTCTTTATGCAGTTACCAATCAAAGATATAGAACCCAATCTGTTCTGCTAAGTAACCCATAGCTGGTGGGAGAAGAGATTTATTAATAACTTTTCTAAGAATATCTAAATCTAAACTTATTTATAAATGGAACTTTGTCTGTGTGTGTGTCTTTGTTACCTATAGACTCCGGAATGGCTGAACCAATTTTCTTGAAAATGTACACAGTTGTACTATAAGCATCTGCGAGTGTTCTTACCTAGGTTTTGTGCCAAGGTACTCTCGATAAATATTGATAATCCAAAAAATTGGGTTCTAGAAGGAGTGGTCCGATTTTAATCAAATTTGACACACTCATAGACGAAGACATAAGAAACAATATTCAGGACTTTCAATATTGCAGTTCTTACAATAGTGCAGAAAATCGATAGTATATATATATATATATATATATATATATATATATATATATAAAAGGCAAGATTTGTGTGTGTGTCTGTTTATCTGCCTGTATGTCTGTATTTTTTCAGCTCTTTTATTTTAGTTTTTGCTTTGGGTTTGACTCTAAGTAGGTATAATTGTAGTTCTTAGTCTCAGCCATGATATCATTTACTCAGAGAACTTATTTAGCCTTCAAAATTCAGTTTACGACAAAAAAAATTTATTTGATATCGATACCAGGAAATCAAAATTTGACTTAGATCCATTCATTTTTCTTTCAGTCTATGGTTTCACTTTAACTGGAAACAACTATTGTTTTTTAGTCTTTCATACCAACGTCCAAAGAGTCTGAGCTCCAGGACCATGGATTAGTTTTAAAACTTTTATTACACCCGAGCAACACCGGGCTATCCTGCTAGTTTGCACATAAGTGGATGCAACAAATTCAACTGGAATCCGAACTCAGCTCTGATTTCTCATTTCAAGCCAATATCCATTTCACCACAATGCACATCTAAAAAGAATTAATAAGACTGAGTCTTAGAAATGCAGACAAAAATTATACAGGTAAACAAAATATATAACCAGAATGAGTTGGTTATATAAGTGTCCATGAAAATATTTATAGAAAAGGCCTCAGAAAGCTATGTTACAATATAAAGCAAAATCAGAAACAGTTATCCTTTCTGTTTTGATGACCATAACATTGGATAAGAAATTAATTAAAATCAACTCTCTTCTTCACTTTTACAAAAATTCATAATGTGTGAAATCCTGGTTTTCTCAAATAGAAAAAGGATTGACCATGTGCTTAATGAAAAAGTCAAAAAGTCCTTGAAACCCAATTTTGCAAGTAGGTGTTAAAATGATTTTTGATGAATGGGAGTGACTTGCAAGATGAAAAGGACTTAGCATGTAAATGTGAAAATATCTAGATTACAATAAAAGGACTTCATCAACATCAGTCAAGCAGTCAGAGATGGGAGCATCTAAAGAGAGACACACATCTAAAATGTAACTTCAGACTTCAAGCAACTCTGACATTGTCCTCTTTCTCTTTCTCCTTATCTCTTTCAACATTTACTACTATGAACACTTTGTAAGAACTCTTAATATCTTAACTTTCTCATTGAACATTAACTTCTACAATTCATGTTATTCTTTCCTTTTAATAAATTTCTATTTTAACATTCAAAATGTATATTTTATTATTCCACTCTTCTACACTAATCCACACATTCCAACTGACAACCAACCTCCTGATGATAATTCTGCATAAAACTTGTAAGACACAAGGCCAAATTAAAGAAACATTAGCCAGCTCCCTACACTTTAGTATCTCATCATATTAATATTTCTTTAATTTCAGCCTTGTGTCTTACTTAACCAAACTCCCTCACTGCTCCCATCTGAGTCTCTGACAGTGGGAAGACATTTATATGTCCTTTTGAATTTTGCACTGGATCACTAAGTCCTTTCAAGTCTTATAAGTCACTCCTTTTGTTCAAAATTATTTTAGCACCTACTTGCGAAATCTGGTTTTGACTTTTTCCTTAAGCACATGGTCAATCCTTTTCCTCTTTGGGAAAACCAGGATTTCACACATCCTGAATTTTTGTAAAAGTGAAGAAGAGAGTTGATTTTAATTAATTTCTTATCTGCTACAACATCATATGTAAATTATATTTTATTATTATTGTTATATTCTTGTTAATCTTTGCTTTTTTATAGCCAAATAAATCTGTTTACTATATTTTAGCCTAGAGAGTATTTAACCTTTGAGCAAAGTGTCTACTATCTCATGGTTTTCCCAGAAACTGACACTAGAACAATGCTTTTAAACAAAGGTCTAGTTTTTGATAAAGCTTTATCCTGACAAAAGCAGGAAAGGAAGAAAGGAAAAGACATTTGCATCAAATGTAGTCTTTTATGCAAAGATATGTGACTCATTAGAAAAGCAGAAACATACTTGCAAAACAAAAGTTGCACTAAAAAACAGGAATTATAGCTTAAAACTATTTGAAAGATGTTTTTTTTTTTTTTTTTTTTTCAACAAGATGAAAAAAAAGACTTCCGGAGTATATTCTCATTGAAAACAACCTGCACATACACACACATACACACACACACACACATATATATATATATATATAATTTTTGAAAATAAAAGCAAAACAAATATTTTTACTCAATAACCTTAGGCAAAAATGTTAATTTAAAAAATCCTGCTGTTGTCATCTTGATGCATGAATCTCTTATTTATTATATAAATCATAATTTGCCTGACTCTATCACATTACCAAGCAAGGCAATATTAACTTCATCCATTTTGGTAAATCTAAGAAAATTATTTTACTACCTTCAACATACCCTATGGTATAGATTTGCCACTTGGAGCT
Source organism: Ascarosepion bandense (assembly GCA_037127315.1). Lineage (NCBI taxonomy): Eukaryota > Metazoa > Mollusca > Cephalopoda > Sepiida > Sepiidae > Ascarosepion > Ascarosepion bandense. The sequence continues at coordinate 720,335 of JBBBDQ010000216.1, forward strand.
TATTTGAGCTAAATCTAAATCTTTTTCAGTGCATTTAGATCCTACATCATTTGTTGCTAACAATGTTAGACTCTATGTCAATATCTCTAAAATTAAATTCATAGGCTTCAACCATCGAGGCTCAATATGAACTGTCTCACATGAATCAATAGAATTTGTCAAATCTTGTGCATACCTAGAAAGCAAAATAAATTTTACTTAAAAAGATGTGAAAATCACTATAACTAAAGCCTATGGCACCTAACTGGATAAAAGAATTGAATAGAAGGACATACTGGGTTCTGTAGCCTTGGTTGGCAACCAGTCTACTGTATGAAAATGGTAATCTGTTGTGGGAAAATCTTCTGTCTAGCCAGTCATGGATTGAAAAAAAACATTTTTGACCAAGCATGTATCATTTTGCTCTTTCTCTCTCTTCCTTTTCTATAAATATTTTAAGGGTAATTGTTGTGTTGAGCTTTCCTCTTTGGTACCTAACCTTATGAACTCAAGCATGCTGCTAAATTGGCAGCAATGTCTCATTACTTTACAGTCAAAATGGCTAGGTATGACCTTCAATTTTAAGGGTTTCTTCTGTAACACTTCTTGCTTGGGAAACTCTCTTCTGGCTTTTTACTTTCTAGGCAATGTTGATCTTCAAGTATTTAAAGGCAATATCAGTCTCTCATTTTGAAGTTTCTTTTATAAATTGTGTTAATTTTTTTTAATTTTTCTTAAACACAAACAGCAAGAATAGCGTTGTGGAGTAGTTTTCACACTGGAAGTTATAATCATGCTATGTTGGTTGCTAACTGACTTAACGTACCCAAAATGTTAGGAACTTGGTAATCTTCCACTGAAAGCTGACTCCATAGTATTCACCTAACTGCTAACTTAAATCAACTGCCTTGTAGTTCTACTGAACTCAAATAGATGTCTGAAGAACTCCTATGAACTTCCCAAGTACTTCTAAGAACTTCTCCCATTAACTTCCTGTTAACTCTTATTAATATAGGAGGGAGAGTCCATTATCTGAGGAATAAGTGTGTTTCCCCATAACAAATAGATACAATATCTTGTGTCCCAAACTCTTTCTGCATTTACTTCTTTACTGTCTTGGCAGTTCTTATAACTCAAAATAGCTAAAAATATTTTTTTAAATTAACTTCAGCATTGTTGGTTTGTGGGCTACTGGTTGAGAACATGTCGCTAATTGAATCTATAGACCAATGTTTGGGAACATGTCTCCATTGTCTATGGACACTTTGGTTGACAAAACATGACCCAAAAAACTATTTCATAAAAAGATTTTATAAATTTTAACTGAGAACAATGCTGTTTGGTCAATCAATGCTAAACGTTTTGATATATCCCGAGAAGGAATATCAGGGAAAAGAATAGTGCAAGAATAATACTTAACACTGAAGATAGATTAGAAGAGATTTATTATACAACAGTACAATAAACCAACAGATGTACAAGAACAATCAACGAGTAGAAACAGGTATAATGATCAAGTAGAAAATGTCTCCGACTATGACGTATGCGTCCGTTTAGTGACATATGTTTCCGTCTAGTGACGTATGCTGACGTATGCCCCTAGTCACAGTCTTTCATAGGCTAAACCATATCCATTATGGGGTAGGATAAGATGTTCCTCTACAACACGTTTCCTTAAAGGGAAAAGATTGACCTTACTATTATGATGCAGTTTCATCGATTTTTTTTTTTTTTTTTTTTTTTTTTTTTTCACCAATAAAGGAAGTCAATAACTTTTTTTTTTTTTTATAATTGTGTCACCTCAAGCAAGGCATTTTACTGCCACTGTTGTGCAGGGGTTACATAGGAGGAATGTTATGAGAAGGAGTGAGAGGCTGCAGGGGATGTCAGGAAGAGAGTAGGAGAAGGAAGAGAATATTGATGAGAGTGAGGTGAATGGAGAAAAAAGCATGAGAGAGAGAATGCAAGTTAATGAGACAGGAGATGACTATTGACTTTACATTTAAATTCTTGGAGATTATAGCTGTTGGGAAAGCAAGTATGCGAATGGGAATTTCACAGGCGGGAAGTGCAAGAAAAGAAGCTGCTGGAGTAGAATTTGCATTTACAATTTATTGGTTTCACAGTAAAAGGGTGGGACCTAGTTGCTAATCTTGTGGCTCAAGGAAATTCATATATAGCGGGTACCAGTGAGCTAAGTTCATAATATTTTTTACCATTAATCTTAGCTTATCAAATTTAAAAATGCAGACTGATTTTGCTGAAATGCTTTAAATAGTAACTTAATAAATTTCTTTCCATTTTTTATCAAAATACTGTTAATATACTATTAGATTTTCTTTCACTTTTTCATTCATTTAGTTCTGTATATTTTTAATCATTTCTGCTCTTCAACAAGTGAAGGAAAAATGAATTTTCAGTCATTAATTTTTACCTCAAATCCCTTTTCTAAGAATTGTATTAGCTGTTGGATATAATCTTTTCACGTTTTCATACTATTTTATTCCCTTCTCTTCAATATATTTTTGCCAAAGATTGAATGCAGTCATTCATTTTCATTAATTTTCAGTCATTAATCTTAGCTGTTCACCTTTTTAAAAAAAAGTATGTGCTTGCAATTACATTTAGTCATACAACATTCCTAATGTATGAGAATTGCTTTTCTCACTCTGAATTCTAATCTCCAAAGAGTTACATAATTTAGTTATCTCATATTAGGTAACAGTTGATGAAATATTCATGAAGAAATTTGCCAGCTCATAATCAACTGTAATAGAATTAATATTTTTTTTTATCATTATATTGTTTTTAAAGTATAGAATTAACTTTGCAGATATTCTGACTGATATGCACAGTTATCTTTCTTTACAATCAATTTGATCTTCATATTAAATAACACATGTAGACTTAATTAAAATGGAAGAATGAGATATTATAGGTAATAGATTTTAAGTAAAATCACAGTCACTTATATAATCATCTGATTCTGGTTATATATTGTATTTGCCTGCATAACTTTTTCCTGAATTTCAGAGGCAAGATGTTATTTCCTTTCAGACCAACATATCTTTTTTGTCAGTCAGTTAAGTGTCGTACTTGAGACACACTTGGGTGATCATGTCACTTTTGAACCATGATTGACTAAGCAGAAAATTCTCCTTTAGTAGGCTGCCATTTCTGTCTGCACTAGACTGGTTGCCAACCAAGGCTATAGAACCAAATCTGTCCTGCTATTTAATCTTTTTATCCAGATCAGTGAATTAAGAGGCATTCATGACACATGTTTGGGTGATAATGTCTTTTTTTATCCATAACTGAATAGACAGAAGATTTTTCTACACTATGCACTATTTTGCCATTTCTTTCTGCAGGAGACTGGTTGCCAACCAAGGCTATAGAACCCAATCTGTCCTTCTATTTAACCAATATGTAGGGGGATAAGTGATGAATTAATACCTTTCCAAAAAGTATTTGCATTCAAGTGAATCTAACGAAAGCAACTGGAATTTGAACTTGTCTCTATCAATTTCCTATTCCAAGCTGATACTTTTTCTATAAATATTTTTATGGTAATTATTTAATTGGGCATTCCTCTTTGCTTCTTTGATTTTATGAATTTAACTGCAGTACCAGATTGGCTGTTAGGTCTTGTCATTTTACAGTTGATATGGCTACATATAACTAAGTTCTATTCTAAAAAGTTTCTTCTCATTTGTGGAATTCTCTTCTAGCCTCTTGATTGCCAATCAACTTTTCAGAAATGTAAATGCAATGTCAATCATTATCTTTTGTCTTTTTAATACCTTTTAGCTTACACCCATATCACATTGAAACACTGGTTCTCATATGATCAGCAAAGTTAAGCAATATCAAGACTGGTCAGTATCTAGATCAATATCTGGTGCTGTAAGCTTGGATGTCTTGGTGGTGTAATGGATAATGATAGAGAATTGGTTTTTGAAATTACTCAAAACAAAATTGGCTACCTCACGTTGTGGTGCAGTGGCTTGGAATGACAAATCAAGAAGCCGAGTTCAAATTTCAGTTGAATTCTTTGCATTCACTTATGCACAAATCCCCTTGGGAAAGGTATTAATCCGTCTCTTCCCTCCAGTTATGGGTTAAATAATAGAACAGATTGGGTTCTATAGCCTTGGCTATAGAACCCAATCTTAGCCAGTCTACCACAGAAAGCAATGGCAACCTACTACATGTTAGTCTTCTGCCCAGTCAGTCATATCTCTTTCGAGACATGATCGCCCAAACCATGTATCATGTATGGCACTTAACTGACTGACAGGATAACAAATTGTTGTTATTCATTCTAATTTTCTGAAATCTAACCAGGGCTCTAGTGTCAAAGTTTACTGCCAGTAACTGAATAAATTGTATGTTAAGTTAAGGAAAACGGGACCAGCACTGGTTAATTAATGGTGTACAATTCTGCTTCATGGCAAGTTGGTCTACATTTTGCCAGGATGACACTGCAGAATCTCACTGACTTTGTATATGAGACTTCATCACATCTACCTTATTCATCCGGTCTCTCCCTGACGGATGACCACTTTTTTTCAGCATCTTGACAATTATTTAATTCAGAAGAAATTCTATTCCAAAGAAGATTAAGGAACTGCATTTATAGATTATGGCACCTGAACTTTTAGCATTTTTAGCACTCACTTCCCTGATAGCTACAATATTCAAAAATTTAAATACAACATCAATTGTCATCTTCTGTCTTCTTGATTCTGATCCATCTTTTTTATTTTTGTTGATATCACTTGTACCCTGTCATTTCTCTCACTGTAACCCCATGTGCTCTAGTGGTGGTCCCACCTGGATTGAGATGAAATGATAAAAAAAAACTAAAAAACTTGTATCACAATGGTAGAAATGTGTAGAGAGCAGCTGAAGTCAGATATATATATATATATATATATATATATATATATATATATATATGCACACACTAAATATATATATATATATATATATATATATATTTATTTAGTGTATTGAGGCAGCAAATAATTTTCCAAACATATACTGTTAAATATAAGAGACAGGGAATGTCTATTATGTTTAATCATGAGCCGTTCTAAACATCATATTTTGGCTTTAATTTCAGTTGAAAATAAAGACAAAAATTCTCCAACATTTGGATAATTTTTTATTAATTTGCTTCTAAGCTTTTGGCTCACATGAGCCATCTTCAGAGAAGTTATTTAGACGGTAATACAATAACATCCACCATCACCGATGATTTTATTTTGTGTTGATATAACATGTTATATTGCATTTGAATACATGGTTTTGTTGTCATTTCACACTATCACACGGTGTGATATCATAAAACTGCATTGCAAATTCGAGAACTGCGTTTCTTATTTTTGGTAACTAATGCCATTGCCTAGCAGAGTTTTATGTCAACACAAAATAAAATCATCGGTGATGGTGGATGTTATTGTATTACCTTCTAAATAACTTCTCTGAAGATGGCTCATGTGAGCCGAAAGCTTAGAAGCAAATTAATAAAAAATTATCCAAATGTTGGAGAATTTTTGTCTTTATTTTCAACTGAAATTAAAGCAAAAATACGACGTTTAGAACAGCTCATGATTAAACATAGACATTCATTGTCTCTTATATTTAACAGTATATGTTTAGAAAATATATACACATATATATATATATTTATATATATGAAATGATTTGTTTGAATATTATTTTTGACCAATACTCGTATTTAAGTAGATATTCTGTTTATAATCAAACAGTGTTATATATTTATTTCTACCGGCTTGATTATTTATGATAAATTTTTGTTACGAAAGTGTGTGTCATTCAGCAGGATTCAAACCTGTGACCCCTATCCACATAGGATAAAGTTTACATTTGTTGACATTACAATACAGTTCAGAGCAGATATGGTTATGATGATGAATCAAAAATTGTGTTATATAGGCTTGATTTAACTTCGTTTAGACTGAAGGTCATTCATGGTCGAGAGGTCTAAGATGCGCCAGTTCACTTGATGGCTTTTCCTGTAAATATATAATACTGTTTCATTCTAAATAGCATATCTACTTAAATATGAGTATTGATCAAAAATTATGTTCAAACAAAGCATTTCAAATTGTCGGTTGTTTATAACCAGTTTCATTAATCTTCATAATATATACATATATATTTGTGTGGGTGTAATTTTTAAAAAAATCTTTATACCTCTTTAGAAATTATCCAAAGATTTCATTATCTGTTTCAAAAATTCCTGGGGAGAGCTTTATTTTAAGGAAAGCTAGGGTATGTGTTGATAAGAATGAACTTGTCACCCGGATAGGGGCCTGCCTTCCCCCAGGAAATCTTCTGCACCAGCCTCTATGAAAATGATGTAGACTGATTTTAATATGCAGATTCTTGAAGCCATGCTGGCTTAGAATGCCAGCACAAAGACACTTAAAACACTTTGACGATGGGAATGCGTCAGGACTTAATGTAATAAGAATTTTGTGATTTTAAAGAGAGCCATTATAAATGCAATCATTACCGTTTCTGTTCTTCTTTGCCTCTTCAGAAAACCTTTCTGTGATTCTCTAATGTGTACATTTCTATCTTATATCACTGGCTATATAATTACTGCTTGTTAGAAATAAAAAGAAATTCTCTATTTAGGGGAAATTTGAAAATGTTAAAAAGCAAATGAAAAAAATAAAAAATAAATGACTGAAGAAATGCAAAGACAGTGAAATAAAATTGCAAATGTAAAAAATATAGAAAAGATATAACGTTTCTATTTGTGGCTATTCTCGACTGTTGATGCATTAGCTTTCAAAATATTGAAAATAAATAAGAAAGCAAGGATAACGAGCAATTATTGTGAAGGTCATTTGCATTTTTTTTTTTAGTCCACTAAATACATTTAATGACTGTCTTGTGTTTATTCAACTGTGGGATTGTTGACGATGTACTTCGGTTTCAAATTGTATGGAACTGGAAAGCTGTAGAATAGACATTAGTGTTTCATTCATTTGAAATTTGATTGTATCATTTTTTTTTTTTAACCATCTCACCCCAAGTAAGGCATTCTACTGCCACTATTGCGCAGGGGGTTACATAGGGGAAAATGATGAGAACGGGGGGTTAGTTATAGGAAATGTCAGGAGGAGTGTAATAGACAGATGAGGATACCGAAGATGTGGGTGGAGTAGATGGAAAAAGAGCTTATGAGAATGAATACAAGTTAGTGTGATAGGAGATATCTATTAACCTTACATTTAAATTCCTGGAGATTGTAGCTGTTGGGGAAGCAAGTATATGGAAGGGAGTTCCACAGGTGGGAAGTGCATGAAAAGAAGCTGTTAGAGTAGAAATTGTAGTTAAACTTTATCGGTTTCACTGTAAAAGGGTGCGACCTAGTTGCTAATCTAGTCAGTTAAGTGCCATACGTGAAACATGCTTAGGTGATTATGTCTCGAAAGAGACATGACTGACTGGGCAGAAGATTATCCCACAGTAGGTTGCCATTGCTTTCTGAGGTAGACTGGTTGCCAGCCAAGGCTATAGAACCTAATCTGTCCTATTATTTAACCCATAACTGGAGGGAAGAGACGGATTAATACCTTTCCCAAGAGTATTTGCGTGTAAGTGAATGCAAGGAATTCAATGGGAATTCAAACTCGGCTTTCCGATTTCTCATTCCAAGCCGATATCCACTGCACCACAACGCACATTCTAGAAATCTAGTGGCTTATGTAAATTCATACCTAGGAGGCACCAGTGATATGTTTTCAATGTTCTATGTGCTGTGTGTCTTCAGGATTTTGGTGATCATGGCACTGTGCCATTTCTCTGTAGTTTTTAGTAAAATTTGTCTTTTCGGCATAACTTCTAAACACTAGTACTATCCATTTAAACAAGCTTGTTTGGTAGGTTCTGCACTGTTTAAATATGTCCTATGTGCATCAAATTTTTCAAGCCCTCTTTTCTCATTATGTGCCCAAGAAATTTCAACAGTCCCTCTCTAATGTTCAGTATAATATATTTTTTGTTTCCATTTTCCTGAAAACTCTGTAGTTGTTGTTCTTTTTCTTCATGTGTCGTATCTCTTCAAGATGTAGGCAATCATGGACTTCCACTTGACCCTGTTTCTTGTCGCTCTCAATATTTTTCCTCTTGGTATCTCTCCCAAATCCCACTCTGCTATCCATTTGCTCAGGCCTAGCAAATACGTTGCACACTGCTTTCCCCTGTCTCTCTTTCTCTCTATCCATCATTTGAGTATTCTCTAAGGTTTCTTTTCTCATTACCTGTCTCAGGAACCTCAGCTGTATCTTCCTGATGTTCAGTATGTTTTCTTCTCATTTGCATCCTCTCCAACACCTCATCGTTGCTCATGTGCTCAGTCCATGGTATCCTCAGCATCCTTCTGTAAAACCACATTTCTGCTACCTCAAGTCTCTCCTTCATCCTTGAAGAGATTGCCAAACATTCACTTCCATAGAGAAGGACAGATTCCACATAGTAGTCAATCACTCTTTTCTTTGTTTCCAGTGAGATTTTCCCTTGTAAAATTCAGCTTTAACATGATTTGTCCCAGCATTATAGAAAAATGTAATCAAGCAAATTTTATATAACATACATGTACAAATCAGCCATTCGTCCATGCATGGAGTACTGCTGCCATATATGGTCAGGTGTCCCCGCTGTTCATCTCCATGTTTTTGACAGGCTCCAAAGGAGAATCAGGAATGCGATAGGTACCGACTTGGCGGCTCGACTACAGCCACTTTCCCTCCGACAAGAAGTGGCTTCCCTTTGTCTGTTCTATAAATCTACACTTTAAACAAAACACTCATGACTTCTCAAACACTTTTACCCATATATATATATATATATATATATATATATATATATATATATATATATAGGTTTTCTAGAAGACATGTCCCTTTATATATGTGTGTGTGTGTGTGTGTGTGTAGCTGGATGTGTGTGTGTGTGTGCAGCTGTGGATATATATATATATATGTATATGTATATGTGTGCGTGTGTAGCTGTGGAGATATATATATGTGTGTGTGTGTGTAGCTGTGGATATACATATATATATATATATATATATATATATATACACACACGTACAGACACCATATCACATATTATGAAACAAATCAATGTTTTAAAATAAAAAGGTTATTAACCAACAGATGTTTGGAATTTTTTTTAGGAATTTTCTTTGTGTACCATGTCTATTCAAGACTTAGCCGATCATGGTTCTCCCCAACATCCTCTTCTTAGTAGTTCAAAGTGATCTTTGACTCTTCACCATTCCTCCTTGTCACTGTCATGCCTCCCTTCACTATGTATTGTGACTCTTAAATTTTCTTTCATCATAATTTGTTCAAGAAATTTCTTATTTTAAGTATGTTATTCTTGTCCTTATTTTCTTCAGGGCTTCCACATTGGTCACATGTTTGGTCTATTGTATTCCCAGCATCTTTTTGTAGAATCACATTAGTGTTGCTTCAAGTCTCTTCTTCATCTGCAATAAGATTGTCCAGTATTCACTCAATGAACAATGAAAACATTAATTTAAGGAATGTGTTTTCTTTATTCCTTTTTATTTATTTTAGTTATTAACTTTTTTTTAAAATTGCTGTATTAACAATGTTTCCATAAAAGAAAAAGTGAAAAAATTTACTATGAAAGAAAATAAAGGAAAACGTTTGGTTCTTTTCTTTCTTAAGAAATAATCTTAATAAATAAATGAATAAAATGGTTGTGAATGTATCAAAACAAGAATACAAAATGAACTGCAGTGCATTTTAAAAATAATTGTATTAGATGATTGATCTGTGTATTCACTGAAGGTGAAAATTATTACACAGCAGACATTTTATTCAAGATTATGACTTGTGCCTGCCACTCAGCTAATAACAATTTGAACACATGGCAGCATATCATTTTAAGGTTGTGATATGAATGCTTTAAACAACAAGCAACCGACTGTTTTATTTTAAGTGCAGAAACAAGATTCATGTATTTTAATTTTTTATTGCTTATTCTTGATCATTCATTTTACAAAGTTTTCATTAATTCTGCTTGAATTTTCTCAAAGTCCAAATTGAGGCATTCATTTTTATAAATGCTGCTAAAAATAATGCAATATTAACAAATGTAAGAATTCTCTCTTGTCAGTTAAGTGCCATACGTGAAACACACTTGGGCGATCATGTCTCTAAAGAAGAAGATTATCCCGCAGTAGGTTGCCCTTGTTTCTGCGGTAGACTGGTTGCCAACCAAGGCTATAGAACCCAATCTGTCCTGTTATTTAACCCATAACTAGAACGAAGAGACGGATTAATACATTTCCTAAGGGTATTTGCACATAAGTGAATGCAATGAATTCAACTGGAATTCGAACTCGGCTCCCCGATTTCTCGTTTCGAGCCAATATCCACTGCATCACAAAGCACATTATTGTCAGATAAAGCAAGAAAAAATTCAAATTTTCACACAATGGTAATACTAGTTGTTTCCCTCTAAGGAAATATTTGGTATTCATTGACCAAACATCTAGTACTATTTTTGGTTGACATTTTTAAAATCTTCAGCATCAAATAATTTTTTCCTTCCTAACTTTTTTTTAATCATTTCACCCCAAGCAAGGTAGGACTGCCACTAATGCACATTGAAAGAAAAGACTGGATATTGAAGAATGGATAAACAATGAATGGAATTCAAGAAGATAGAAGTGTAATATTTGTAACTAGTATGTTTAGGATAATAATTAAGAGATACAAATATTAACCTGTTAAAACAAACTTTATTTAACTTCGTCTACATTCTTGTATGAGTCCCACATGGCTGGCTAAAATGTTCACTGGTGGGAGTAGCACGTGTGGCTGGTGTGAAATCTTTTCGAGGAACTAAAAAAAACTGAACTGCTACTAGTTGTTGGTCAGTAGGGATGGGCCAGAGAGAGAGAAAAGAGAGGGAGTGAGAGATGAAGGGATTTCTGGGATAGTAGTTTCTGACCTAGGTGGAAGCACCTAGAGAAGAGGAGGGAAAAGAAGACAAAGTTAAGATGTTTAGGTAGTATTATTTCTGACCTCTAGTAAGGGAGTACTCCAGAAGATTGCAATTGACAGTGCTTTTAAATTTTGGAAGATTATACCTGTCAAGGAAGCAAATAAATGAGAGTTCCACAGGTGGGAAGTGCGAGAAAACAAATTGTTTGAATAGAAGTCATGATTACATGTAACTATTTCAATGGTAAAATGATGGGACCTAGATGCCAACCTAGTAGCACACTTAAATTTATATGGTTGGGGCCACTGGGGAAAAACACATCTTGTCAGAGCAGTTGCCATGAAAATATCTGTAGAAAAAAACAAAGAAGCCATGTCATATCCATGAGAAAGTAACTAAAATTGAGATACCATGTTGTAATGTTTGGTGTTGAAGGTAATTGATGCTTGCTAAATATCGATTACTACCATTGTGGATCAACAGGATGCATGATGATTAATGAGAGAGAGGAAACAAACAACTGCTGGTGTGCTTAGTGTCTCTTCTTCCTTCAGGATCCCCAGGGGCTGTAACCCTCATGACACCAGAGGTTATCTCCTTTTTATTGGTCAGGACATTACACATGTCAGGATTGATTACATCACAGATCCATCTTTTGATTTTCTTGAGAACCTTAAGATGAATAGCAGAAACACCCGGCCAGATATAGCAACAGTATTCAATGTACAAGTGAATGGTAGATTTATAAATATGCAAAATGGATTCTGACACGAAAAACTTTCTGCCCAGGTACGGTAACCCAACTTCCTAGCAGTAGATGTAGTTATAGATTCAATGTAATTGTTCAACTTCAGTATGGTTGAAAAAGTTTAAAATACCTTGGAACCTCAGAATGTTGATAATGTAATTTTTCTATCTTTCAGTTACATGTACTATTCATTTTAGGTGTTCCTGCAGTTGAAATTCATCGAGTAATATTTCGGTCATTTGGTACAGTTCTTTGTGATTCTGTTGCACCAGTCCACAATGTTTGATAAAGGATATCCTTTACTAAGATTTTCAGATTTCATTCTGTCAAAGCCATTTTTAGTCATTGATCTAGAAAGCAATTTAGATATTTCTTAAATAGATGATATTCATATATATATATATACGTAGCTCAGAGGTAGAATCGCCGACTGACGCCAATTCGGTTGGGTTTCAATCCTGGGTTAAAAAGCAATTGGAGTCTAACCATACTGATGAGCTGTGATACAGTAAAACAGATCTGTCTGCAGATGACTATACATACATATATATATATATATATATATATATATATGAAATGATTTGTTTGAACATTATATTTGATCGATACTCATATTTAAGTAGATATTCTGTTTTTAATTAAACAGCATTATATATTTATATCTACTGGCCTGATTATTTACGATAAATTTTTGTTACAAAAATGTGTGTCATTCAGCAGGATTCGATCAAAAATAATGTTCAAACAAATCATTTCAAATTGTCGGTTGTTTATAACCAAGTTTCGTTAATCTTTGTTAATTTATTGACAGAAAATAAACAATTTAATTAAATTTGCCCCCCTCTAATTTCATAGTTCCACAGTTGTTACTGTTGACAGACACTCCAACTTATCACACACTTAGTTTATTTTTTGTTGATTAGCCTCTTTTTTTTCTTTATTATATTTTGTTTTTAAATTTTATTTATGTAATATCTTAGTTATAATTCCTGCTGCCAAAACAAGGCTACAGAGCAGTCTGCTCTGCTGCTTAACCCATAGCTGATGGGAGAAGAGATGGATTCATTCATGCTTTTTCTTAGAACATTTGACTTAGGCCAGATTTTGAACTTTATTTTTTTATCTTTTTTTTTTAATAATCGTCTCACCCCAAGCAAAGCACTATTACCACTGGTGTGCAGGGGGTTACGTAATAGGAGAATGAAGAGAAAGGGGAACAGGTTAAAGTAGGTGTCTGTTGGGGCACTCTCCACCTTTGGTCTACTATAATGGACTATTCCAATCACTACATAAAGTGGTAGTGGAAAGACCTCGAGGAGAGGAATCGAGTAACCAGTCTCGATAACAAGTCAGTCGCGTATTTCCGGTAGTGAACCAGAAGTGTGTTATTCTCAGACTCTACGTCTTATGACGATACGTACTACTAAACCCTTGTTCCTGTATACTACTAACAACTCTGTTGTAAATACTATTTTTCCGGTAATATATCCATTTACTATATTTCCATTGTTTGTAATTATTTACTCAATAATTTCTGTTACACACAACATAACAGTGTCAGAGAATGGATAAGAGAAGGCTGGGAGCACTGTTGTGAAGAGAGTTGTGTGAGTGTAGAGTGTAAAGGGAGAAAAACAAGATATGGAGGTGTTGGGAAAAGGATAGAAGTCAAGGAGTTAAGAGATGGCAATTAACATTGCATTTAAACTCTTGGAGGTTGTCGCTATCAGAGAAGTACACTATCGACCATAATTATAAGGATGTATGAAATAAATCATTTTTTTAAAACACTGGGGTAGCCTAATAATTATGGCTGGAAGCACAAGTACACGGAAAGAAGTTCCACAGGTGGGAAGTGCGAGAAAAGAAGCTGATAAAGTAGAAGTTGCAATTACACTTGATTGTTTTCACTGTAAAAGGGTGGGACCTAGTTGTTAGTCTAGTAGCTCAAGTAAATTCATGCAGAGCAGGATAGCAGGGAGCTAAGCTTATCAAAGCAGAAGCTGTGAAAGTATTTGTATGTTTTTGTACATATTTTTATATTACATTTTATTTTAAATTTTTATTACTTATTTTGCATTCTCGGATAAAGTCTTTTTATTATTGATTTTTGTTTCAGTTTTTCTTCATCTTATTGTCACTTTTAATATAAACTGTGGCTTTCAGACATACTGAGTTAATAAAACTTGGATTGTGAACATTCTCGTGCTCAATGGCATAACCATTAAAGAGCACTTACCATAAACCAGTGACAAATACTTCTAACACTGCACTGTATTGACAATGACAACCAAAAATTAAATTTCAAACACAACAGCTGTTTTGCTTAGTGGGATAGATACAATATGACATTCATTTCCAACTCTGTATAGATTTTCTTGTTTCTATTACAATGTTATGATTGGTGAACTCTCTGGATCAAATAAAGTTTGTACTTTTTGAAAATTTATCAAAAATGACAAACACTTAAGGTTGATTACAGGAGATGAAAGGTGAAAGAAACAAGATGTGGAAAACCGGTTTAAAGAGATTGTTACATTTATTCTGTTTTTTTTTTTGTTTGGATGACTATTATGATTTTTGTCACTAAGATGAGGCTGTCTATTTTGCGAGTAAAATTATTTGAAATTAAACAGGTGGAAAGGAATTTAGAAGAAAAGAGTAGAGGGGTAAAAAAGAGAGTGAGATGAAGAAGGAAAGATAAATGATGAAGAAACTTCTCTCCATCCACAGTAATATCAACATCTTTTTGTAGAACCATATATATCTCTCCTGCATCCTCAAATCTTATTGTCATCCCTGTGGAAACTGTTCATATTTACTGCCTTATAGGAGGGTTGATATAACATTAAAGTACTCTTTTTTGGCTTGAATAAAATTTTCCTGTTTCTTAATACTTTATTCAGCTTTTGAAAGGCGTCTTTTGTTATTCCAATGCGCCTTTGAATTTTACTTTCTCATACTCTACCATCTATTAAAACACTTACCAGATATTTAAACTTGTCAGTCAGTTAAGTACCATACATGATACACGCTTGGGTGATCATGACTCTTTCAATCCATGAATGATTAGACTGAAGATTTTCCCGTAGCAGGTTATCATTTCTTTCTGTGATAAACTGTTTGGCAGCCAAGGTTATGAAACCCAATATGTCCTGCTATTTAACCCATAGCTGGAGATAGAAGTGACAGGTATTTGTGTGTAAGTGAACTCTGCTACTCTTATTTCTCATTCTGAGTCAATTTCAATTGCCCTCCAATGTTTATTTGGGAATTTCTTCCTTATTTGTTTGATTTTAAAGTCTCCAATTTGTAGCTCACATCTTGGATCTTTTCTTCCAGCTATGGGTTGAATAGCAGGACAGATTTGTTTCTATATCCTTGATTGGCAACCAGTCTACTGCAAAAAGAATAGCAATCTATTGCAGGAAAATCTTCACCCTAATCAGTCATAGATCAAAAGAGACATAATTGCCCAAGCGTGTATCATGTATGGCACTTAACTGACTAAATTGGCAGTCATCAAGGGTTACTTTGACCATTTCATGCAATCAGAGAGGCACTACCTGTGGTTGGTTCCCTACAGCCTTAGTATTATACTGATTTACTAATACCTTGCATATTTATGAGTCATACATTGCCAGGTAAGAATTCAGCATAAGGTGCAGGTGTATTGAATCACTTCTTCAGCAAAGGTGTGTTGAAACACTTGTTACACAAAGTTGTGTTGAAAAACTTGTTATGCAAAGTTGTGTTGAAACACTTGTTAAGCAGAGGTGTGTTGAAACACTTGTTAAGCAGAGGTGTGTTGAAACACTTGTTAAGCAGAGGTGTGTTGAATCACTTGTTAAGCAGAGGTGTGTTGAATCACTTGTTAAGCAGAGGTGCGTTGAATCACTTGTTAAGCAGAGGTGTGTTGAATCACTTGTTAAGCAGAGGTGTGTTGAATCACTTGTTAAGCAAAGAATACAACAAATCGTTCAAAGAACTCACAAAGAACGGTGCCATACATCATAGTTATTGCAGTGGAAATTTGAATCAAGGCTTGACATTGGAAAATGCAATGCATATCTAAAGCCAGAGGTATATAATTTTCAAAACAATGTGATGAAAAGTAACAAAAACGAGGAAATTAGTCGAACTGGATCGATACACAACTGAATGTTTTTCATTATTATTATTAGATATTACTTTGGGAACCAAAAAGTAATTTGATTATATCATTTATATTGAATATGACTGATTAAGATGTTTGAGTTTACAAGAAATGTTTTGATGTCTGCTTTCAAAACTTATGATGTCTAGCTTCATTAATTCCATGACAATAACTGTCAATTAGCAAAGTTTAAAAACATAAAATTTTGAAAATACGCTAACCTTTTGAATTTGATGTAGATTTTTTTAAATAATTCTGTTGATTTTGTGATTAATTTAATCAAAATAAACCAATTTGCAATGACCTAATTATTTTATTTTAAGTATTTTGATACCTATGTCATTTGACTAGGTAGTAAGCATAGAAGACAACAACGCTTATTATAAACTTGAGTAAAAATTGATAGCAGTCGCATATTGTACTAATGAAATTAAACAATATGGCATAATTTTTTTCTTAATATTGCAAAGTCTCAAAATATGCTCATAATATAGCCATGGTTCATATGTTTATGATGTCAGTGTCTCATAATAGGCTAGTAATATAGTGGTCTCACATAATAGGCTCATAATAATTCAGGATTTCATAATGTATCTGATATTGTCTTATAATATGCTAGCAATATCAGTTTTTCTCATTATATTGTTGTAATACTCCTTTCTCACCAGCACAATGTAGCTTCTCTGTGTCTCTTCTACAAGTACTTTCATGGCTTCTGCTCTGATGAACTTAGCTCTTGGTTCCCCCTATGCACGAATTTGCTCAAGCCACAAATTAGCAAATAGGTCCCACCCTTTTACTGTAAAACCAATAAAATGTAAACGCAAATTCTACTCCATCAGATTCTTTTCTTGCACTTCCCGCCTGTGGAATTCCCTTCCATTTACTTGCTTCTCCGCCAGCTACAATCTCCAGGAGTTTAAGTGTAAAGTCAATACTCATCTCTTATCTTACTAACTTGCATCCTCTCTCTCATGTTCCTTTCTTCGTCCACTCAACTCTCAGTATCTTAATCCTTCTCTTACCCACTTCCTGACACGCCCTGTAACCTGTCACTCTTTCTCATAACTTTCCTCTTATGTAACCCTCTACGCACCAGTGGCAGTAGACATGATATGATTATAAAAAAAAATATGATGTCCCATAAAATTATAATAATATGAACATGTCTCATTATATGCTTGTAATGTAGCTATGTCAGTCAGTTAAGTGCCATATGTGATACACGCTTGGGCGATCATGTCTTGAAAGAGGCATAACTGACTGGGCAGAAGATTATCCCACAGTAGGTTGCCATTGCTTTCTGCGGTAGACTGGTTGCCGACCAAGGCTATAGAACCCAATCTGTCCTGCTATTTAACCCATAACTGGAAGGAAGAGACGGATTAATACCTTTCCCAAGGGTATTTGCGCGTAAGTGAATACAATGGATTGCAACTGGAATTTGAAATCGGCTCCCCGGTTTTTCGTTCCGAGCCGATATTCACTGTACCACAGCGCACATCCGTAGCTATGTCACATATGCAAATAATATAACTGTATCTCATAATATGGTTATATTTCTTAATATGCTGGCAATATGACAGTACCTAATAATATGCCTGTGGCATAATGTGGCAGTGTCTCATAATATGACTTTAATATGGTAGTATCTTATATTATGTTCATCTGTATGGCAGTATCATAATGTTTCACTCATCTATGTTAGTTTAACAATTTTGGAATTACTTTCATATATTTACACTACCGGCCAAAATTATTAGACGGCACCAGTTTTTAAAAGAAATGATTTTATACTATTTTTAAGTGGATAATTCTAAATGAAAATAGAACGGTTCTTTTGTTACTATTACTTTGCAAAATGTTACAAGGCATAGAAGCAAAAATGAACATGTCCGAATCACCCTAAACTTTCTTCATTCTTCTATTGACGAAGCTTTTATTTTATTTTATTTTATTTTACAAATCTACCATCCGCCAGTGCATTGAATACTGCTGCCATATCTGGTCGGGTGCCCCTGCTGTTCTCCTCGGGCTTCTCGATAAGGTTCAGAGGAGGGTCTGTAATGTGATAGATACCGACTTGGCAGACCGCCTGCAGTCTCTCTCCCACCGGGGCGACGTGGCTTCCCTGTGTCTCTTCTATAAATACTTTCACGGCTTCTGCTCCGATGAACTTAGATCACTGGTGCCCCCTAAATACGAATTTGCACGAGATACTAGATTAGCAACTAGATCCCACCCTTTTACAGTGAAACCGATAAAATGCAGCCGTAACTTCTACTCCAACAGTTTCTTTCCTCGCACTTCCCGACTGTGGAATTCTCTTCCAAACGATTGCTTCCCCGACAGCTACAATCTCCAGGAGTTTAAATGTAAGGTCAATACATACCTCCTAACACACTAACCTGCTCCCATTCTATCAAGCACTCTTCCCATCTGCCCGACCCTCATCCTCGCTATCCTTACTCATCTGTCACCTTTCTCCTGACATTCCCTATGTCTAACCACTCCTTCTCTTTACCTTCCCCTATGTAGCCCCATGCGCAATAGTGGCAGTGGAATGCCTTGCTTGGGGTGAGATGATTAAAAAAAAAAATTAAAAATTAAAAAAAAGCTGTAATATAGGTAATTATTAAATATTTATAAACTCATTTGATGCACATGTTATTGTGCAGAATTAACAAAAGAACCATTCTATTTTCATTTAAAATTATTCACTTTGCAATAAATACTAAAAAATAGTATGAAATTCATTATTTATCTTTTAATAAAAAATGGCCTTATAATTATGACTGGTAGTGTACCTATTCACTAGATTGAATACAATAGAGAATCAGTTTTGTGTATAGGTGTGAGTAGTGAAAATAACTGTCTGTGAAACCAGTTATCCTTCCTTCTGTGCCATGTCAAGACATTTGTCTTATATTGAAATCTTCAGGTACTTGATACATCGGCTTTTCTGTCATCTCCTTACCAGAAGGTAAGAAAACAGTTGAACCCTGCCTTAAAAGGTGAAAATATATTTGTTCTGGTTTTTCATATTCTGGAAGTGAAAAAGGTCAGTTATGTACCATAACTTGGGTGATCATGTCTCTGTTGATCCATAAATGACTAGGCAGAAGATTTTCCTGCAGTAGGCTGCTATTTCTTTCTGGAGTAAACTGGTTGCTTATCAAGACTATAAAATTCAATATGTCCTTCTATTTCACCCATAGCTGGAGAGAGAAGATATGAATGCATACCTTTCACAAGGGCATTTTTACATAAGTAAAGGTAGCTGAAAAGAGTAACAAAAAAGGAGTACAAATAAACTGCAAGAAAACCGAATGCATGGTCATCAGCAAAAAGAGCAACCCAAAATGCCAAATACATGTCAGGGATACTAGACTCAAGAAGGTACAAAAATTTAAATACCTGGGAAGTGTTCTAACAGAAGACGGAAAGTGCGACACAGAAATTCAATAGCAAATTGGCATGGCGAAGGAATAATTCCAGAAGTTGAGTAAAGTATTAAGAAACAGGATAATTTTGCTAAAAACAATGAAAAAAGTACTGGATTGCTATGTGTTGTCAGTTCTTCACTATGGCAGTGAATGCTGGACAATATCATCAAAGATGAATGAAGCAACTGAAATGTTGTTCTACAGAAGGATGCTGCAAATATCATGGATCAAGCATGTGAGTAATGATGAGGCCTTAGAAATGATGGAAACGAAAAGGAAATTAATACTGAGCATCAGGAAGAGACAGCTGAAGTTCCTGAGACATGCAATGAGGAAAGAGGGCTTGGAGAACCTGATACTAACAGGCCAATAAAAGACAGGAAAGCAGTGGATAACATATTTGAAGGGCCTAAGCAGGTGGATGACAGAACAGGGGCTGCAAGATGTTACAGGAGAAAGTGTGCTGAGAGCCACCAAGGATAGAGAGACGCGGAAGACCATGATCACCTACATCCTGAAAGGACAAGGCACATAGAAGAAGAAGAAGACTGTAACAAATTCAACTGGAATTTGAACTTGGCTACTCTGATTTCTCATTCTGAGCCGATGCACATGAATAAGATAAGGAGTCAAAAAATCTTTATAGATTGTAATGAAAGCAAGTATTGTTTCAGTGCTGCTAGCAAGCTATTTCACTGATATGATAATCTGTTTAAATCTCAGAGACATATATTTCACTAAAATATTTAAAAGAGAATGCCACCTGGTGGCAAAAGCTCTAAAAAACATTTCAAGAATTTAAGCTAATTTTAGAGAATTGATTCTCAAACCTGTGATTAATTGACTAGAAATTTGGATTTGATTTAAATGAATTTAACTCAAATGATTTAAATGAATTTCAAAAACTTTTAGATTTGTGAATTTGTTTCTTCTAAATTTATCTGCTCATGTGCATCTTTCATTTCATTTTGTTTTGTATTTCTTTTTATTCCTGTTTTTTTTTTGTGCATTTCTCAACAATTCACGTCTCAATATTGTCATTCTCTTATATATATCTACAGTACTGCGCAAAAGTATTAGAACAAGAACTATTTTATCTTTTATGAGGCACATTGACAGAAAATAAACAATTTAATTAAAGTAATTTTATCTGATTTATTCGACAAATGCTTCAACAAGAAAAATACTTGTTACAAAATAAATATAATATTTAGTATAATATCCTTTCGCTTTGAAATAATAAAATTGCGACAATTTACCAATCGCACCTGTGTGTGTGTGTATATATATATATATATATATATATATATATATATATAGAGTACTGTCCAAAACTATTAGGACAAGAACTATTTTATCTTTTATGAGGCATATTGACAGAAAATAAACAATTAAAGTAATTTTATTTGATTTATTCAACAAATGCTTTAACAAGAAAAAAATACTTGTTACAAAATAAATATATTTAGTATATCCTTTTGCTTTGAAATAATAAAATAATTGCGACAATTTACCAATCGCACCTAGTATATATATATATATATATACAGTACTGTGCAAAAGTATTAGGACAAGAACTATTTTATCTTTAATGAGGCATATTGACAGAAAATAAACAATTTAATTAAAGTAATTTTATTTGATTTACTCAACAAATACATTAAAAAAAATACTTATTACAAAATAAATTTAGTATAATAGCCTTTTGCTTTGATCACAGCCTTCATTCTGTCATGCATTGACATCACAAGCTTCTTCAATGTATCTAATGGTATCTCCTGCCAAGTAGCTTGTATTTGTTCCCAAAGCATGTCTTGTGAAGTAACATTAGATTTATCAATTTTTTTTTTATCTAAAATATCCCACAGATGTTCAATAAGATTGAGATCAGGGCTTTGTGGGAGCCAATTCAAATTTTGAAGCCTTCCTTTCTCTTTCTTTTTAGTTAAATAATTCTTACAAAGGTTTGGCAGTTCACCCTGTATTTGAGTTTTAATGAGGTTTTGAGGAAAATCACCCCTGTCTTAATACTTTTGCACACTACCATCTGCATTTTGCAGTCTAGCTCAACATTTTAGAATGCTAACGACACCTTAAAATTTTTCAGAAAGCCAAAATTAGGAGTAGAAAAATATATATTATCATCCCACAAAGTCAGGGATCAGTTTATGTATTGATTATAATATAGAATGGATCACTTCACTTTATATTATCAATAACTATATATGTTGCCCTTCCCACTCCCACCCTAATCCAATAGAGACATTCTACATTGTTATCTATATAAAACATTACAAATAAGAGGATACCCCACCTCACTAATAGACAAGGGTTTCCAACTAGCAGAAAAAATTCCATTAGAATCCATCCGGAATCAAAAAAAAACAAGAAGAAAAACATGAAAAAGAAGAAGACATTTTAGCATACGTTTCCACACACAACAAAAACAATCTAGAATTATTCACAAAGATCAAAACCCACATGGAATTACTCAACAATAATGAAAAAATAAAAGAAATCTTAAAGACAACCAAAATAATTAACTGCAAATGGCAGCCCCAAAATTTAAAAGACATCCTAACCTCATCGAAATTCGAACAACAACACACAACACAAGGGGTCACAAAATGCAACAAAAAAAGATGTGGAGTATGCAACATAATAATAGAATGAAAACACTTCCAGTTCGAAAACACAACTACATTCGAAATAAAATCCGATTTGAGCTGCAACTCAAAATGTAGTTTACACTCTAAAATGCGACAAATGCACAAAGATATACGTAGGAGTAACACAATGCTTGAACAATAGAATTTCTCTTCATATAAGCAATCCCATTCCTCTGGCCACTAGATAAAATAACCATTTTTCTTTTTGTCAACTGGCAATGAAGCATGTTCGGTCAGGTTGGTTAAATTTATTTAAAATTTTAGTAAAAGTAAGTAATGATTTTGTATTTATTTATTTTTGCCTCATTTTAAATGAGTGTTTGTGTTTTTTTTTTGTTTTTTTTTAAGAAATCTCTTTGGATGGCCTTAAATCCCCTGTTAAATTCCTTGTTCCGTGTCTTCTTTTTAGCCAAATCACTTCCGGCTAGCTAGTTGAATTTTTAACCTACCCTCCCCACCAAAACCCATTCCTCTGGCTACTAGATAAAATAACCATTTTTCTTTTTGTCAACTGGCAATGAAGCATGTTCGGCCAGGTTGGTTAGATTTATTTGAAATTTTAGTAAAAGTAAGTTATGATTTTGTATTTATTTATTTTTAAGAAATTTCTTTGATTGGACTTTAACTAAATTAAAACTTAGTTAACTCACCACCTGTAACTTTTTTAATTGGAGTAGATAGATCAAACTATCGCCCGGTTCACACTCCACCCACATCATATTGAACAGGTGTAGAGGCTCATCCCTTGTTCCCTGTTTAGGATGTGGTTTCCGGCTTTCTCTTTTCCAATCTTTTCACTCTTTTATTTTTTTTTTCTTCAATTGGAGTAGATAGACTAATCTATCGCCCTGTTCACACTCTACCCACTTCTATTGAACAGGTGTAGAGGCTCATCCCTTGTTCCCTGTTTAGGATGTGGTTTCCAGCTTTCTCTTTTCCAATCTTTTCACTCCTTTATTTATTTATTTATTTATTTTTTTTCAATTGGAGTAGATAGATCTATCTATTGCCCGGTTCACACTCCACCCATGTCTATTGAAGAGGTGAAGAGGCTCATCCATTGTTCTCTGTTTAGGATGTGGTCTCCGGCTTTCTCTTTTCCAATCTTTTCACTCTTACGTAGCCCCCTGCGCTTCAGTGGCGTTATCGCCTTGCTCGGGGGAATAAGATTAAAAAAAAAAAATGCTCTCTCACACACACACACACATCAAATTCAAAACACCGTCAAAGCAATAAAAACAACCAACTGACCTATGAAAAGGATTGTAGATAAGCAAAGCGACTAGACAAGTGCTAATATGAGAAACCACACACTATTCAATATGCCAATATTTGATTTATTTTATCTTATTTTATTTTATTTTACTGATTTTACTGATGAAAATTCTGAGTGTGAATCTGAGGAGAATGCAGAGGATTCAGAAAGAGTTGGATGAGTCTAATGGTGACTAAAAAGGTGTTTGGAGTGATCACTAGTTATGGTGACATTATGATTCCATTCATCTTCTTACAGGATCTCAGACACAAAACAGAAGCCTACATCAAGTGTCTTGAGAAGTTAGTGCTGCTCTAGATCAAGAGGATGGCTGCTGGGCAACCCTTATGACTAGCAATAGGACTCTGCACCATGCCATACAAGCAGGCAAACCAAGTCATGGCTGTCAGACAATTTCTGTGACCACATCACCCCTTACATCTAGCCACCTTACTCTCCAGATTGCAACCCCTTGATTATTATGAGTGGGGTACAGTTGAGCAAGAGACTAACAAAACTCAGTGTAACACCAAAGATGAACTGAAGGCAGGGATTATATCAGAATTCATTAATGAACAAGGAGAGCATCCAGAAAAGATGCAAGAGAATCCAAAGTTGCCTGGAAACCCGTGGCAATTTTATTGATTAAATTTAGTCTTTAGTATTTCAAGATATTTTTGTATCATTTTGTTATACATATTTTAGATGACGTTTTATCCCTCGCACACTGTAACTGTAATCTTATAGCTATACTCAACCTGCTTGGTTATTTGTGGATTGGTGATATTATTTACTCCATAGTGGGGGTAGATGGACATTGATTCTGAGGAGTTCATTCTGCTTTTTAACAGTTTTGGTTCCATTTATTCACCTCAACAGACCAGAATCTGGTAGGGTAGTCGGTTTAGTCACGAACCACTCATGTTTTGAGTTCAGAGTTGTTCTCTTAGACCATTGACCACCAAGGGCTAGAGGATCTAGTCTGTCCTAAAAGTTACCTATCGGGAGAAGAGCTGGATTCATACCAGGCTCATCCCTTGTTCCTTGTTTAGGATATGATTTCCGGCTTTCTCTTTTCCAATCTGTTCACTATTACGTAGCCCCCTGCACATCAGTGGCATTACCGCCTTGCTCGGAGTGATATGATTAAAAAAAAAAAATTCCTAAAGTGATTTGCACATAAGTGAAAGATAACAAACTTTATCTGAATTTGAACTCTAATTCCCTGATCCAAATCACTGTCCATTACTCCATCATGCCTTCATTTACCTTATTACAATGTGGTTTTTTTTCCTTACTTTTCTCCATTTCATCTTTCTTTTTTTTCACTTCTTCCTTCTTTTTTTTCACTTCTTCCTTCTTTTTTTTCACTTCTTCCTTCTTTTTTTTCACTTCTTCCTTCTTTTTTTTTCACTTCTTCCTTCTTTTTTTTCACTTCTTCCTTCTTTTTTTTCACTTCTTCCTTCTTTTTTTTCACTTCTTCCTTCTTTTTTTTCACTTCTTCCTTCTTTTTTTTCACTTCTTCCTTCTTTTTTTTCACTTCTTCCTTCTTCTTTTTTCACTTCTTCCTTCTTTTTTTTCATTCTTCCTTTTTTTTTCACTTCTTCCTTCTTTTTTTTCACTTCTTCCTTCTTTTTTTTCACTTCTTCCTTCTTTTCTCATTTTTCTATTCTCGTTTCTTTTCTAAGGATCCACATCACATAATTCAAAATTGATAAACAACATGATCAAGCAAAACCTTTTAATATATTAGAGAAGAAAAAAAGAAAAAAAGAAGACAAAAGGCCATTATTTACATTGTTCAGACAGTTGTCCTCATCTTTATTGTCACATTCACATCGTTTCAGCTACTGTATGCTCAGGCCTTCTTCAGAAACTTTTTATTTCAGTTGCTGGGATGGATTATTCTCATTCCATGAGTCATGCCCTTCCAGATATTTTAGTCATTTTCATTTAACTCTCTCTCTTTTTTTTTTTTTTTTGTTTGCCACTGCAGTCATCAAGTATTGAACACCCAATTATTTGAGTCAAGTAAGTGAATATAACAAAGATGAGAATAACAATCTGAATAATGTAAATACCTCATCTCAGAAATATAAACAAATGCAAAAGGCCATAACAATCTGAATAATGTAAATACCTCATCTCAGAAATATAAACAAATGCAAAAGGCCATAACAATCTGAATAATGTAAATACCTCATCTCAGAAATATAAACAAATGCAAAAGGCCATAACAATCTGAATAATGTAAATACCTCATCTCAGAAATATAAACAAATGCAAAAGGCCATAACAATCTGAATAATGTAAATACCTCATCTCAGAAATATAAACAAATGCAAAAGGCCATAACAATCTGAATAATGTAAATACCTCATCTCAGAAATATAAACAAATGCAAAAGGCCATAACAATCTGAATAATGTAAATACCTCATCTCAGAAATATAAACAAATGCAAAAGGCCATAACAATCTGAATAATGTAAATACCTCATCTCAGAAATATAAACAAATGCAAAAGGCCATAACAATCTGAATAATGTAAATACCTCATCTCAGAAATATAAACAAATGCAAAAGGCCATAACAATCTGAATAATGTAAATACCTCATCTCAGAAATATAAACAAATGCAAAAGGCCATAACAATCTGAATAATGTAAATACCTCATCTCAGAAATATAAACAAATGCAAAAGGCCATAACAATCTGAATAATGTAAATACCTCATCTCAGAAATATAAACAAATGCAAAAGGCCATAACAATCTGAATAATGTAAATACCTCATCTCAGAAATATAAACAAATGCAAAAGGCCATAACAATCTGAATAATGTAAATACCTCATCTCAGAAATATAAACAAATGCAAAAGGCCATAACAATCTGAATAATGTAAATACCTCATCTCAGAAATATAAACAAATGCAAAAGGCCATAACAATCTGAATAATGTAAATACCTCATCTCAGAAATATAAACAAATGCAAAAGGCCATGTTTAAGACATTTAAAAAATGGTTTTAATACATATTTCCACTGCTGGCAAGTTTTCTGTTTTTTTTTTTTTAAATATTCCTGCTAACTTACAGATGAAACTTCAGACATACTTGCAACAGAAAACGCTTGTAGTTTTTATGAAATTTTCCGCATAATCCTGCAGACAATTTTTGTATAAAGTTCTGACATAAAGTATTTAAATTATACCTGTAATTATTATAGAAAGTGACATGAGTTAATTTTCAGTTCTCATTGTGAGAAAATGAGATGTTATTTAATCTGCAGCATCAATTGCAAATCTTTTTATTATCTATTATCATAAGACCAACATCTTTTACTGTCTAAGTTTTGGTGGGAAGGGGAAGTCATACTTTACGTCTTTAATTGATATAAGTAACTTTCATTATTATTGATTTATTCAATCTTAATAACAGCAATTTCTCATTTTAGAAATTGGGCAGAAACTATCAGATCATTAAACCAGATATAACAAATACGAAAAACCATCTGACATTAAAATGGCTTTGAAAGGCTCCCAATTTATGATGACTGATGTTGTTATGAAATGTGATTTCCATCATATGTTTCTCAGTTCAAAAGTAGTTGTTAATCTTGTGTATCATATTCGATATTTAATTGCAACCCCGTACAGACAGGATGTAACACAAGAACAGTTTAACCTTTAACCCTCTGCATTATTGTTATGGGACCTACCAATTTTGGACTATAATGAACTCTTCCTATTATTATGAATACCCGGAGAATATGCATCTCAGGGTGGAGTTGAGTTGGGTTGAGTCAACTCGGTCTAATACTTGGCAGTCCGACTGATGTGTAACACTCTTTGTATTTGTTTTTTGTTTAATAAAACATACTAAGAGCCACCAGAAATAGGGAGACGTGGAAAGCCATGATCGCCTACATTCTGAAAGGATATGGCACATAGAAGAAGATGTTTCACTAATACCCGAGTTCAAGTTTTCTTCTGAACCTATTCTGGGTCCACTTCCCTTTTCACTTCACTCTTTTTCAAGGCCTTTCTGTTGCTGTATCCTTATCTTTAACTTCACATGAAGTTGTTTTCTATTGCCATAGCAGGATATGACAACACAACTAAGAAATTGACACACCAGAGATGAGGATCACTTTCAGTCTCAGAATAAACTTTTTGTCCAGTAAATGATGTTACATACAGAGTGATAAAGGTTAATGTCGAGAACCCATGTGCATGCACCTGGAATAGGTTTTAAAAAACCCATTCCTTGCAACATTGTCAGCTGTTCCATGAGAACGGCCAACTCCTAATTTTGTGGTTGCGCTCTGTTCAAAAACAGAAACACAACTGAGAGATGATAAATGGAATGTTGCAAATCAAATTCTCAAGATTAGCATACCAAATTCTGGCCATTCTGTTACTACTTGGGCACATATAATTTCTGTGCACTAGCTATGTTAATTAGGTAGTAATTTAAATATCCCGACAATGGTGTTCCAGAATGACAGCCCAGCACGTATAAATGTCAATTAAAAAAGGTAGCAATTAGCTGGTGAATTTAATCCATGAATTGTCTAGAGGACATCTATGCTGTCTGGTTTAGCAGATATAAGGAAGAAACAACAGGTATTAGTTAGCACCACACAACAATTAATATCTCTTGCCAGATAATTGAGTATCTAACATATTTCTAATGACATTTTATGAGGTAAGGCATATCAGATTTAATGATGGCTTCTTTTCAGTATATGGGAGTCACAGGTTCAAATTCAGCCAGAAGGTACATATTTTTTAACAAGATTTCTTAAATACTCAGGCTGGTGGATATATATAAATGTACTGTTTAACTATAAAACAACAGACTATTCACTCAAATAAGAATATTCGTTAAAAATATCATTCAAACCAATAAATACATACTATTTACAGTATTCAAACTATTGTACTAATCTTGGTTGCCATTTGTATGATGTTTCGGCCATTGTACACTCTGGCCTTCTTCAGGTGCTAGAAATTTAAAACCGAACCCTTTATTACAATCACTGGGATATATCATTCTCATTCATTGTGCAAAGCCTCTTTTGGTAGTCATGAGTTATCTCCCCCTAACTGGACTCTCTAAGTTACTTAAAGAATAAGTTCTAGTGGTTAGTTCCAGTGACTTGACCCAAAAAGATGTGAGTTCAGTTCCAGGATGAAAGTGAATTAATACATTTTCTTTGTTCTTGAAAATTTAAGACAAAAATATTAACCACTATTTGTTTATTGAAAATAATAATTATATATTTACAACATCCTAAAAACTAATACAGGTTGTAATGTGTAAATTGCCACCATTTTATATTTTTGATTTTATACACATGCTGAATTTTTTGTTTTTGATTTTGGTCAGTTAGGCACCATCTGTGAGAGAAAGTGTACCATGATGCAATTCACTCTGCCAGAAATATGGAAATGTCATACAGTACTTCTTGGCATTTGTGCCAGAAGATCCCATATAAATATTTCAATCTGAGGACAGTGCAAAGGATTCGGAAAGAGTTAGATGATATATCCAGTCAACATCATGGTGTTTGAAATGATCACTGGTGATTGTAATCTTCTGCCACCATTATTTTCCAACAGAGCCTCAGACTCAACACAGAAACCGACATTAGGTGTCTTCAGTAGATAGTGCTGCCTTGGGTCAAGAGGGTGGCTACTGGAAAACCCTGTGTCTGGCAGCAAGACTCTACACCATGCCACAGAAGCAGAACTCAGTCATGGCATCAAACAATTTCCGCAACCACATCACACCTTAAATGTGGCCACCTAACTCCCCAGACTGCAATAATTCTATGTGAAACTCAGCTGAGTGAGAGACTAGCAAAACTCCTTGTAATACCAAAGATGAACTGGAAGCAAAGACTATGGCAGTATTAACCTACTTAAACAAGGAGAACATCAAGAAGAGATGCAGGAGTTTCTTAAGTCATCTTGAGGCCATAGCTGAAACCAATGTTAATTTTATTTGAATAAATTTACTCTAGCATTTGTTTTTTTATAACCACTTCACCTCAAGCAAGGTGGGACCACTACAAGTGTGTAGGGAGTTTACAGTGAGAGAAAAGACTAGATACAGTGGGTGTTGAAGAAAGGATAAAAGAAAGGATGAACAGGATTCAAGAAGGTAGAAGATTGCAATTGACGTGTTGTATTTTTGTGGATTGTAGCTATCGGGGAAGCAAGTAAACAGAAGGGAGTTCTATAGGCAGAAAGTACAAGAAAAGAAACTGATCAAGTAGAAGTGGCAGTCATATTTAACTATTTTAATAGTAAAAGGGTGAAATCTACTCGCCAATCTAGTGGCACGCTTAAATTCCCATGGTTAGGGAAAACAGGGTAAAAAAAGCTTGTCCAAGTAGTTATCATGAAAATATTTGCAGAAAAGACAGAGGGACAGAACTTAACATCATTGAGAAGTTGACAGAAGTCAGGACGCCGGGTCAGGGTTGGTTATATTGCAGGTATTTCTTTGAATGTTGGCAAGAACCTTGAGATGACTTGCAGGAGCATCCGACCAAATATGGCAACAGCATTCAATTCACGGACAAATGGTAGCTTTTTAAATGTACAACATGGGTTCTGTCAAGAAAAACTTTTTGGCTTGATACAGTGGCGTAACCTTTCTAACAGAAGATGCAAGCTATCGATTTGATATATTTATTTCACTTCAGGTTGTTTGAAAAGTGAGGCCAAGGAGGTGCAGTGTGTTGCCCTCCATGTTTATGACAGTAAAGTTTGTCTATGGTTGTTGAAGGAGATCAGTTTTGTTCTGGAGGCATTAAAATTTGCAAGCCATTTTGTGCCCGGTTAACCAATGGGACAAGGTCTGTTTCAACAGAAGCAGACAAGTTTACTTAATTTTAAGATATTTTTGTGTAATTTTGGTAAATATATCTTAAAATGAGATGTCAGTGTTGTTTTTATATTGTATAATTTATTGTTCCTTTCTAACTAGTTTGTACTCCTCACTCTTTTCTAATTAATCTTTTTACATTTATGTAACCCCCTGCATATCAGTGGCGTTTCCGCCTTGCTCGGGGTGAAATGATTAAAAAAAAAAAATTCATCTATAACATCCTGTACAATTAAAACTAAATGCAATGCAATGCAATATTTATTAACAATTTATAAGGAAATGAATATGAAAACAATTTTTTATTCATTTACCAAACTGTTAAAATATGTGAACCAACTATCAAGAAACCCTCATTATTTACCATTTTATAAAGTGCCAATTAATTAGCAGTTAGCCAATGTTTTTGCCAGTTGTTCTAATAAGGAATATAAAATTAGTGTAAATAAACAATTGAATAAATAAATACAAGTTATTTGCTAAGATTATACAGTTAAAAATTAAATTTAAAAGAACTACCGTTTAACAAACATAGAAAAATTATCTTGCAAAAACTGTTCTTAGCTATTGTGACTCTTTCTCTAATTTGACATGAAGGTTTTATCTCGAACAAGAAAGTAACGGTTTTAATGCTTGAAGTGAAAGACATATTTGTTCGGAAAATCTATTCAATCTCAAATTAAAAGAATTATTGAACTTTGTGTCAATATGTTTGTTAAGCCATCTTTTTCTTTGTTTCTGAAAGAAGAGTAGTTTCCAGATATAAATCTTATGATTGGTTTCATCATATGTTGTATGAGAAAAAACCAAGAAGATAAACTAAAGCTAACAAATAATTGGAATTGAGTCTTTGCACCTGTGTTCTCGTTACTCTCAAGTAGATTTGCACAGTATGAGGCTTCTCTCAAGTCTCTTCCATTGTTTTCTCTGATTGGCTAAAGGCACTCATGTTTCACTCTTTCATTTCATATCATATTTTTAGTTCAACCAATTATTTTTTTATATATATTTATTTATAAAAAAAATATTCATAATTGATACATTAGTAAACAAATATGAATTATCAAAAAAGCAATATAATAAAAAATACATTGAAATATGTTTCACAAATGTACATGCTGCTTCCTTCTAATTTAACACTTTCATCGCTGTATTTTTATAGCGTTGTGGATCCTGGGAACCGCACAAAATAAAGGAACAACAACCAAAATTGGCGATAGAAAAATAAGTATATTAAACATAAGGATACAAACTTGAACGCAGGTTTGTAAACCAGGAATACGGATCGTAGGAAGTATATATACAAATCTCTGAAGTGAAGCTGTAGTATGTCTACGTCGGAAGCTGATGGGTGCTGCGTAATAATATCCTAGCTGAGTGAAGCGCAGAGCTACTATAAACTACTGACGCTGTATTCTCTGTGAAACCTTGGTATCTCTTGGTATTGCTCAGATCTCTCGCTTCTATGGCAGGAGTATATGTATACTCTAGATGAGTCTATTATCCTGGATAAAAGGGGAGACCCTGCAACATATAGCATTGTTGCCTGCCTGTGCAGGCCCATTTTGAAAAAATAGGAAATAGCCATTTACTGAAATACATGTCTGTAAAGGTGCTGATGGTAATTCTATAGCGGGTTATCCGTTATAGTGAAGTGTATGTGTGTGTTGAAACAGATTAGCTTGATTTGGCCTTGTTAGTAGATAGCCCACTATAAGAGGGGTATAAAACAAGAAAATCAAATTGTACATAGAAGCAGCATTTATATATATATATATATATATATATATATATATCAATTAAGTTTTTTTTACAAATAAAAGTAGGGTCTTCTGGTTGGTACAAAGGTTGTTAAAATGTTAAGATAAGAGTTCATGCGTATGTATGTGTGTGGGTCTGTTTGTTAGGAGTGTCTTTGAAGTCTCTGCTCAGTCCTTCGGGTACCAGTCACTTATTAAGTAGCTTAGTGAACAGTGAAGAAAAAGATGAGAGGGCAACCATAATACAACTGCTTGATGTTTGTCAAGGGACGTGTTAGTTATGCTTGTATTTTCTCTACTATCGATTGTTTTCTTGTGTCATCCTTTTATTTCATTTTCAGAGGCTCCAAACAAGTCATTTGGGAATTCACACCTGGATTTAATTCTGGGCTTCCCATTGGACGATAAACAAATTTCACATTGGCTTGCGAAAAGGATCCGTAAAAGGAATTTGATATTTATTTATATATTTTATTTTTTTTTAGTTTTCCATTGGAACTTGTGCATCGAGCCCAGATGTGCAAAGACCAGTTTTAGTCATTTGTCATCTGAACCTCTGAGGGCAAACATCCGATCCCTTGCTTGCTCAGTATCACCACAATTCCTTATAGATGTTGCCATTTTCAGTTGACTAATATAAATGACAACCCCAACACATAATGTAATAAAAATACATCACAGAACAGATCATACTGAAAACTACCTTATGTCTATATTGAGTTGTAAATAGCACTAAGTATTAGTTAGTATATATAACAAGTGCATTGAACAGACATGTCCAGGTATCTTAAATATATTTTTTTAAAATATGTTTGGTTAAATAATATCGATAATTTCTGTCTTATCAATTTTTTTTATTAAATTTTTTCAAATTAGTTGATTTATATTACCATTTTCAAAGTACTTTAGAATGTTTCTACATTAGTTTTCAAGAATTGTTCTTTAATTTTTAATTCTGGAATTTTCACATTGGCTGGCACCATATTCAAGTCACTCAAGGCGATGTCATAGAAACTGTCTCCAACCACCAAGCCATGAACTAGTACTGAGCCATGTACCATTTGGTACAAGGTTGCACAGAAAAATAAATTTTTATTTTTTTCCCCATTTAATTGACTGTCATAGTCTCATTCATTGTGTTTTGTTATGCACATGAAAATTGTCTTGTTTGACACTAGTTTGCAGGGCAAAAAGGTTGAGGACCCCTAATATAAACAGTCAAACTGAAATTGTTCATATTATTTAACTGAACATGTTTAAAAGAATTATTGCTGCTGAAATATATACATGACGAAAAGTTCCAAAGACTTACGAAATGGATTAACAACTGAATTTATTTGTTTGAACATTATTTTTATAGATACTCAGATTTGATATAGATATTCTATTTTTTATTAAACAGTATACTTATATATATTATATATATATATATATATATATATATATATAACTCTACCGTCCTGAATATTTTAAGGAATTTTGTTAGGAAAATATGTGCCACTCAGCAGGATTTGAACCTGTGACTCCTAACAATATGGGAGAAGCTATAACATTTAACTGCTTGACCACAAATAATTTCACAGTTTAAATGAAGCTAAATTAAACCTTAAATACACAAATTTTCAATTTCTCCTAAATATCAATCTCTGCTCTGAATATTTATCATAATGCAAACAAATGTAAATAGACAATGTTATGGAAAGTTCTGGAGATTTACAAAACGGATTAGCAACTGACATATTTAATTTATTTGTTTGAGCATTATTTTTAATCAATATTTGTATTTGAGTAAATATTCTGTTTTTAATTAAAAAGTATATATATATATATATATATATATATATATATATATATATATAAAACTCTACTGGCTTGAATATTTTCAGTAATTTATATATATATATATGCATACACACTGTTTAATTAAAAACAGAATATCTACTCAAATATGAGTATCTATTAAAATTAATGTTCAAATAAATAAATTATATATATACACAGATAGATTGTCTAATGATTGTGACTTAGAACAAGAAATCAGAGAGTCAAATTCAAATTTCAGATGCTTTTTTAACATTCTCTTATGTGCAAATATCCTTGAGAAATATATGAATCCATCTCATGATTTTCCTCTCTTAAATAGTAAGTCAGTCTGAGCTTTTTAGACTTGGTTGGCAACCAGTCTAGAAGAAGGTAGTTTTGAACAATCAAGCTTCAAGCTCCTTTCACACAAATGCAGGGGTCACCCAAGGCCCTATCTTAGGTCCTAAATTGTTTCTGATATTCATAACTGATCTTTGTGATGTTATCAGTTCTCAAGCAGCCATCTATAAAGATGATGCCATCATTTACCCCCGTCTCAGTGGAAAATCTACAAAGGCTGCTCTTGAAACAGACTTCCAATCAGTGGTTAACAAGAGCAAGAAATGGCTTGTACATTTTAATGATAGCTGCAATCTCCAAAAATTTAAATGCAGTGTCAATTGCCATCTTTTTTAATTCTATTTATTTTTTACCCTTTCTTCAATACCCTTCATACCCAGTCTTTTTTTCTCAATGTCACTCCCTAAAGAGGGCTGTTTCAACATCTGGTGGCACACTATAATCAGCTCTCTGTATTGAGCTCTTCTGGAAAGTGTAGATGGTTTGAAACAAGTGTTTACCACTACAATCAAATCAAGTGTGAGTCTGGCTGTTTGGTTCCCAGAACTGAGCTGCTGAACTCTCATACAACAAAGACGACAAGAGAGTCCGTCATATGCATGTGCATCAATAGCAGGTAATTTTTGTAAAGATTTATAATTATGTCCAAAGCAGCAAAAATGTTAATTTCAGATAAAATCTTTACCCATGTCAATAAGAGAGGAGTAACCTGGTAATTAAACCCTAAAGTATCCATGCCAGTTAAATTAAAAGTAGAAAAGTCTGTAGTCATCATAGGAACGGTGTCCATGTACTTATGCCAGACTAAGCTATGGTTTGTAGATTTTTGTATAAAATAGTCTGCACTAGAGATGGTTTCAACTAACATCACAATTTTCTACAAAATCAAAATTTTAGCCTGAAAACTCAAGTCAAGTTTTTAAATAGCCTTGTCAGATCTAGACTTTCATATGAATACCATGCCAGATTAATGATTATAAATGACTGAATGAACCCTGTAGGTCTTGATGAGGACCATCCTTCTTCAAACTTTGTGAACCAGGACTACAGAATCACAGACAAAGAACAGTATCAGATAAAAGAAATCACATCACTTGAAGACTTTCAACAGCAGCAACAACTAAAATAGATAGCACATGTAACTCATTGAGCAAATAATGACATAATCAAGATATTGATGTACCATACTATTTCAAAGAAAAGTCTATGGAGGAAATCCCCATCAATACTGGAAAGGGGGATAACAGATATTGGACTTGAGGAAACCTATTTTCTTGAAAACTTGTTTTAATAGAAAGATTTTACAAACTTCAATCAAAAGCTGTGTCACTAGCTGCTTTTGCAAGGAAACACCCAAAATTACCATTTCAGGATCCAGTGATTAAATCAGAATAATTCCTAGAATCTTTTTATATTCAGTCACTCAGGTGCTATACATGATACACACCTGGGCAATCATATCACTTTTGATCAATGACTGACTAGGCAGAAGATTTTCTTGCAGTAGCTTGCCATTTCTTTCTGTGGTAGACTGGTTGCCAACTTAATCTGTTCTGCCATTTAACTCATAGCAAGGGTATTTGCGCGTAAATGAATACAAGGAATTCAATTGGAATTCAAACTCAGCTCACCGATTTCTCATTCCAAGCCAATATTCACTTCACCACCCACACACATCTGAAAGTTTAAGTACCATAGTGAAAATTTAATTTGAATAATTGCCATAAAAGTATTTATAGAAAAGGCACAGGGAGGTAAAGCTTACAGTGGTGGGAAAGTAACTGAATTCAAAATACCAGATCAAGACTGATAATATTTTTGTTTCTTCTTTGGATTTTATCAAAGAGCTCAAGATAAATAGAGGAGCACTGGACCGTATATGGCAGCAATATTCTAAGCATGGCCAAACGGTAGATTTATAGATATATATGACGAGAAAACTTACCTTGCACAACACAGTGACAAATATTAAATCATCAATTCTTTACCAGCAGAATGATGGAGCTTTTACAACAGATAAAAAATTGACATCTCTCAATGACATAAAATTGATTAAATAAATAAACCCAGAAAAATATGAGACAAATGATTCTCATGAGATATTTCAGTAGATTTGAACAGCCTTGATATATTAACTTAAATGATGAAAAATTAAATATACAGCTTGCCCAGCACATCAACATTAACATTGTCAGACCGTTAGATGCCCGTTTTACCAGACAGCTTGTAAGTATTTAAAGTGAGACCCTCAGAATATTTGCTTTTGATATTTTTACTCCAAGGTTAATGCAACACCAGGTAAAAGAATAACAAAATGAGAATCATTGTAACATATTTAATCTCTAGAAGGAACTTCTTCTAACTAATAAAAAAATCCTGTTTTAATTAAAGAGAAAGTAATTTATTAAGATAAAAATATATTGAAAGTGTACCAATTTTGGAAATTTTTATGTTAAATATCTCTTTTCTCTCAAAAAATTAATGCTAATATAATGGGAAACCCAGTGTTTTCAAATCTGGGCAATATTGCTCATTATTGGCTGATACCAGCTGTTGGCTGGACAATGAGCAACTGAACAGAAAGTGGGTGATTAGAAATGTTGGTGTGTGATACAGGATATTGCATATGAAAAACTTATTTCTAAATATGCCACTCATAAAAATATTCAAAGGAGATATACAAAGAACCCAGATAAAAACAAAAAAATTCTGATTAGGAATAACTGGGTCACATTTTTAGATAAGATATAAATATCCCCACAAGCAATCATGTTTTGATATTTTCTAGTTTTGTGAAGGGTCATTAACATTTAAATTGTTCTTGAAACAAATTTTGTGGATTTGTTGCTACAATATATTGGTTGGTGTAGATTTTTGACATGAAGTGTATTTGTACTGAGTGATGCAGATGTGTTTTAAGATTTGAAAAAATGGGGATTCTGTTGAACGACAAGCAGGTACAAAAAGAATACGTTTGGATTTAGAGATTTTTGTATTGTTTGACCAGGGTCAAGAAATGTCAGGCCCCAGATAGAGCTGCACTGGAAGACAGCTGTCAGTAGAGCAGAAATGGCATCAGGCTGACAGTTGGAAAGAATTTTAAAAGTAAATGTTAGAGTTTGAATTGAATTTGATTTCAACAGTCTCCTAGACAAGTTGAATTCAGAACAGCTCAGACAAAGGGCCAGCCTTTTTAGGCTGTCGGGTTTTTTCTGTATTCAGGTAATGCTGACAACTCAGTCCAAAGAACCTCTTCATCCATGGCATGTCACCAAAGATGTCATTGTAAAAATATTTTTTTAAAATATATGATTATACTTTACTAGTAGTATAGCCCAGAGTTGCTCAGGTGTAATGAAAGCTTTAAAACTAATCCATGGTTCTGGAGCTCAGACTCTTTGGACGTTGGCACTAAAGACTAAACAGTTTCCAGTTAAAGCGAAACCGTAAACTGAAAGAAAAATGAATGAATGTAAGTCAAATTTTGATTTCCTGGTATCAATTTATATACATATATATATATATATATATAGTGATGATCCACGTATACTGCCTTAATATGTATAGGAAAAACTACTAAAAAGTTGTAAGTTTAAAAATGTATCTTTCTGACTGTATTTGTTTATTTCTATTATTATATTTAAATATAATAATAGAAATAAACAAATACTGTCAAAAAAATACATTTTTAAACTAACAACTTTTTAGTAGTTTTTCCTATACATATATATATATTATCGATTTTCTGCACTATTGTAATAACTGCAACCTTGAAACTTCTGAATATCGTTTTTTATGTCTTTGTCTATGAGTATATCAAATTTGATTAAAATCGGACTACTCCTTCTATAACCCGACTTTTTCGATAATCGATTTTTGATATTTATCGGGGGTACCTGGACACAAAACCTAGCTAAGAACACTTGCAGACACTTATAGTACAACTATGTAAATTTTCAAGAAAATCGGTTCAGCTGTTTTGGTGTCTATAGCTAACAGATATACACACACACAGTTCCATTTATGAATAGGTTTAGATTTATGTTTTGGGTCCAGTCTGTTGTTTCTGACAAGGTCATTTGATTCAGGTTGTTGTTGTTGCTGATGGAGACAACAGAAAAAACAGAGAAGATTTTTGGATTTGCTCTCTGTGAAAGTCAAATTGAAGTTGTTCCCCGACCAAATGAAATATTATATGGCTTTGATAGTTATTATCGCCCCAGAAGATTTAATAATCATCGTCACAGTCATAGTGAGAAACTCCAAATTTGTTCTAAATTTAAATTTTGTTTTTGTCATTTCATCATCAGCATTGTGGGTCCCTGAAGAAATATGTATCCACCAAGAAGTGACTATATAACACAAATTAGCATATTTTTTCAGATATAAATCAGGTAATAGAAGACCATAAAAATCAAAAATATGTTTACTGAATTTTTATTAGTTGCTAGTCGGTTATATTCTTGATTTTATTATGATAAAAAAAATTATTTAAATTTTTGTCAACATTTTCAGTGCTAAACCTCATTATAAAACTGGACATAGTTTTCAGTGGAAAAGTTTGCTTTCATTTATTCCTTAATACAGTAGTAGTACTAGAAGCAACTGTAGCAAAGGTAAGTATTATTTGTTACCTCACTTTAGTATTTTTATGACATCATGAAGTCAGTTTATGAACCAGTAGAAAACTTTTACTTAAAAAAGTTTAGCATGCCTCTGAATTTTTATTATAGAGGTGAATAGTGGACAATTTTTCCATATAAAAGAAGACAATGATGCAAAAAAGGTTCAGATTACCTGGTTGAGTTGATTTCACTTAGCTGGGGAAGCTAAGATTTTTTTTTTCAAATCTTGATTAAAAAATTCTACTTCAAATAAAAAAGCATGCGATTTACTAAGCTGAAAGTGGATAGAAAGTTCTTTAATCTGTAAACCATCCACAGTAAATTTGCATATTGGTTCTTATAGAATTTCACCTTTTTTGGCAGATCTTCTATTATCACAATGTGAAATGAGTAATAAAATAAGTGATAAAAAATTAAATGAAATTGGCTAGACGAAATACTTAAAAAAGAAATTGAACTTTGAGATTTGTAAGGTCCCTCTCCCTCGTATGCATGTATAGTTAAGTCAACGTAAATATTCATTTCATTCAATGAAGTCCTAAAGGACAAAACATGTTACCATTTTATTATAGATCTTACTAATATATATATATATATATATATATATATATATATATATATATATAATATATACTAGCAGTATAGCCCGGTGTTGCTCAGGTGTAATGAAAGCTTTAAATTTAATCCATGGTCCTGGAGCTCAGATTCAGCCTAAAGAATATTTGTGTGAAGTTTGGTGATAATTGGATAAAAATTGTGGATTTGTATAAAAGACATACAGACAGATAAACACAAACATCTTGCCTTTTATATATATTATCGATTTTCTGCACCATTGTAAGAACTGCAACCTTGAAACTTCTAAATATCATATCTTATGTCTTTGTCTATGAGTGTATCAAATTTGATTAAAATCAGACCACTCCTTCTATAACTCGATTTTTTCGATTATCGATTTTCAATATTTATCGGGGGTACCTGGACACAAAACCTAGCTAAGAACACTTGCAGACGCTTATAGTACTTCTGTGTAAATTTTCAAGAAAATTGGTTCAGCCGTTTCAGAGTCTATAGGTAATGGATACACACAGACAGACAGACAGACACACACACACACACACACAAATTTCCATTTATAAATAAGTTTAGATATATCTGTAAATTCAGATAAAATTTAGAGGGGAAATAGCCATTTTCAACATGCCAGTTTAAGACATGCATTGTCAACCCCATTTAAACAAAGAATGAGGAAAAATTCTAATGTCAAATGCTTGGTCTAGTAAAGGAAAGGGTGGGGGAATATTGGCTTTTATAGGGTTAAGCTAGCAGAATCTTAGTAGTAATTTCTTCTATGGTAGTATGAGGTATGTGACTTGACCATTGGGTTAATAGGTAGGAGGGAAAAGGTAACTGCTTAGCCAAATTTTAAAAAAATTCTATTGTGACTAAATGGAAGAATAAGATAATTATTGCAATTTAAATTTATTTCTGTGACGACACATACTAATGATTTCTCTACGTTTATTCAGAAGTACATTCTGATATTGAAAGTTCAAAATTTTAATTTTTTCTGTTAAACATAGATTATATCTGTCTCTTAGGCAAGGCTAGGACCCCAAATAGCTTATCAGCCTCCACTTTATCTGTAGATTTAGGTTATCTTCTTTTAATTCCCAGTATCTTGGGGAAAGGGCTGTTTGATATCTTAAATTAGGGTTAGTGAAGGAGTGCCTGTGTGTATAAAGACGTTGCTTCCAAATTCCTGTCAAAATTCCAATATAAACATTATATTTCCCCTTATTTTCTTTAGGGAAGATGGTGGTTTGATAGATCACATTTGCAGATCTACCTTTACCCTCAACCAGACAGTTATCTGCAGATCTACAATTACAGGGGTGGGGGGGATAATCCTAGTTTCTTTTTTAAGTTTTGGTTATTGTGGGAGCTAATAATGTTATACATATTATTAGTACAAAAATAACTAATCTTGATCGTTTTTCTACTGAATATTTTACTCAGGGGATCAGTCAGTTAAGTGCCACACTTTGGGTGATCATGTCTCAAAAGAGACAAGACTGACTGGGCAGAAGACTATCCCACAGTAGGTTGTCATTGCTTTATGTGGTAGACAGGTTGCCAGCCAAGGCTATTAAACCCAATCTGTCCTATTATTTAATCCATAACTAGAGGGAAGAGATGGATTAATACCTTTCCCAAGGGTATTTGTGTGCAAGTGAATAATAAGTTATAATTCTCCTTTTCCTATGTTTACCTTTAGCCTTTTGCAATTCAGAATTACTAGTGGGTGTTTATAAATAAGTTAACTTTTCTTTATATCCGCTACTCTGGAAGGCCTTTCATATAGTTTTTGTTATTCCTAAAAATATTATTTTCTTAGAACAGGTGAAAAACAAACCAAACAATGTCTCACCAGACTGATGAGACAATTTTTTTTCAATATCGAAACAAAATGTACAATTTTGTAGTAGTTTGTAGTTTTTCACATGTTCTAACGAAATAATATTCATTACTCTATTTTGATATTGAGCACTGTTTTAAATTAATGTTTTGAACATTGCAACTTTATTCTTCATTTTTATTCATTTGGGTCTATATATATATATATATATATATATATAACACTGATTACATCAGTAAAACCATTATTAGTACTTTTTATAATCAATTGATTTTAGTATTTCATGGTTAAAATGGCCAAATAGTTCAAAGACATTTTCACACGTGCACACCTCACTTAAAATAAATTTTATTGATGGTGATTTACCAGTCTTTGATTTGATGGGCTTCTAAAATTTTTAATCATTTCTGTCACTTGGATCGTCATAATAATGTCGCATGTATGTGCGTGTACTAGAATGTAGCCAACAGACTTTTGCTGACTAAAGTTACACCAAATAGTTCTTAAAAATAATTACAATGGTTAAAAGAACTTAAACAAAACAACAGAGTAAACATGAATAGTTTATCCATCATTTTAATCCCAGTATACATTTGATTGGAAAATTGAAAAAAATTACAATAAAAATGAAACAGATTGGTGTATTTAATCAAATTTGTATATATGTATATTTTTACAAAATAATCATTCATTTTAAATTTAAGTGTATGTGAATGTGTGCCCCACTCCATCTCTCTCTCTCACTTCTTCACAAAAGATGATGGTAATTCCTTTTATCTAAACTTATTTATAAATGGAACTTTGTGTGTGTGTCCGTTACCTACAGACTCTGAAACGGCTGAACCGATTCTTTTGAAAATTTACAGTTGTACTATAAACGTCTGCGAGTGTTCTTAGCTAGGTTTTGTGTTGAGGTACCCCTGATGAATATCGATAATTTGAAAAAATTAGGTGATAGAAGGAGTGGTCCAATTTTAATCAAATTTGATACACTCATAGACAAAGACATAAGAAATGATATTCAGAAGTTTCAAGGTTGCAGTTCTTACAATAGTACAGAAAATCGATAATATATATATATATATATATATATATAAAAGGCAAGATGTTTGTGTGTGTGTCTGTATTTTTTCAGCTTTTTTATTTCAGTTTTTGCTTCAGGTTTGGCTCTAAGTAGATATAATTGTAGTTCTTAGTCTCAACTATGATACCATTTACTCAGAGGACTTATTTAGCCTTCAAAATTCAGTTTACACAAAAAAAAACTTATTTGATATCGATATCAGGAAATCAAAATTTGACTTACATCCATTCATTTTTCTTTCAGTCTACAGTTTCGCTTTAACTGGAAACAACTATTGCTTTTCAGTCTTTCTTGCCAATGTCCAAAGAGTCTGAGCTCCAGGACCATGGATTAGTTTTAAATCTTTCATTACACCCAAGCAACACCGAGCTATACTGCTAGTTATAAGATAAATGTTTTCTCAAGTCATCACTGTCTGAAAATTCAAGTTTATAGCACCTGGTATACCCATACAATTACTCATTTAGAGACTGACCAGGCTTGACATTGCTTAATTTTAGTGATCATATGTGAACTGATGTTTCAATGTAATATGGCCTTATGCTTATTATATCATCTGCACATTCAAGTGTCCAGCAACTAGTATCCCCGAGGGGTCACTCATCTAGTACTGATCAGGCTCAATGTTGATTAACTTTGATGATTTTTTTTTTTTTTTTTTTTTATAAGCGTTTCACCCCGAGCAAGGCATGTCACTGCCACTACTGTGCAGGGGGCTACGTAGAGAGGAGAAAGGCTGGTTAAATATAGGACATTTAAGAGGGTGGGTGATAGGCGGGTGAGGATACCGAGAATGAGGGTTGGTAGATGAGAGTGTTGTGAGAATAGTTGGGAGTTAGTGTGATAGGAGGTGTCTATTGACCCTACATTTAAACACCTGGAGATTGTAACTGTCGGGAAAGCAGACTTGTGGAAGGGAGTTCCACAGGCGGGAGGCGCGAGAAAAGAAGCTGTTGGAGTAGAATTTACGGTTACATCTTATTTGTTTAACTGTAAAAGGGTGGGACCTAGTTGCTAATCTAGTATCTCGTGTAAATTCGTGCTTGGGCGGCACCAGTGATCTAAGCTCATCGGAGCAGAAGCCATGAAAGTACTTGTAGAAGAGGCACAGGGAAGCTACATCACGCCGGTGTGAGAGCGGCTGCAGCCGGTCTGCCAAGTTAGTATCAACCACGTTACAGATCCTCCTTTGTATTTTGTCAAGAAGCCCAAGGAGAGCAGCAGGGGCACCCGACCAGATATGGCAGCAATATTCAATACACGGGCGGATGGTAGATTTGTATATGTGCAGAATAGTTTCAGGTGGGAAAAATTTCCGGGCCCTGCACAGAGAGCCGACTTTCATAGCAGCAGATTTGGCAATGGATTCAATATAGTCATTCCATTTGAGGTCCGCCGAGAGTGTAAGGCCAAGGAGGCGTAGTATTTTACTCTCTGGGAGGCTAGCCTGTCCCATGCTAATGGGAGGTAGATGCGATAGTCTATGGTGGTTAGTTGATAACAGCTTTGTTTTGGAGGCATTGAAATTTACCAACCATTTCCTACCCCAGGTCACTACGGATTGGAGGTCCCTTTCCAGTGCGGCAGCGAGGTTCACTTTGTCGTCCAGACCTGGTTTCTGATCGATGCGGGAGTAGATTGTTGTGTCGTCGGCATACATGCCAACTTGGGATCTAATGGTGTCGGGGAGATCATTAATGTAGATCAGAAAGAGCGTGGGACCTAGGATAGAACCTTGAGGGAAGAACCAGTGTTTCAATCTGATCTGGCCAGAATTTTATTACATCACCCATACATCCAAGAATACAGCACCTGGTATTTTCAAGCAGTCACCCATTTAGGTACTGACCAGGCTTGACATTGCTTCACTTTAATGATCATATGTGAACCAGTGTTTCAATGTCGTATAGGTATAAGCAAAGAGTGGCTATACAGGTTCTGGTCCTTGACAGTCACCACTTGCTATGAACTTGATAGTTAATTCAGGTGTCATGGAAAGTAGGAATTGGTTTAAGTCATTGTGTTTCTTTCCTCG
The DNA here is from genome assembly GCA_037127315.1 of Ascarosepion bandense. NCBI lineage: Eukaryota > Metazoa > Mollusca > Cephalopoda > Sepiida > Sepiidae > Ascarosepion > Ascarosepion bandense. The sequence continues at coordinate 764,601 of JBBBDQ010000216.1, forward strand.
TTTTTTTTCCTTGCCCTTTCTTTCACAACCAAAATATGCTTAGAAACAGCAATTTCATCTGACTCTGAAAATACCATCGTCTGCCCTTTTCATCTATCTTTACGATAAACATCTACAGGAATTCATTTTAAAACAATCGAGTGGAGTAAATTTTTACTGCTAGTCCAATAGATAATCATTTGTAGGCTCTTTTTATATGAGAACATCTTTCAACAATTTCCACCTGGCTGACCAGTTGTTTATTTCTGGAATATAATTGTAGGGAAGTCACAGGCAAAGATAAAGACATGAGAGTGGGGTGGTCATGAGCCAGGAAGCGTTGGTCTGGCCTGCTTACCTCTTAGAGTAATCTTTTCTATATGATGAAATTGTGCCATGGCCCACAAAGAAGTTCAGACTCCAGTGGTTTTAGGTTTTTTCTTTCGAGGAGGGAAAGGAAAAATAGAGAGAGGGAGAGGCAAAGAGAATAATAGAAAGAGAGAAACAAGAAATGATTTGCTGGTTCTGAGTTTAGAAAAGATATAAAGTGTATTTTTTTTTTCTGTTGCTATGGTTGCAGAATGCTGAATTGCTTTTATATTGACTGGATTCTATGAAGTGATACCCACTGGTTTACCTTTTACCTTAACAAAAATATATAGACATTACCCCACCTCTCTCTCTCTCTCTCTCTCTCTCTCTATATATATATATATATATATATATATATATATATATATATATATATCTGTGTGTGTGTATATATATATATATCATCATGGACTCTCCCCTTGAATTCGACGGATGAGTGTCTAACTTAGACTATCACACAAAGAATTATTTAGAGTGGTGAAGGCTTGTGTAGCACCATCCACACTTTTTGGAACTGCTGATAACAAACAATCGGTACAGATTGCATGAACAACAGACCTCAGTTTTTTAACCCATAACTGGAGGGAATGGACAGATTAATACATTTTGTATGCACATATATATAGATAGATATAGATGTATGTGCATATATATATATGTGTGTGTGTGTATGTGTGTATAGATATGTGCATGTATATATATGTATATATATGTATATTTTTGATGAGTGTGTGTTTGTATGTATATATATATATATATATATAGAGAGAGAGAGAGACGGATGTGTGTGCATGTGTGTTTTTATATATCTATATAATGTAGGATTAATCAGACAAAATATTTACAGAACATTTTTATATTCATTATCAATAAGGAAACATGTTCAAAAATTTGAAAAATTAAATAAAAAATTAATAAAATCTTCCTTGTCAGTTGTTTTCAATGAAACATGCTTAAAAGAAGGGTTGCTACACAAATATATAGTGCTAAGTTGCTATAATGCTTAGTGCCACGATTGCTTTTTTCTTTTTTTCTTTTTTTGCAGTGGTTTACTGATAAAAAGGTATTTTGGCAAGCGGGTTTTTTCGTCATAATGTGCTCAATATTGGGATAGAGATAGAGCTTTAATAGGATTACGATGTCTTCACTTGTCAAGGCTAAACTTTTGATCTGCTGACATAATGGTGCCTTTATGAACCTTGGAAGTCAGCATGGCTCTGCTCAGTTAAGTGACAAACTTCTCTACAGTAATTCTATTAAGGCTCTAACTCAATATCAAGCACTTTACTCTAAAAAACCTGCTTGTAAAAAAGTTTTTTTTTTCGTAAACCACTAAAAAACCAATAATCTTGGCACTAAGCATTATTACAACTGAACACACACATACACACACACACACACACACATATATATATATATATATATATATATATATATATATATTTGTGCACTAACCTTTCTTTTAAGCATCTTTTGTTGAAAATGGCTGGCAAAGATGATTTTACACACACTTATTTAATTCTTCCAATATTCGAATGTTTCCTGTTTCCTTTTTGATAAGGAATGTATAAATGTTCCTTAATTATTTTTCCAAGCACTTTCAGCCACTTCTCTAGCCATTCTCATAATGTTTCTGCTGTTGTTATTTTTCCTCATGTTTTGACTGTCATGTAATTTATTTTTTGTTTTGAAAAACATTCTTTCAAAGCTCTCATGTGCAGTGCATGACTGAAAATCTTGTGAGCATTTTTCTATTTTAAAAAAATTTCAATACTCCACTTCTACTATTGAATGATGTAAGGTTGATGGTAAGAGAGAATTGTTTGGTATATAGTACCTCTCTACGTGCGAGGTGCATTTGATTTTGTGCTTTAAGAGAAATTCTTCTATTTTTGATGATAATTTTTCTTAAGGATTCTTGCAAAATACAGTTAGTAAATGTTTTTATGGAACTTTAATAAGGTGTTTGCTCAAAGTAGTGGTAGTGTGTATATATGGATGCATGGCCAAGTGATTAGAATGTTCGCTTTTTACTGACCATGAAGTCCGGGTTCGAATCTCACCAGGGTCTATTTGTCAAGGAAGTGACAACTTGATATTATAAGTCTGGAGGAAGTGATCCCAGCATGTATCATCTTTGGGAAGTGCCTGAAAAGCATACCATGTGTCGATTGGCAAAATTTAGAAAAAAATATTGTTTTGAAAAGTGAAGAATGCAGACGCCAAGTAACGGGCGAGATTGTGTTAAGACAGCTGTTCTCAAAAGTCATGAAATATAAAATCGAGTTTATTTACATTTAGATAAATGTTGTTTTTGGAAAAGGAAGACTACAGAACCAGTTTTGCATTAAAAAAATTTGGGGTGTTTTGATAAACAGCATAGTCAGTCAGAGAATATAAACCATTCGAAAATGATAAAGAATATTCATGGCAAAATATGATGTAATCAAGTAAAACTTGGCTATATAAGAATGACATTCCAGAGAGAGATGGAGAGAAGAGGGAGAGCCAGCTGGGAAGGCAGAGAGAGCAGCCAGAGGATCATCCAGTCAACTGTCCTCACATGCCTGTGTGATATCTCTCTGATCATTCCACTATACCATACCACATCACTGAAGAAAGAGAATAAAAATATATGTAATATTTTTATATATCTGATCACCATTTATCGGCCAAAACAATCAATCATTCTTTGGTTCCCAGTTGATATATAACATTTTGCCTGTTGTATAATTTAAGGGCTGACTACCTGAACTTGGCTTTTTTTGTTCTTTCTCTGTGTTTTTCTTGTCAGAATCCATTTTGCACAATTATAAATCTACCCTTCATTTGTGCATTGAATACTGTTGCTATATCTAGTTGGGTATTCATCTTGAGGTTCTCAACAAAAGTCAAAGAAGGATCTGCACTATAATTGATTCTAACCTGTCACCCCACCTTCAGTCTCTTCCTCATTGACATGATGTCACTTCTTGCTGTTTTTTTTACAAGTATTTTCATGGCAACTACTCTAACAAGCTTTTTCTTCCCCTGTCACCCTACCACATGTATTTACTTGAGCGACAATATGGGTATCACTTATTTACTATCGAAATAATTAAATGTAACCATCTCTTCTACTCTAACAGTTTCTTTTCTTGCACTTCCTGTTTGTAGAACTTCCATTTTTTTGCTTCCTTGATAGCTACAATCTCCAAAAGTTTAAATGCAATCTCAGTGGCCATTTTTTATCTAGTTTATTTTCCTCCATCTCTTATCTTCTCTTCTACATTCCCTGTACATTTTTTATTCTCTCACTGTAATCCCCCCCCCGTGCACCAGTGGCATTTCTGCCTTGCTTGGGGTGAAATGATTATTTTTTAAGAAAAAAAGTATCTCTTTCATTGTGAACAGTTTACGGCTAACATCTCCCATGTTAATTGGTCAGTGTTAGCTTTCCTGAGGTTTCTTTTCAGAATATCTGACAAAATGAGAGTGTACATTAAATGGGAGGAATTTCATTGATACAAGTTTTATGGCTGAAATCTCCCAAGATGCACAAGATGGATTTTTCATGATGTCATTTTGCCTCTCCAGTGTTTTCTTTTTTTGTTTCTGGTTGTAATTACTCTCATCTTATTGCATTTCGGCCTCCAATGGGAAATAAAATTCGAAGAGCATGATGTGAACAACAGCAGCCATTTAAATACCACTCTTCTATGCAGATGGGCATTTCTTTTCTTGATTTCCTTTAGGTTTCTTTTTGGCATCTCTCATTTCTATGCCAAGAAGAAGGTGAATATCTTCTTCTTTTTTTTTTTTGTTTTCTTTATTCTTTTACTGCAAACAAGGCAATAAAGTCACTAAGATGCAAAGAGGTTACTGAAAATATGAGAAAAAACAAAAAATGTTATTAAAGAATGAGAAAACCAAAAGAACATGAATTATATATGCCAGTAATATATATATATATAGAGAGAGAGAGAGAGACAGAACACCACAACACTATAAATGTGCTCAGTTAAAATGACAAACTCTTTGTACTTATCAACACTCTATTTCTACCTTGATATTGAGCACTTTATGATAAAAAAAACCTGCCTGCCAAAATACATTTTATCAGTAAAACCACTAAGAAAACAATCTTGGCACTAAATATTATCATTATTAAACACACACACACACACACACACATATATATATATATATATATATATATATATATCTTTTCCTTTCTCACTTTACCCTTGCAACTCTGGTAACTAGTTCGGCTTCACACTGGTAACTGGTTCATCTTTTTCTTTGCTCAACCCCTGCTTAAACTTTTACTCTTCTCTAATGTAAGCTCCTGCACATCAGTGGTAGTACCACCTTGCTTAGGATGAACAAATAAAAAAATTAGAAATATATATATATATATATATATATTGTAATTTTGTTCCTAGCTTGTATCTTAACCAGACAAAAATAAAGTGTCATATCTTGACATGAAACTGCATTGTTCTTTTGCACAACCCAAATTTTCAACTCCATAGGCCAACCTAATTCTCACTTTTGATTGAGCAGTATTGACACACCTACTAACATATTGTTTAACTCCAAACATCACCCCTTTATTTTTCTAAATAACCACTAAATCATGTTACATTTTCTAAATAAATCACTTTCACCATTTATTTTTAAAATATCACCTGAAGAAGAACAATATTGTTCTGAAACATGTAAATTTTTGTGTAGTGATATAATGCTTTCATAAACCATTTTAATAACAAAATTACAATATTAAGCTCTACTTTGTATTGGGCACTCTTTATAAAAAGTAAATGCATGAATAGTGGGTTTTAATTAATCTGCTCTTTCATTTCCTTTAATATATATATATTGATTATTTAATTACTTAGATTTTGTTCATAATTAAATTAGACCAGTACACAGTTGTGTTAAAAAGTGTTCAATACAATTATATTATAGAACTTTTGAATATTCATTTATAAACAAGTTATTACACAACCTAGTTTTCTATTATGTATGACACTTAATACTTTGTATTGAGCACTCTTTATAAAAAGTAAATGCATGAACAGTGGGTTTTAATCTATCTGCTCTTTCACTTCCTTGAATATATATATATATATATATATATATATATATATATATATATATATTAATTGATTAATTACTTAGATTTTGGTCATAATAAAATTAGACCAGTATTGTGTTAAAAAGTGTTCAATACAATTATATTGTAGAACTTTTGCATATTCATTTATAAACAAGTTTTACACAACCTAGTTTTCTACCATGTGGTGTCTTCAGGCAATAATTGCCTGAAGACACCACATGGTAGAAACTTAGGTCATGTAATAACTCGTTTACAATTGAAGAATATATATATATATATATATATATACTCTCATTACAAGTGAGCTCTCTAGATAGGTAAATTTTGAAAACAGTTGCTACTTCTGCTATTTATACATTCAAGCTATTGGCGCATTGCTGAGGAGGAAATTTTAGCATGTTATATATATGTGGTGTATACATATGCCAGCTACTAGTAGAAATTAATTCATTACCGAAGAGTAATGCATAAATTCAGTTAAGTGCCATACACACTAGGGTGATCATGTCTTGAATAAGACATGAATGACAGGGCAGATGATTATTCCACAGTAGGTTGCCATTGCTTTCTGCGGTAGACTGGTTGCCAACCAATGCTATAGAACCCAATCTGTCCTGTTATTTAGCCCATAACTGGAGGGAAGAGATGGATTAATACCTTTTACAAGGTTATTTGTGTTTAAGTGAATCCAAGGAATTCAACTAGAATTCAAACTCAGCTCGATGATTTCTCATTCCGAGCCACTAACCACTGCACCACAATGCACATAAAAAAACAGAAATTAAGACAGCAAATAATTATGGACACTGCCTTTAAACTTTTGACAATGAAAAGCCAGAAGAAAGTTTCACATGTGAGAAGTGTGAGAGAAGAAACCATTAGCATAGAATTTATGGATATATCTTGCCATATCAATGGTGAAATAATGAGATCTTGCTGCCAATTTTGTAGTACTCATAAAACTGTAAAATCTAGATACTAATGAGAAAAATTACCATTAAAATATTTATAGAAAAGGCAGAGGGAAGCTAAGTTACAGTAGTAGGAAAGTGACTGAAGCCAAGATGCCAGGGTCAAACTAATTACAGTTCAAATTCTTTTTTGAATTTAATCCGACAGTTACAATCTCCAGGTGTTTAAATGTAGGGTCAATAGACACCTCCTATCACACTAACTCCCAACTATTCTCACAACACTCTCATCTACCCAACCCTCATTCTCGGTATCCTCACCCGCCTATCACCCACCCTCTGTTATTTCCTATATTTAACCAGCCTTTCTCCACTCTACGTAGCCCCCTGCACAGTAGTGGCAGTGACATGCCTTGCTCGGGGTGAAACGCTTATAAAAAAAAAAAAATCAAGAATCTCTAAATATATAGCAAGAGCATCAGACCAGATGTGGCAGCAATATTTAATGCATGGACAAATGGTAGATTTATATGTTGATTGGTTGGTTGTTTTTGTTTTTATGGCATATCAACCTCGGCGGGTCATTTATTGCCAACTAAATTTTATTTATTTATTGCTGGTAATACCTTTTTCTTTCAACAATTTATTGTTGTTTTTATATAAGTTTTGTGTCTAGTAATGCTTTTTCTTTTTTTGAGAATCAAGATTCATTGGGATTTGTTTTTAAGGGTAGGGTCTCCAAGTCCTACCCTTGTTATTTAACCCAGGAGGGGAGGGATGGATTAATACCTTCCCAAGGGTCCCAGTGCTTAAGTGAATGCAGGGTATCCAACTGGAATTTGAACTTGGCTCACCGATTTCTCTTACCGAGCCAATATCCACTGCACCACAACACACATCCGTCACCAAACTCTTACAGCACCTGGTATTCCCAAGTGGTCACCCATCTAAGTACTGAGCAGGTTCAACATTGCTTAGCTTCGGTGATCGAGCGAGAACCGGTGTATTCAACGTGATAGGCCATAAGCCTTATAAATATGTAAGATAGATTCTAGAAAGAAAATAGTCTCACGTGATACAGCAAACTTGTGAAAGAAAGAAGACAATGAATATTTTTTTTTAATCTCATATAAAATACATTCTATTTCATTACTAAAAGAATTGCTCAAGAAATATCTACTGGCATTATAAAAAATAAAGTTTTCAATTTAATTATAAGTAGAATTATTGACTCAAACTGAAATTTCCTAATTTTCCTGTTTTAATTTCCTGAAGAATCATAATTCTTAAGTTAATAATTAAATAAGCCTCTTGTGAGTTCCACATGTATAAAATACATATAAAAATTGCCCTATTGCATTATTTACAACTTGAGCTTAATAACATTAACAAAATGTTGCAATAAAGTTCTAAGTATGAGTGCAGGCCATTATTTAAGAAGTTTTCTTGTCAAGTTGCTATATCATACACATCCTGTTTTGCACACAAAGCCTTGCCTTGTATATTAAGGTTTCAATGTTGTTAAAGGAACATGGATCTTCCAGATTGGGGCAAACTAGATGTTCCATAATTTGTGATTGCCCTCATTGGCATTTGCGATCAAGATCTGTGGCATAACCCCAGTTCTGAAGGCTGGCTCTACAGTGGCCAACATCGGTTCAGAAGTAAATTTATTTTTATAATTGTTTAATCCCAAGTGAGGTAGCACTGCTACTTGTGCACTGGGAGTTACATAAGAAAAGAGTGAAGAGAAAGAAAAACATGTCATTGGGGTGTCGGAAAATGGGTAAGTGAAGGATGCGGAAACTAGTGTAAAGAGAGCTGTGTGAGTGTTGAGTGGAAATGGAGAACAAGAAGATACAGGGGATGTCAGGGAAAGGATGGGAGTCAAGGAGATAAGGGATAGCAATTGACATTGCATTTAAACTCTTGGAGATTTTAGCTATCAGGATGCAAGTATACAGAGAGGAGCTCCATAGGTGGGAAGTGCGAGAAATGAAAACTGCTAGAGTAGAAGTTGCAATTACATTTAATTGTTACTGTAAAAGGGTGAGAGCTAGTTACCAGTCTAGTAGCTCAAGTAAATAGGCAGGACCAGATAGACCAGGCATCATGGGAGCTAGGTGGACAGAAGGAATTCTGTAGGGCTGTGAGAGAGCCTGTGTTTCGTGTTGTTAATGTGGCTGCACCACAGGAACAGACACTGACTTGGAGCTATGCTGTTCAGTGGTTCAGCTGAGTGTAAAAAGCTTTCTTGACTTGATACTCTTTTTCATTGCTTCACAGCCATGGGGTGGATAATGAGGGTTACTTTCCTGCTTCAAATCCTCGAGTAAGAAGATTCAAATGAAAAACTTTAAAACTGACTATTTTCTCTGATATATCTTCTCTCTTTTATCTTCATCAAAATGGAATAGTTTAGCATTTATAAGGGTCTGGCAGTGCATAATACGTGCTGATGATGTAACAAGCAAAATAATATGACAGTCTTTGTTCATAATTAAAATTATGGCAATGATCTAATTTTTGTATTTTTGTTTGTGTGATTAGTGCAAGATCAAGAGAAAAAAGAATTCACAAAATTTAAAGAAAAAAATAAAAATAAATGATATAATTATCACATAAAAAAATAACTTTTTGAATATCAATGTTTATTTCACAAAAAATAAGAAAAAATATTTTCTCACATATTTCTCTATAGAATATTTTTTTGTTACAAAATGCAAATTTTGCATAGAATAATGATGCCATGAAGGACATCATTATTGTATGCAAAAATTTTTAATCTTTTCATTGTGCTTATCCTTTCCTCCATCATGAATATATCCATGATTTATTACAAAAAGTTTTGTAAATAGTAATATATATTTTAGACTCCTGCTGATTAGGGATAAGTAGAAATACAAGTCAAGATAACTTTAAATTTTAAATATAGCAGTTGTGAACTGGATTAAGGTTCTTATTGATATCTCATAGTCCAGTAGTATTTGTACCACTTTCTGGTAAGTATGAATGTGTCGTATATATGTATATATATATATATATATATATATATATACTATAATCATCCACAGACAGATCTGTTTCGCTGTATCACAGCTCATTAGTATGGCTTAGACTCCAGTCGCTTCCTAACCCAGGATTGAAACCCGACTGAATTGGCATCAGTCGGCGATTTTTTTACCCCTAGGCTACAAGCGTCCAGTAGAAGAAGGCAGGCTTTTTAGTACGTATAAACACACCCAATAGCTAGAGTGCTCCAATTCATTATTGAATGAGCGATGCGTATATGCTGGAGTAGCTACTGTTTACAAAATCTCCCACTCTTCCAGAGTGCTCAATCAGGGTGTGAGAGTGTAAATATATATATATATATATATATATATATATCAGCATGCAGTGTGGGTACAGAAGAATCCAAGGAGTATCCTGTACATACAGTGGTAGGATAACTCTCTAAGAGAGCTCTAAATATATATGTATATAAATACATATAGAGCAAATATAAGAAAAATTAAGGCGGACATGTTATTCCATGGTAAATCGGAAGTATAGGCCTATTTTAGGTGTACCATCATCAGCTTCCATCTTTATTTTACAAAGGGTACTTTGTAAAATAAAAACAGAAGCTGATGATGGTTCACCTGAAATAGGCCTATACTTCCGATTTACCATGAAATAGCATGTCTGCCTTAATTTTTCTTATATATATATATATTCTTTTTTATAATTGTTTCACCCAATGCAAGGGGTTACAATGAAAAAAGAAGGAAGACAGAAAGGAAAATGGTATAGGTGATGTTGTAGAAAGGGTAAGAGAGAGAAGATGGCAACTAATGTAGAATTTAAACTTTTGGAGACTGTAGCTATCAGGGAAGCAAGTGCAGAGAATGAAGTTTCACAGATGGGCAGTGTGAGAGCAGAAATTACTAGAGTAGAATTGGCAGTTACACTTGCCTCTATATTCCTGCTTCTTTCACTGTAACCCCTTGCTTGGGGTGAAACAATTATCAAAAAAATATAGATGGTTCCTTCTTACTTGCCAGAAAATGATACAAATACTACTGGACCATGAGATCTTAATAAGAACTTATGATCCAGTTCACAACTACTATATTTAAAATTTAAAGTTAGCTTAACTTGTACTCCTACTTGTCCCTATTCAGCAGTAGACTAAATTATTTATTACTAATAGCTTCAGTGGTGCTATTCCTAAAGCCATTTTCTCAAAATTCACCATCCCTGGTTACAATACTGAACACATTGCCAAGCCTTTCTCATATTGGAGTTTCATTTAAAATAATTGGAGTTTGGTTAATTAAATATTTCAATATTTTATTTTTTTATAATCGTGTCGCCCCCCAAGCAAGGCATTTTACTGCCACTGTTGTGCAGGGAGTTACATAGTAGGAATGTTATGAGGAGTGAGAGGTTGCAGGGGGTGTCAGGAAGAGAGTAGGAGAGGGAAGAGATTACTGATGAGAGTGGGGTGGACGAGGAAGAATGTTATGAGGAGTGAGAGGATGCAGGGGGTGTCAAGAGGAAAGTAGGCTGGGTCCCACCCATTCACAGTCAGGTTAGCCAAATGCAGACGACAATTCTACTCCTGCAGCTTCTTCTCTCGCACTTCCCGCCTGTGGAACTCGCTCCCGTATTCTTGCTTTCCTGACAGCTACAACCTCCAGAAATTTAAATGCAAAGTCAATACTCATCTACTAACCACTGGCCTCTAGCTCTCTCCCCTCCCCTGTATAGCCTTCCCTTTCTCTCCACATATGTATCTGTAATCGCACCTGCTTTCTCAGCTTTCTGTTGTTCCTTTCTAACTAGTTTGTACTTCTCACTCTTTTCTAATTAATCTTTTTACATTTATGTAACCCCCTGCACATCAGTGGCATTTCCGCCTTGCTCGGGGTGAAATGATTAAAAAAAAAAGGAGAGGGAAGAGAGTACTGATAAGAGTGGGGGTGGATGTAGAAAAGCATAAGAGAGAGGATGTAAGTTATTGAGACAGGAGATGACTATTGACTTTATATTTAAATTCTTGGCAATTGTAACTGTTAGGAAAGCAAGTACGTGAAAGAGAATTCCACAGGCGGGAAGTGTGAGAAAAGAAGTTGCTGGAATAGAATTTGTGTTTACAATTTATTGGTTTCACAGTAAAAGGGTGGGACCTAGTTTCTAATCTTGTGGCTCGAGGAAATTTGTATATAGGGGGGACCAGTGAGCTAAGTTCATCGGAGCAGAAGCCGTGAAAGTATTTGTAGAAGAGACACAGGGAAGCCACACTGCATCAGTGAGAAAGCAACTGTATCCTTGTGGATTTTAAATTTAGTTTATAATATTTCATGAAGAATGTTTATTTTTTTTACCCTCCCCTTAGATTTGTAATCATTTTGAAGTAGTTCCTAGTTTTCTTGGAAAAAAAAAAAACAAAAAAAAAAAAAAACACTGCCATCTGGCAGTGCCAATGTAAGGGAGATAAATGAATCTCATTTACATTGATGACATGAAAAGTTACAGCATTACAGACAGAAAATATACAAATATACTTGGAATATTATCAAATAAGATATTTATAGCAGCCATCTTGTCTGATTTATTCTTGGCTTTTGGGATAGCCTCCATTCTAATTTCTGTCAGAATTTGGAGATGAAAAATTACTTTTATAATATATTGATTTATTCAAAGTTAACAATGATAATTTTTCATCTCAAAAACCAAACAGAAACTGAGAATATTACAAACTTAATGTGATAATAACTGTCAAGAACACCTGACATTAAACTTAAAATGACTTTAAAAGGCTCCATAAAGGCACCCACACTGGCCAAGTGGTTATAAAATTTGGTTACAAAGTGATACTTACTAGTTGCAAGTTCAATTTCTGGATTTTCCTTCTTTCTTTTATGTGCCATGTTCCTTCACAATGTAGGCAGCCATGGCTCTCCATGTTTTTTTGTTCCTTGTAGCTCTTAATAAATTTTGTCTTGTTATTTCACCCAAACCCTGCAATGCCATCCATTTGCTCAAGCCCATCATGTATGTCACACACTGTTTTCTTCTGTCCCTCTTTCCTTCTATCTGGCCTGTGAGTATCATATTCTCTAAGCCCTCCTTTCTCATTTTCTAAAGAAATGTGCCTCAGATCTGGCTCCAATCTTCTCCAAACTCCACAACTATTGCTTCTCAGCTTTCTACTTGTTGGGAGTCCTCGTCTCTAGTCCCTGTTTTTAAGATCTGGTGAACCCTCTAACCCCACTATATCCCTATTAATCTCTTACTTCTTTTCAGGAAAGTATTCAAGATTCTAATCAATGCTGAAGTAGTTAAACATCTCACCTCTCATGATCTATTCTCTGACAAACAATATGGCTTCTACTTGATCAGATTTACGAAGGCTGTGCTAATGGCCATCACTGAATATGTATACCAGGTTCTTGATAACAATGACAAAGCTCAAGCTGTGGCTCTTGATACCTCAAAAATGTTTGGCATGCTGGCCTTCTGTGCAAATTCCAGAGCTAAAGTATTACCAGATGGTTGTTTGATTTTATTCAGTCGTTCTTATTAAATCATGAAATGAAAGCTGTTTTGAATAGACAAGCTTCCAGATCCATTCATACTGATGCAGGTATCTCTCAAGGTTCTATCATAGACCCTAGTCTGTTTCGGCTCTTCATAAATGATCTTCCTGCTGTCATCATTTCCCAAGTTGGCATCTCTGCATATGATACCACCATTTACTCTCACCTCAATAGAAAATCTGCAAATTCCAGGGCTAAAGTATTACTGGATGATTGTTTGATTTTAATAGAAAATCTGCCAAGACCGACAATCTAAACTTGGCTTCGATCAGTGGAAGGCAGGAAATAGCTTGTAAATTTTAATGCCTCCAAAACAAAGCTGCTCTCATGTAAACACTATAGAGAAATTTTTCTTCTCACCACCAGAATGGCTGATGCTAGTCTCCTGGAGGACAACATGCTGCGCATCCTTGGCCTCATTTTTTGACTGATCTGAAGTGAAATGACTATATTGAATCTTTAGCTGCATCTACTCTTAGGAAAGTTGGTTTACTGATTTAGGTCAGAAAAGTTTTTTCTTGTCAGAATCTATCTTGCACATTAATAACTCTGCAATTCGTCCATGCATTGAATACTGTTGCCATATATGGTCAGGTGCTACAGCTATTTATCTTGATGTTCTCAAGGAAATCCAAAAAATGAGCTGCAATGTCGTCAATCCTGACTTGGTATCTCAACTTCAGTCAATTTTTCACTGATGTGACACAGTTTCCCACTGACCTTTCTGCAAATATTTCCATGTCAACTGCTCTGACAATCTTTTTCTCCCTAGTGCCCAGACCAAATTAATTTAAGAATGCTACCATATTCATTGCATCAACTTGCGTGAAAATACCCTTGGGAAAGGTATTAATCCATCTATTCCTTCCAGTTATGGGTTAAATAACAGGACAGATTGGGTTCTATAGCCTTGGTTGGCAAACAGTCTACTGCAGAAAGCAATGGCAACCTACTGTGGGATAATCTTCTGCCTAGTCAGTCATTTTTTTTTTTCTTTTTTTTTTTTTTTTTTTAATCATTTCACCCCGAGCAAGGCGGAAATGCCACTGATGTGCAGGGGGTTACATAAATGTAAAAAGATTAATTAGAAAAGAGTGAGGAGTACAAACTAGTTAGAAAGGAACAATAGAAAGCTGAGAAAGCAGGTGCGATGACAGATACATAGAAGAGAAAGGGAAGGTTATACAGGGGAGGGGAGAGAGCTAGAGTCCAGTGGTTAGTAGATGAGTATTGACTTTGCATTTAAATTTCTGGAGGTTGTAGCTGTCAGGAAAGCAAGAATACGGGAGCGAGTTCTACAGGCAGGAAGTGCGAGAGAAGAAGCTGCAGGAGTAGAATTGTCGTCTGCATTTGGCTAACCTGACTGTGAATGGGTGGGACCCAGTTGCCAGTCTGGTTGCACGAGTAAACACCTGTTGAGGAGGCATCAGTGACTTAAGCTCATCCGAGCCATGTCTCAAAAGAGACATGATCGCCCAAGCGTGTATCACGTATGGCACTTAACTGACTGACTATATTGGCATTTAAGTCCCACCCTTGAAATAGTTAAATGTAACCACATCTTCTACTCCAACAGTTTCATTTCTTATACTTGCCGCCTGTGGATCTTCTTTACATTTACTTGCTTCTCTGCTCGCTGTAATCTCCAAAAGGCAGTGTCAGTTGTCATCCGCTATCTTGCTGAATCCCATTCATCTTTTATCTTTTCATCAATACCCCCTGCACTCTGTCTTTTCTCATTTCAGGTCCCATATATAGTAACAGTATCTTTTGGTAACACCCTGTGCACTCGTGGTGGTCCCATCTTGCTTCAGGTGAAATGATTGAAAAAATAAAAAAAATATACACTACCGGCCATAATTATTAGGCCACCCCAGGTTTTTGAAAAAAATGATGCATTTCATAACATTTTTTAGTATTTATTGAATAGCAAATGAAAACAGAATGGTACTTTTTTTAATAGTGCACAATAACCTGTGCATCAAATGAATTTATAAATATTTAATAATTACCTATACTGTAGTTTCATCAATGAAAGAATGAAGAAAATTTAGGGTGATTCGGACGTGTTCATCTTTGCTTCCTTGCCTTGTAAAATTTTGCAAAGTAATAATAAAAAAAGAACCATTCTATTTATATTTAGAATTATCCACTTGGCAATAAATACTAAAAATAGTATGAAATACTTCATTTCTTTTAAAAAATTGGTGTGGCCTAATAATTATGGCCAGTTGTTTATATGTGAGCAGCAACCATTTTTTAAACACGTTTCATTGAGTTTGTCCAACATTCAAACATTTTTTTGTATTTTTTGGGTGGGAGTAAGTGGTGGCAAAATTGTTTGTACCGTCTATTGCCCCAAGCACTTTAGGTCACTTCGTTAGCCATTTTACTCCAATCAAATTAAAAAAAATGTCAGAATGTTGATAAAACTCTTTATTTGTTTTGTATTGTACAAAGACAGAAAAACAGCTGAAAGATAAAATGAAGTTTGTTTGGCTGAAAACAAATACAACACTTGTTATTTACTTCTATCTTAGCCACATGGTAACTGGACGTGGCACAAGGGAAGTATAAAGTGGGGCATCAAAGTGCATTCACCTGGGCCAAGTCCCAAAATTGTCCTGTCCCCCACAAACCTGGCAGCAATATTCCACCAAACTTGATGCAACAAGGGAGGAGATGCTACAGGTTTTTGATACCGTAGACCAGATATCACTCATGTTGTATTCTCTTCAAAGACAAAAACACAATTGGGAGATAAAACGAAGTTTGTCTGCCTGAAAGGACAGATATTATATTTTGTTCTGAACCCAATGGCCATGAAGTGAAGAAAAGTGTAACCCTGGTTGCTCTGTCAATAAATGTTGAATGTTTCCTAATAAGGAAACATCTAATATTACTGTTACTATATATGGGACCTGAAATGAGAACAGTAATCCTCATGAATGTCTATTCCTAATCAGAGAATATTCACTTGTTGAGGAATACTGCTGCCACATCTGGTTTGGCACAGCTGCTATATATTTAGAGATTCTAGATAAAATCCAATCTGCAATGTTATTGAACCTGACCTGGCATCTTGGCTTCAGTCACTTTCCCCTCATCTATCAAGCTCTTTGTCACTCTCGTATTCCTGCTCTCTTTCTTTAAACCTTTAGTCTCTCTCTTCCTTTCACTTTTTCTTTCATTCTTTTACATCATATTCTTTTATTTTCCCCACTCTCTCTCAGTTCTTGAGCACCTCGGGTGGTGTAATGTTTAGCAAGCTTGTCTCACCAGAACCAGTTACATCCTTACTGGGTGTCCCATAATTTCAGCCTTGTGCCACATCTAAGCAGTGCTTAGAAAATCACCTCTCTGTCTCAGTTCTTTCTCACTCTCCCATCCCTGTACATATACTTTAGATCATTTGCCGCTCTCTCTCATACTCGTTTTATTTCTTTCTTTTCCTTAACCTCTGGTGTCAGTCTGTTTTCTTTTCTTTTCATTCTCTCTCTATTTTTCCCTTCTTTGTAGATTGTAGAAACTTGATTCAACAGAATTAATCTTTTCACTATTGCTGGCGACGTAACATTCAGTTAATCTAAATCTAAAATTATTTATAAATGGAAATTTGTTTGTGTGTCTGTGTATCTGTTACTTATAGACCCCGAAACGGCTAACTGATTTTCTTGAAAATTTACACAGTTATACTATAAGCGTCTGTGAGTGTTCTTAGCTAGGTTTTGTGTCGAGGTACCCCCCAATAGATATCAAAAATTGATAATCGAAAAAATCGGGTTATAGAAGGAGTGGTCCGATTTTAATAAAATTTGATACACTCATAGACAAAGACATAAGAAACGATATTCAGAAGTTTCAAGGTTGCAGTTCTTACAATAGTGCAGAAAATTGATAATATATATATATATATATATATATATATATATATATATAAAAGGCAAAATGTTTGTGTGTATATCTGTTTATCTGCCTGTATGTCTGTATTTTTTCAGCCCTTTTATTTTAGTTTTTGCTTCAAGTTTGGCTCTAAGTAGGTATAATTGTAGCTCTTAGTCTCAGCCATGATACCATTTACTCAGAGAACTTATTTAGCCATCAAAATTCAGTTTACAATGAAAAAATCTTATTTGATATTGATACCAGGAAATTAAAATTTGACTTACAGCCATTCATTTTTCTTTCAGTCTACAGTTTCTCTTTAACTGGAAACAACTATTACTTTTTAGTCTTTCGTGCCAACGTCCAAAGAGTCTGAGCTCCAGGACAATGGATTAGTTTTAAAGCTTTCATTACACCCTTATAACCATCAGAATAACAATCAACAATTTTTGGATTTTATTAACGCAACTACCGAATCCTCTTTGATATTGTCATGTTTATTTATCTGTTCTCTTTTGCATGACTTTTTTTTTTAACTTATTCTTTGTTTAATATAACTACTACCAATATAACAATACTTTTTCTTCACTTATCAATTAAGTGCCATACGTCATGCACGCTTGGACGATCATGTTTCGAAAGAGACATGACTGACTGGGCAGAAGATTATTCCGCAGTAGGTTGCCATTACTTTCTGTGGTAGACTGGTTGCCAATCAAGGCTATAGAACCCAATCTGTACTGTTATTTAGCTCATAACTGGAGGGAAGAGACAGATTAATACCTTTCCCAAGGGTATTTGCTCGTAAGTGAATGCAAGGAATTCAACCGGAATTTGAACTCGGCTCCCTGATTGCTCCTCCCGAGCCAATATCCACTGAAACAACAGCACACATCAGTCATCATCATATAGGTTTCCTTATTCTTAGGTGCCGTAACTGAATTCAAGGAATCGGATTTGTTCTCAGTGCTGCAAATGGGGCAGGCTTAATAAATAGTGTAGTTGAAAAATCATGTAAATGACCAAAACACATAAATTTAATAAATCAGGTGGTTTAAATAAGACTGGGGTGGTGATCAGAAAATTATTAATCAAGAAGTTTCATCTGGTATGAAACAATGGTAATAAAATGTGCTATCCGTTTTAGTTGTTACTGCTGTTGAGAGTCCTTAATTGATGAGGTCTTTTGCCTATGATCACGTGGCATAAGTTTCAAAGATGGATGGCTTTCACTAAGGCCTACAATTGTCAATTACTCATTTTTGACCATCAATTTGAGAGATTTGTTGTATATTAATGACAGTTTAAATATTTCTAAAGAATTTGGTGCCAGTCATGATATTCATATTAAAGTTTTCATCTGACAAACTATTTAGCAACATGACTCAAGTTTTCAAGTTAATATTTTGACTCAATATCTATTTGATAAAAGAACTCCGCTTCACCAGGTCTACTGCTGATATGCTAACGACCATCACCGAGTATAAATCCCAGGCACTCGACAGGAATGGCAAAGCCTGAACTGTCTTCTTGGATATCTCTAAAGCGTTCGACAGAGTTTGGCATGCTGGCCTTCTATGCAAACTGTGGAGCTATGGTATAGCTGGGCAATTGTTTGAACTAATCCAGTCATTCCTATCTAACCGCACATTGAAAGTGGCATTAAATGGACATGCCTCCCAGAACTACCATACAAATGCAGGTGTCCCCCAAGGCTCCATCTTTCTGATCTACATTAATGATCTCCCTGATACCATAAGATCACAAGTAGTTATGTACACCGATGACACCACAGTTTACTCTCGCCTCGATCAAAAATCTGGTGTGGGCGACAAAGCTAACCTTGCAGCTGAGCTTGGAAAGGACCTCCAATCCATAGTGGACTGGGGTAAGAAATGGCTCATAAATTTTAATGCTTCTAAAACAAAGCTACTATCAATTAATCATCATAGACAATCGCACCTACCTTCTATTAGCATGGACCAGGCTTGCCTCCCAGGGAATAAAACACTACATCTCCTTGGTCTCAAACTTTCAGCAGACCTCAATTGGAATGACTATATTGAATCCATTGCTAAATCCGCTGTTATGAAAGTCAGTTCTCTGTGCAGGGCCCGGAGGTTTTTTCCGTCTGAATCTATCCTGCACATTTATAAATCTACCATCCGCCCGTGCATTGAATACTGTTGCCATATCTGGTCGGGTGCCGCTGCTATTCTCCTTGGGCTTCTCAATAAGGTACAGCGGAGGGTCTGTAATGTGATCGATACCGACTTAGCAGACCGCCTGCAGTCTCTCTCTCACCGGCGTGACGTGGCTTCCCGGTGTCTCTTCTATAAATACTTTCACAGGTTCTGCTCCGATGAACTTAGATCACTGGTGCCCCCTAGGTTCGAATTTGCACAAGATACTAGATTAGCAACTAGATCCCACTCTTTTATAGTGACACCGATAAAATGCAACCGCAACTTCTACTCCAACAGTTTCTTTTCTTGCACTTCCCGCCTGTGGAATTTCCTTCCACATGACTGCTTCCTCGACGGCTACAATCTCCAGGAGTTTAAATGTAAGGTCAATAGACACCTCCTAACAAACTAACTCGCTTCCATTCTTCCAAACACTCTTCCCACCCACCCAACTATCTATCACCCCTCTTCTGACATTTCCTATATCTAACCACTCTTTCTATTTACCTTCCCCTATGTAGCCCCAAGCGCAATAGCGGCAGTGGAATGCCTTGCTTGGGGTGAAATGATTAAAAAAAAACACAATACCACAAACTCACAAGGAACACCTAAAAAAGTGGGGAAAGATTTGTAAGGACTGAGGTGTACAACAGAATGTAGCACCTTTTGGTCGCTCTGAAATTCGACATGATTCGACGAGGCCAGAGTGTCTATAAGAATTGTCAATCTTTTGGCCCTGGTTCGGTTGGGAGAAAAATGACTATTTTAGACGATGATGCCAGAGCACTTACTTCTCCTCCCAGACTTCCCCTCAGTGAGTACAATACTTTGTTCTTTTTTTCTCCTCTTTTAGTCGCCATATTTTCCTCTTCCTCTTTTTTTCTGTTGATATTCCTTTGTTTTTCCCTCATCTTCATATTTTCCTTTTTCTTTTTCTTCTTTCTTTTCTCTTCTTCCTTCCCTGCTTTTCATCTTTACTGATGTTATATCATTCTTTTCCTCAAAATCTGTTTAATTTTTTCTTTTCTTTCTTCTCTTTTCTGTTCTACTCTTCTCTTTCTCTCCACTTTCATGATTCTTCCTTTTGTTTTTTTTTTGCCTCTCCTTTTTTTTTAACATATTTCTCTTCATTGCTCTCTTTGTCTTTTTCCGCTTCCTCCTGTTGTTGTTGTTCTGCCTTTCCCTCATCTTCTTATTTTCCTTTTGTCTTTTCTTTCATCTATTTCTTTTTCTCCATTATTCTCTTCTTCTTTTGTCTTCATCTTTTTCTATCTTCCCCAATTTCCTTAACTTTTCCTCTAATCCTGTCTCCCCCAACTTTCTTGGTAAAAACTCTTCATTCTTTCCAAAATCTTTTATTTCTTCTGCTGTCTTTGTCGTATTCTATCTTTCTTTACATGCGGAACCAGTTGTCAATTTGCATACATCATGTGGTTATTTGCAAGTTTTCTCTGCGATAAAAATATTAATTATGGATTTTGAAATGATATATCTTTTGTTATTTAGTGCCATATTTTGATAGTTTGTTATCCTGGAGCAAACTGAATTTTTACCAGAAATAATCACTCTTTATTCATGTAAGAGATACACATGAAAAATGCATTGCTTCTAAAATGTATTATAAAGACATTTATCTGTAACTAGCAAGGTTATCTGGCATTGTCTTAGATGAAAATAGGCCCCAGTATATGATGCTTTGTGTATGGCTATATCGTGTTCAATACACCAGTTCCCATCCAATCACCAAAGTTAAGCAACATCGAGCCTGGTCAGTACTTAAATTGGTGACCATTTTGGAATACCAGGTGCTGTAAACATAAGGACCAAGAATGGTCCACTGGTCCTCCAGGTTTGGGGGTTGGGTGCAGGGCTAACAACTCTGCCCCATAAAAAACGGATTGTTACAGAAACAGTAACAAAAAGTTGCTGCCCTATGCACCAGCTGGGTGTGATGGAGAGATGATGATGATGATATGATGCTTTGAGTTATAATATTTGATGTCATGTAAGATCTTCCCTGTAATATGTTACTTGTCCCATATTATGCCAAAAATAAACTCTGTCCTCAGTATCTATCAGAGAAGACATCTGTATTAGTGGGTTGGGCTATAAATGGCCCCCTAGATGCCAGATGCAAATCCATGTCTCAATGTTATTGGCTGTCATGAACATATAATTGCATGGTTGACTCAATTTTAGCTAGGATGTGCACACATGAAACAAGGTAGATATATTAGCACCTACTTGAGAGGGAAACAAGGTAGATATATTAGCACCTACTTGAGAGGGAAACAAGGTAGATATATTAGCACCTACTTGAGAGGGAAACAAGGTAGATATATTAGCACCTACTTGAGAGGGAAACAAGGTAGATATATTAGCACCTACTTGAGAGGGAAACAAGGTAGATATATTAGCACCTACTTGAGAGGGAAACAAGGTAGATATATTAGCACCTACTTGAGAGGGAAAAAGAAGAGTCTTTTTCATTCTTTTGAGAAGAAGAATACATATCTTGAGAAAATCCTAATGCCACATACCTATTTATTGATACTAACTGATGAAAATATTAATAATTAATAATCATATACATAAAAGGTTTAAATACTGGTTTGTACAATGGTAATATTAAGTAATATTAAGTAATATTAAGTAATATTAAGCTTCCTATTTATATTTAAGCAAGGTAAATGTTATAGTAGACAATAACTGAAGGTGCAGTGGAATAGCAAAAGATAAATTCCAAAAGCTAAGCAAAGTATAAAGAAATAAAAAGAATTTGTTAGAAACAAAGAAAAGAATGATAAACTATTATGTAATAGTGACCATTCTATATGGCAGTGAATGTTGTAAAATTTCCTTCCAGATCAAGAGGAGATTTGAAGCAAGACAGATGTGGTTCTACAGAAGGATACTGAGAATAACATAAGAACAAAAAGGATACTTATAGCTAGAACCACTTGCATTTTAACAGCATTATCACTTGTTTGGAGTGAAATGATTAAAAACAAAAAAAAAGATGGGATATATTTTTGATAATTTTTTGGTAAGTGAAAAGAAAAGGTCTTATATGCTTTCAATTATGATAACTTTTATGATAAAAGCAAGTAAGTTGAGAACTTAATCTCAAATAGTAGAATGTGGTTCTAGTATTATACACTTTTATTAAATTAATATTTGTTTCTTATTTTGTAGTTACTTTAAAATAAAACTAGACAATTCATAGACATGTTGACTTCATTACAAAAGGATGTAGCAATATTATCAGTTTTATTATTAATTACACACATTTTAATTTGTATTTCAATTCAAGTTGTGATAATAATTATTATTACTTACATTTTGCAATATAACTTACACCAAATACAATAATATATTAATAAGAAATTTTTTTCTGAATTTGTGAAAAACTGATGTCCCTGATACATAGGACAAAAAAATTATCTTTTACGATATTCCAATTATTAATATGATACCATTGATATAATTTCAATACTTTTAATAATTCATATATTTTCTTAATGAAATTAGATGGAAATTCAATAACAGATATTAAATTATTAAACAATAGACTTTCAGAATGAAGAATAAATTAACATTACCAGATTGTTCCAGGATTATATAATCTAGCTTTAATTTGCAACATCCCTTTAATGCAAGCATTGCTCTAATGGAAAAAAAAATTCAAATGGAATTGCAAACTGATATCACATTAAAAGTCTTTCCTTTTAGTAATAGTATCCCTAGGGTGACAATTTATACCAATTTTAGTATTTTCCATATTATAATTATCAAAGGTGAAGATCATTTAAACAAACCACAATCATCTGCTGTGAGAAATCCATATTTATTGAAATAATATAATGCATAGATGCCTCCTTTTTGTGCACTTAGTTGCATTTTTTGTAAGGTATTTTTAGAATAATAATTATATTTTTATTATATATACTTGTTTCATCCTCACATTTATTTAAAATATGTAATTGCAATGAACCCAGAAAAATTGTAGGTGGTTTATATAACCGCCTGAGAGATTCCACTCTACTATCTAGGCAAGTCTATTCTGTAGGTTCTGATTGGCTAATGATTCCACTGTGGATATTCTGCTCAATAACTAACAGCACAATATCCACCCTATGGTGAGAGGAGAGAGGGCCATGTATTGAGTTACATGTATTGGTGTGTTATGTATATTTAATATTTCTTGTGTATAAAAGAACGAAACTCTATTCCAAAACCATAGACAATGTAATGGAAAATCACCTAATTTTTTTTAAATAGATCAATATTATCATTATTTATTAATGCCACCCTAAGGCAGAAGTATTGTATTCAGTTGCATTAGTCTGTGTGTCTGTCTGTGGCCAAAATATCTCAAGATGCACTGGATAGATTCAAATTAAACTTTCTGGGGTGACTGTCCTCATGACTGGAACAAACTTCTTAGATTTTGGGTTTGATTTGTGATTGGATAAATTTAGATGTTATTTTTCTGGTTTTATAACTAAAATTTATTTTTTAATTTTCAAATGCCAAATACTGAATTACCTGCCCTGTTGCATTTTAAGTGTGCATTGAATTTTGAGAGCTGTCGAGATCATTTTTTGTATTTTCACTCTTGAGGTCAGTCAAATTCATTGCCGTTATTCTTTCTCGTTTTAATAATCGTCTCTTGCTTATCACTGCGATGATGTCAGTATTGCTTTGGCAAAGATTTGCGGCCTTTGACCGTTCTTTCTAGTTATTAATATTATTATTCGTAGTAATAGTACTATTAGTATTAGTATTTAATTTCAGCTTAATTTTGAGCTGACTTTTATTGCAATTTCAGTCAGTGGCAGTGAATAGACAGATTTTAAATAAAAGGATAAGTCAGTTGGTAAGGTTTGAACTTGGGTCTCTTTTAAATGCATCCAGGTGCTGTAAGTTTGGCTGTGTGGATGGTATAATGGATAATAGCTTAGAATTTTGTTCATTAGAAATCCAAGTCTCAATCTCAGATGGGTTCATTATATTTACTGATGCACAAATACCCTTATGAAAGGCATGAATCCAGCTCTTTTAACTCCAGCTATGAGTTAGTTTGTGGTGATACCAAGCGTTACTAAGATTTTTATAATTAAACCATTATTATCTTCCCCTAAAATTCTTAGAATCTAAAAATATTTTTTGACTTTAAATAACCTGCAAAAGGTTAATAAGCCATAAAAACAAATCAATGAGTGTTTACATACACCAGCTGTTCCTACCAACTATTCTACAAAGACTCAACATCTTTGAAGATAACATCTAAATTTTGAATACAGCCTTCATTCCAAGATATAGTAGTATTAGTAGCAGTAACATTAGTATTATTTTGTTTTGTTAGTTTCACCAAAAATCTTATATTTATTTCTGGTCTACTTTGCTTACTGTAAACTAACAGCCTAAATAATGTTGCACTAAGTAAAGAAATTTAAATACCTCTGAAGCGTTCTGATAGAGGATTGAAAGTGTGACAGTGAGATCCGAAGATATACTGCCATGGCCAATAACACATTTCAAAAGCTAACCAAAGTTTCTTTTTTTTTTTTAATCATATCACCCCGAGCAATGCGGTAATGCCACTGATGTGTAGGGGGCTACATAAGAGTAAAAAGATTAGAGAAGAGTGAAGAAAAAGAACAAACCAGTTAGAAAGGAGCAAGAGAAGGATGGGGATACAGGTGTGATGACAGTTGCAAAGGTGGAGAGAAAGGAAAGGATATACAGGGTGGTGTGGAAAGAACTCGGGTCAAGTACTTAAGAGATGAGTATTGAGCTTGCATTTAAATTCCTGGAGGTTGTAGCCATCAGGAAAGCAAGAATAAGGAAGCGAGTTCCACAGGCAGGAAGTGCGAGAAAAGAAGCTGAAGGAGTAGAATTGTTGTCTGCATTTGGTTGATCTAACTGTGAATGGGTGAGACTCCGGTGCCAGTACTCACAGACAGGAAAATCTCATTAGAAACAAAGAAAAGATTGCTAGATTGCTATGTGATATTTGTCCTTCTGTATGGAAGTGAATGTTGGACAATCTCATCAAGGATAAAGAAGCTTGAAGCAGCTGAAATGTGGTTTTACAGAAGGATGCTGTTGTGAAAAGCATGGTCTGAGCACGTGGGCAACAATGAGGTTCTGGACAGGATGCAAACGAGTAGAAAACTCATACTTAACATCAGGAAGAGAGAGCTGACGTCCCTGAGACATATAATAAGGAAGGAGGGCCTGAAGAATTTAATACTCACAGGATGGTTAGAAGGAAAGAGAGATGAGGAAAGCACTACGAGACATATTTGATAAGGCTGAGCAAATGGATAGTGGAGCAGGGTTTAGGAGGGAAAAATATTGAGAGCGACAAAAGACAAGCCCAAGTAGAAGGCCATGATCACCTATATCCTAAAAAGACGCGGCACATGAAGAAGAAGAAATGTGAGTCAAAATAAATAATTAGAAAGAATCATCTAAAAGAAAAAATGTTTTAGTTTACATCTGATATTTCAAAACTACAGTGTTGTATGTCATATGATAATGCTTTAATCTTCAGAATATACATTTGCTCTTATATCAGGTTTTGTCATTTTTGGTCTTCCATACTTTAACTGTATCACATGAAATTTGTAAACACTTTTTATTTCTTTGTTTTTTTATACATAAAGATTAGAATATTTAAGAGAGCAGGGAATTTCATTAAAGCAATAAAAAAGAGATATTAAAAGGCAATTTATAATAAAAAAAACCAGAAGTCAAGCAAAAATACATATATTACCATAACATAATATCAAAATATAGCAACAATTAAAAGAAGATCTGTCTATATTTCTGTAATGAAGTATTGTAATTATTTACACTATTTATATTTTCCAGAATGTTAACCATGTTTTCATTGTCATATTCACAACATTTCAGTCATTGTACACTCTAGCCTTCTTCAGGCAATATGTTTTTCACTTGGCCCAGTGGATAAGAGTTGGCTGATGTAATTCAAAAGTAACTTGACCCAAAGAGTTATGAGTTCAATACATGGCCACAGCAGAGGCCACAGCAGAGGTGAACAAAAAACTTGAATTACTGAAATAAGCAAGAAAAATAAGATTAAAAATACTAGTAAAATAAATTATAATAATTGAAAGGGCTTCAATTCAAATAATATATTGTTGAGGACTTTATATTAATAGCTGAATTTTATTCTGTAATAAATTTTTAACCTTTGCTTTCAAAGGTCAAAGATAGCACATAAAAGATACAAGGTAAGGTTTCTAACTTCAATATCTATTTCAAGATATGTCCAGATATATTGCAGCTAATGTAGACTGCTTTCTAGTAAGAACTAAAGCTCTTTCTTTTTTTCTTTTTATTAAACCATTTCAGATTGATGAGGCCTGTCTGGAAATGATCCAGCCATTTAGTATTAACACAAAAATAGCTTACTTTGGTCAATAGTGTCTCAGTCTCATTCCTCTGGGACTTCACTTTCATACACCAGGATTCCTTCTAATTTTTCAAATGTGGTAAAGTTCTTTATCGGGAACACCATCAGCAGCATTTTTATGTTCTTCCTAATCTCCCCCACACCTTGCACAATATTAAAAACAGCCAATAATACTTATTTCCCTTACTTCTGGTCATTAAAGCACTGTGATAAATAGTAGGACAGATTGGGTTCTATAGCCTTGGTCGGCAACCAGTCTACCGCAGAAAGCAATGGCAACCTACTGCGGGATAATCTTCTGCCCAGTCAGTCATGTCTCTTTCGAGACATGATCGCCCAAGCGTGTATCATGTATGGCACCTAAACTGACTGATGCAAATGCTTAGGTAATTAACATTTGTCATATCTGAACACGGTTTTATTTGAATAATGAAGCAATTTAGTTTGAAAAGAGATCAGCAAATAAAGCATTTAGAGATAAATATGTTACTCATCTCTGTTATTGTTGGGCAAGATATAAGACATGCTGGTAAGATACAAATGATAAAACGGCAAATTCGTTATAACAGTTTTAATTCTGATCTTGAGAAGGGTCTACACTCAGTGGTGGACTGGGATAAGAAGTGGCTTGTAAATTTCAATGCTTTAAAAATAAAACTGCTATCTGTCAACTATCACAGGCAGGCTCTACTGCCCCCCATGAGCATAGGCCAAGCAAATCTCCCTGAAAGCAATATATTACACCTCCTTGGCCTTACTCTATCTTCTGACCTCAAGTGGAATCATTACATTGAGTCAATAGCTAAATCCACTGCTAGGAAGGTTGGCTCACTGTATCGGGCAAGAAAGATTTTTTTGCCTGAATCCATCTTGCACATATACAAATCAACCACCCATCCGTGCATAGAATACTGCTGTCATATATGGTCAGGCGCCCCTGCTGTTCATCTCAGTGTTCTCGACAGGCTCCAAAGGAGAATCTGTAATGTGATAGGTCCCAGTTTGGCAGCTCTACTCCAGCCATTTTCTCACCAGAGTGATGTGGCTTCCCTCTGTCTATTCTACAAATATATTCATGGCTTCTGCTCTGATGAAATTAAGCCACTGGTGCTCCTGCCACTAGAATTTACTTGTGCAACCAGACTAACAAGGTCCACCCATTTACAGTTAGATCAATCAAATGCATCCGACAATTCTACTCCATCCGCTTCTTTTCTTGCACTTCCTGCCTGTGGAATTCTCTTCTGCATACTTGCTTTCCTGACAGCTACAACATTCAGGAGTTTGAATGCAATGTCAATACCCATCTCTTATCCACTTGACTCCAGTTCTTTCTACATCACCCTGTATATATATTGTTCTTTTCCTTTCCCTCTATCTTTGCAACTTTTTCCCACCTGTGTTCCCATCCTTCTCTTGCTCTTTCTCTGACACCCCCTGTAACTGGTCCGTCTTTCACTTCACTCCCCTCTTGACTAAACTTTTACTTTTATGTAGCCCTCTGTGCATCAGTGGCAGTACCGCCTTGCTTGAGGTAATGCAATTAAATAAAAAATCTGTTTCTATATTTAATTTGGGTGTCATGTTGAGTGGACGCACACATAAATGTTGAGATTTATAGATAAGATCATTGTGCTTCACATTCTTTCTACGTCCAAAACATTAATTAAAAACAGTGCTCGATATATAATTTTCTATATAGAGCTGTGAATATTTATTATAAATTATATTTTAGAACATGTACATAACTTCTCTCTCTCTCTCTCTCTCTATATATATATATATATATATATATATAATCACTATATATAGAGAGAGAAGTTATGTACATGTTCTAAAATATAATTTATAATAAATATATATATTTATATATATATATATATATATATATATATATATATATAACCAGACAGCCTATGTTCAAAACCATTTGTTTTGGTTTTTGGCTACAAAGGAATAAAGAAGGCCTTTTCTGCAAATATAAGTTCATACATTACATCGTCTAAAGATTCTATTGGCCTATTTATTCCTTATTGTTGCAAATCTTTTCTCCTTGTAGGTTTTTCTTCTTGTCTTCTTGCACAATGCTCATACTGGTCAGTTATTCTCTATTTATTGACTAGTTACTCTATCGAAAGCAATTTACTTAGATACTGTTTGGCAGCATTGCTTGTAGTTGACCTTCACTGGGGTCATTAATCAAGAAAAGTTCTTTTATTCTTCTTTGCATGTTTAGCCAACTTATTTTTGGATGTTTAGGAAGAACAGCTTTTTATATGTTTGCTCAGCTCAGTGGTTAGTTCAATTGACTTCTAAGAAAGAGGACAGTATTTCCTTTGCAAAAGCCAAAATTAGATTTTTCTGTCTTGTAATTAAAAAAAAAATGGTTTTATGCCTTTGCTTTTGTTATTTTTGTCAGTCTGGTGTGGTTCTTTCCCAGCTAATTCATTGCAATGAATTCAACCAAGTTCTAATTCTTGTTTAATTAGTTGTATTCACTTACATACAAATACCCTTGGGAAAGGTATTAATTCATCTCTTCTCCCTCTCACTATGGGTTAAATGTCAGGATAGATTGTGTTCTATTACCTTGGCTGGCAACCAGTCTACCGCAAAAATGGCAACCTACTGTGGAAAAATCATCTGGCTAGTAAGTCATCTTTTTTAAGACATGATTGCCCAAGCGTGTATTAAACATGGCTCTTAACTGAGTATGATTCAACAGAAGGATGCTGAGGATACCATGGACAGAGCATGTGAGCAACAATGAGGTTTTGGAGAGGATAGAAATGAAACGGAAACTTATAATTAACATCAGTAAGAGACAGATGAAGTTTCTGGGGAAACGTAACGAGGAGTGCTTGAAGAATCTAATACTCACAAGATTGATAGAGGTAAAGAGAGACAGAGGAAAGTAATACGAGACATACTTGATAGTCTTAAGCAAGTGGATGGTAGAGCAGAATTTAGGAGAGATACAAAGAAAAAAATGTTAATAGCGACAAGAGATAGGGGGGATGTGGAGGGCCATGATCACCAATGTCCTGAAAGAAACATGACACATAAAAGAAGAGGGTAAAGAAGATTCCTCAATTATTTGTTAGGAGTTAGGTGATCATGGATCTCTACAGCTTCCCAACCTTTGTAGTGCTTTGTAAGGTTTGTTTTCTCCCATACCTCCCAGTTTCTGTTTTACTTTCAATCAAGGTATTTGTACCTTTCACTATCCTAGTTATTTGTCTATCTACTCTAAAAGCCATTACACTACAAACATGTCCATATTCTTTTCCCATATTCTACATCCACTCAGGACACTGGCAATAATGGCTCTCCACAATTTGTTATTCTTGGTAACAATTAGTAAGTTTTGTCTTTTCTCATCCCATTGCCAGTTCTTATTTTGCTATCTATTTGCACAAGCTCGTTAAGAAGGTTACTCACTCTTTTCCAATGCTCTTTTTACCTTCAATATTTCCTAGTATTCTTTTTTGTTCTCATACTCTGATCATTCTTATGGTTAATGACATCTTTTTTGTGAGTACATTGTCCAGTTTCCATTGCCATATAGAATGATTTGCCTTCAGTTCATCTTCGATGTTACAAAGAGTTTGGTTGGTCTCTTGCTCAACTGTGCTTCACATATAACAACCAATAGGCTTGCATCCTAGGAAGTTAGGTGGCCAGATGAAATTGTTTGACAGACATGAATGGATTCTCCCACTTGTGTCGTATGGTGCAGGGGTCCATTTGCCAGACATATGGTCTTCAAGCAGCCATTCTCTTGACATAGGGCAGCACTACCTCCTCAAGGCACTTGATGTAGGCTTCCATCTTGAGTCTGAGTTCTTGTGGGAAGATGAATGGAGGCATGATGTCATCATTGCTATTGATCACTGTAATCACCTTGGTTATCACCATTAGACTCATCTAAACTCTTTCCAAATCCTCTGCAGTCCTCAGATTGACACCAAAACACTCTGAAATGTTCATATTGGAGCTTCTATCAAGAATGCCAACCAGTACAGCAGGACAAATATTGTACCATGGTTTTTTTTTCTCATAGGCAGTGCCCAACTGACCCTACTATACTGTTCAGTTGATAAAATCAAAAACAAACAACATGCAATCACAAAATAAAAAGGCTTATGGCCATATCACGTTGAATACGCCGGTTCTCGCTCGATCACCAAAGTTAAGCAACATTGAGCCTGGTCAGTACTTAGATCGGTGACCAAGGGCTGTAAGCGATTAGAGACAGATGTGCATTGTGGTGCAGTGGATATCGGCTTGAAAAGAGAAATGGGTGAGCCGAGTTCAAATTCCAGTTGAATACCCTGCATTCACTTAAGCACTGGTACCCTTGGGAAAGGTATTAATCCGTCCCTTTCCTTCCGTTATGGGTTAAATAACAGGATAGGACTTGGGGACCCTGCCCTTAAAAACAAAACCCCAATGAATCTTGATTAAAGAAAAACGTATTACTAGACACAAAACTTATATAAAAACAACAATAAATTGTTGACAGAAAAAAGTATTACCAGCAATAAATAAATAAAATTTTGTTGGCAGTAAATGACCCGCCGAGGTTGATATGCCATAAAAACAAAACAACCAACCAACAACAAAATTAAAAATATAAAATGGCAGCAGTGTTATAACTGTCTGTTAAGAGATATTTACAGAACTGCTTGTTTTAATTAAAGAATGCTGTTTTAGTACGTCTAGTAAAAAGTAGTTAAAGAACTGCTAGTAATAATGAAATAAATTAAAATTAGTTTCAATAAATAGCCAAGTATTTATGTCTATATATATATATATATATATATATTTTTACTGAGAAATAACACATTTAAACAAGGTATGCCACATACTCTACCAGAATCAAAGGGGCAAATCATATACTATATTGGTACCAAAAGATTTTATAAATTTCAACCAAAAGCAGTACTGCCTGCTTGGTCAATGAAGGCCAAATGTTTCCTTGTAGGGAAATGGCTAATGTTACCATGATCAAATTGGTAGTACCAGATAGCATTTTATTTTTTTTGAGTCACTGGAGGACACATAGCCCAGCGGATAAAACCATTGGTTGACTCCAGTGACTTAACCCAAAGTGTTGTGAGTTCAATACCTGGCTACAGCATAGGTTAACAAAACCTTGGAGAGTTAAGTTAAAAAGGAGATAACTGGGATATCTGGAAGAGACATGGCATGTGAAACTAGACCAATCTAGCCTGGTGAATGAAATAAAACCAGAAGAAAACTAACGCATACAACAGTCAAAAGCATTATGAATATGGCAACAAAGATGAAGAAAACAGTTCAGACAATGTTGTTAATGTCAATTGTATATATATTTTATTCAAACAATAGATGTAAATTAGTTTATAAATACAGTGGGGGGGGAAGGCAAATGGTGAGAATCAGTTCACCCCAGCCTGAATTTAATTTCTAGGAGACATAATGAGAAAAGAATGTTTAGAAAATTTGACACTTACAGGACAGCTCATCGGAAGAGATGAAATCAGCACGTGACCTTCCTAACGTGACTGCATAAATGAATGACTGAACAGAGAATGGATAGTAAAAAGGCAAATCTTGCTAAGTGATATGTTGATATTACTGATAGGAAGATGTGGAGGTCGATGATGGAGAGACACAGCATATAGTAAAAGAAGTAACAGTAGCCTTTAAAAATGGAATTATATGACTAAATTTCTAAAGTTTTCATCTGAAACTTTTGCTTGCTTTATGTTGTTTTTTAGCATTTTTCTTTATTCTTTTTCTTTTTTTCTTTTTTCTTGTTATTGAAAACTTTGCCAATTCTGTTTGTTAGATGGTTCTGTCACTTATTTTGCATTTAACTATGGCTAATCACTCAGAACTCCATCTTGATTGGCTCTTGGGTCTTATATTGAATGAACATTAATATTAAAAAGTCAATGCAAGTGTAAATGACAAAACAGGGCTATTATTTGTCCAATTACTTTATCAATTCCACTTTATTGTACTAGGTTTATGTTGTAACCCTAAAAGGTTACGGTGTGAATAATCACCAAAACAGAGGTTGGGAATAATAGTATATCAACAAATACAAGACTTGCACTCTGCATGAAGTAGATATACTGCTAGTGAACTGCTAGTCATTATAATCATTCAGTATCTACCACCTCCCACTAGGGCAGCTGCAACACAAGGTCAATTAAAGTGGGTATTACAAGCCCTTAAGCTCAGCCAAAAATATATATTTTTTTTTAATCATTTCACCCCAAGCAAGGCATTCCACTGCCACTATTGCACAGGGGGTTACATATGGGAAGATGATGAGAAAGAGTGCTTAGTTATAGGAAATGTCAGAAGGAGGGTGATGGACAGATGAGGATACCAAAGATGGGGGTTGGGTAACTGGGAAGAGTGTTTAAGAGAATGGATGCGAGTTAGTGTGATAGGAGATGTCTATTGACCTTACATTTAAACTCCTGGAGATTGTAGCTGTTGGGGAAGCAGTCATGTGGAAGGGAATTCCACAGTCGGGAAGTGCAAGAAAAGAAGCTGTTGAAGTAGAAATTGTGATTACATTTTATCTGTTTTACTGTAAAAGAGTTGTACCTAGTTGCTAATCTAGTATCTCATGCAAATTCATACCTAGGAAGCACCAGTGATCTAAGTTCATTGGAGCAGAAGCCGTGAAAGTATTTATAGAAGAGGCACAGGGAAGCCACGTCATGCCGATGAGAGAGTGACTGCAGCTGGGCTGCTAAGTCGGTATCGATCACATTACAGATTCTCCATTGTATTTTGTCAAGAACCCCGAGGAGAATAGCAGAGGCATCCAACAAGATGTGGCAGCAGTATTCAATACATGGGCGGATAGTAGATTTATATATGTGCAGGATGGATTCAGATGGGAAAATCTTCCGGGCACTGCACAGAGAACTGACTTTCATAGCAGCGGATTTAACAATAGATTCGATATAGTCATTCCACTTGCGGTCTGCTGAGAGTGTGAGGCGGAGGAGGCATAGTGTTTTACTCTCAGGGAGGCTAGCTTGTTCCATGCTAATGGGAGGTAGAAGTGATTGCCTATGATGATTAATTGATAGCAGTTTCGTTTTGGAAGAATTAAAATTTACAAGTCATTTCTTACCCCCGTCCATCATGGATTGGAAGTTCTTCTTAAGCTTAGCAGCGAGGTTTGCTTTGTCACCCACATCAGGTTTTTGATCTAGGTGAGAGTAAACTGTGGTGTCGTCAGCGTACATGTCTACTTGAGATCTTATATCATCGGGGAGATTGTTAATGTAGATCAGAAAGAGTGTAGGACCTAGGATAGAGACTTGAGGGACACCCACATTCGTATGGTAGTTTCGTGAGGCATGTCCATTTAATACTACCTTCAATGTGCAATCAGAGAGGAATGACTGGATTAGGTCAAACAACTGTCCAGTTATACCATAGCTCCACAGTTTGTGTAGAAGGCCAACATGCCAGACTCTGCCAAACACTTTGGAAATATCCAAGGTAACAGTCGGAGCTTCACCATTCTTGCCCTATAGACCCTGCTTAAGGCCAGGTCAGGCTCTTTATTCACCCCAGACAAAACACTACTCTTTAGTAGAGCCTCATCTAGGTTCCTTTTTGCCTGAAAGCAGAGAGTCAACCAAGAGAGAGTTTGGATCAAGTCTGATCACATGGTATTTACCATCTTCCCACAAAGGTAGATGTGACACAAGGTCAGTTAATGTTGGAATTCTGTGCCCTTTAAGTACAGCCAAAAATATCCCTTAAACCCAGCTTAAGGATGGGTTGGGCTCTTGTCTGTTCATCCCAGATGAGACTCTAAATTGTGCCTGAGTTTTGTCTGGGTACCTCTCTGCTTGGAATCAGTGAGTTGACAAAGTTAGTTTAGAGCAACCATGATCACTCTACTCTGATAGTGTCTACATATTTAAGAGGATAGGAACATTCTATTCCTGTATATAGGTAGGTATACAACAGTTTATTTCACTGAGATCATTGGAAACAAAAGAAATAATTATAACATGTGATATCCTAAATGAAAGATTTAATTTTCTTTTTCAAATTTCACGTAATTGAATTTGCTGTTACTTAAACCTCAAACTCTGTGTATATAACTGACTCACACTTACCACTGAACCATAGAAGTTTATTTCAATATAAAATGATGCTATGAATATTATAGTATCCTGTCCAATGCTGAGTAAATTAGACATTGGAAAATACAAGAAACAGGAAGGAATAAAAGAGGAAAGAAGACGATATTTTGAATATTATCTCATTCTGTCTAACACTGGATAAATCAAATTGTGGAAGACACAATGTGTTATATTTCTAACATAAAATAGATTGAACTGAAGAAACAATAATAATAGCAATGACAATAACATAACAATAACATAACAATAACATAACAATAATAATAATGATCAATATATAATAATAACTGTGTCAGTCATGAAGTTGCTTAAGATTTAGTCAAATCTGAGTTCTTGTTTATATGCCATGTACCTTTATGACATGTGTTATCATTGCTCTCCACAATTCCTAATACGTTAGAACTCAGAGCAATGTTTATAATCTTACTCTCCCTTCCCCAACCTGTTGTGTTTTTTCTTTTGTTCTTTCATCTGAGTTGCCTAAGTAATATATATATATATATATATATATATATATATATATATATATTCTAAGCATACACTGTTAAATTTAAGAGTCAATGAATGTCTGTTATGTTTAATCATCAGCCGTTCTAAACATCGTATTTTGGTCTTTAATTTCAGGTGAAAATAAAGACAAAAATTCTCCAACATTTGGATAATTTTTTATTAAATTGGTTCTAAGCTTTCGCCTCACATGAGCCATCTTCAGAGAGGTTAGAACGGCTCATGATTAAACATAATAGATATTTGTTGTCTCTTATATTTAACAGCATATGTTTAGAAAATTATCTGCTGCCTCGATACACTAAATATATATATATATATATATATATATATATATATATAAATTTTAGTGAATTTGACTGACAAGGTCTGTATACTTGGTTATTTATTGTATTTTTTCAATTTTTGAATACTTCTCTCTCTCTTTTAAAAAGCAACTTAGGATTTTGACCAATATCCAGGTTGCTTAATTTTTTTACAGAAGTTTCTTAAAATGTTATCTAATTTTTTTATGTGTTTGTGTCAAATAAATAAACAAGCAAAAAATATATTTCAATGAAAGTAAATTAGTAGAATTCTTGACAGCAGTATCAAATTATGTATTTAGTAACTTTCTGTTTAATTCTCTGTTTGTTTTTAGTTGTTTAAGTAACATTGACTTCAATTGTAGAGTTGCTTAAGATTCAGGGAAATCCATGTTTTCTATTATGTCCCACTAGCAGTATAACCCGGCGTTGCTTGGGTGTAATGAAAACTTTAAAACTAATCCATGATCCTGGAACTCAGACTCTTTGGACATTTGCAAGAAAGACTAAAAAGCAATAGTTGTTTCCAGTTAAAGCGAAACCATAGACTGAAAGAAAAATGAATAGATGTAAGTCAAATTTTGATTTCCTGGTATCGATATCAAGTAAGTTTTTTTCGTCGTAAACTGAATTTTGAGTAAATGGTATTATGACTGAGACTAAGAACTACAATTATACCTACTTAGAGCCAAACCCGAAGCAAAAACTAAAATAAAAGGGCTGAAAAAATACAGACATACAGGCAGATAAACAGATATACACACAAACATCTTGCCTTTTATATATATATATATATATATATATATATTTTATCGAGTTTCTGCACTATTGTAAAAACTGCAACCTTGAAACTTCTGAATATCATTTCTTATGTCTTTGTCTATGAGTGTATCAAATTTGATTAAAATCGGACCACTCCTTCTATAACCCGATTTTTTTGGTTATCGATTTTCAATATTTATCAGGGGTACCTTGACACAAAACCTAGCTAAGAACACTCACAGACACTTATAGTACAGCTGTGTAAATTTTCAAGAAAATCAGTTCAGCCGTTTCAGAGTCTATAGGTAATGGACACACACAGACAAAGTTCCATTTATAAATAAGTTTAGTTATCCCTTCAGAATGTGGGTGATAATTCTTCTTCTTCTATGTGTCATGTCCCTTCAGGATGTAGGCAATCATGGCCTTCCATGTCTCCCTCTCCCTGGTAGCTCTTAGCACGCTTCCTCCTGTTACCCCACCCAAACTCCACTCTGCCATCCACCTGCTCAGGCTCATCAAATATGTCATCTGCTGCTTTCCCCTGTCTCTTTCCTTCCAACTGACCTGTGAGTATCAGATTCTCAAAGCCTTCCTTCCTCATCACATATCCCAGAAACTGCAGCTGTTTTCTTCTGATGCTCAGTCTTAATTTCCTTTTCATTTCCATCCTTTCCAAAACCTCATCATTGCTCACATGCTTGATCTATGATAACTACAGCATCCTTCTGTAGAACAACATTTCAGTTGCTTGAAGTTTTTCCTTCTTCTTTGATGATATTGTCCAGCATTCACTGCCATATTGAAGAACTGACATTACATAGCAATCCAGTATTCTTTTCTTTGTGAACATGAAAGGGCGACTAGCGGCGGCTCTGGAAAAAAGAGAGTTCGTTTGTGTCTGGCTTGCAAAGCAGTAATCTGTTCCAAAGAAAGAAAATAATAATAATACTCACCTCTGTCTTAATAATCCACCTTCAGCTCATTCTAAAGGAAAAAAGAGAGGAGGCCCTCGAGGGGAATTTTTATAGACCGAGGAAATGGATTATGGGTAGAGAAATGGATTATAAAACTGACCGACCAAGTTCACTGGGGGATTTCAGTGGCGTCAATTTCTTGGCGTGAAGCTGACGCAGAGAGACGCAGTGAAAAGGTGGAAGGAGGAAAGTGGAGTAGGAAGAGGAAGAGGCGTAGCAAGAAGCCAGCTGGGAGAGCGTTGAATTGAAATCCAACGGTCTGCGGTTCGATCCCTGGTTCTGCACTCTCTAGAAGAAAGTGTGCAACAAGCTATTTCGGCGTAATGGGGGACAGGTTCGACCTGAAATTGATTCCAGAGTTCAGTGGCTCGACCCCAGTACTTGACTGGGTGGAAAAAGTGGAACTGCATTGTCTCTTGTCTGGTGTCAAAAACATTGAACATGTGATTCCTCTGCGTTTGTCCGGTGGGGCTTTCGCTGTGTATCAACAGCTCAGTGCTGAGGAAAAACAGAATTATGAGAGGATCAAGGCAGCCCTATACAAAGCGTTTGCTATCGACCCCGCCACTGCCTGGGAGCAATTTGAGGCAAGACAATTACATCCTGGCGAAACTGTGGACGTATATTTGGCCGAGCTGACGAAGTTGACGGTGTTGTTCGGTGGGCTGCCCGAGCGGGCCTTGGCATATAAATTTCTGGCGGGGCTCCCAACCGGAGCAAAACAGCTCCTGCGGGCGAGCTCAAACATAACCTCGTTGCCCCTTAATGACCTGGTGGACCGAGCCAGAACCGTGATGAAGGATAATTCCGAGCTGAGAGATCCGGTAATCGCCGCTGCACAATCCACACCGAGTGATGATAAACCGTCTCAGGGCCTTAGCCCGCGTGGTGGGGTCGTGTGTTATAGGTGCGATGGCCAGGGCCACATTGCAAGGAACTGCAGACGGCGACCGACAGCTGTTCGCTGCTACCGGTGTAATGAAACCGGACATATGGCCCGGGATTGTGCGGGAAACGGGGCCGGGGACAAGGTGCCGGCGTCGACCTTTCCCCAAAGCAGAAATTAGAGGCGCTTCCGATCATTCAGGTATATGTCAACGAGACATTGTGCTCAGCACTCCTCGACTCCGGGTGCTCCCGCACCATAGTGTTCGTAGACCTCTGCCACACTTGGAAGGAGAAGGGTGTCAGGGTAACCACCATCAGTGGAGAATCGCGGACATGTTGCGGGGTGGGTGCGATAAACATCCGTACAAGAACAGGAAACTCGGCCAACGTCGAGGCGCTAGTAGCGCTCAAAAAACCACTGAACTTTGACCTGCTTCTAGGCTATGATGCCATCAGAGCCCTAGGTGGTGTTCACATAACGCAGATGGGGGAAGTGCAGTTTCAAGAGAGGACCCCAGTGTGCGCAGCGCTGAGGATCGACCAGCCAGACTTTAGTGTCGAATTTGACCAGCACCAGAAGGCTTGGACCGCCTCATGGAAGTGGTCGGGAAATCAGCAGCCAGCAAAATTGCGGAACGAAGTAGCCGAGTACCATGTGCCCGACCAAATAAGGCCTGCATACGAAGAGGAGCTTCGTGAATGGATCAAGGATGGCTGGTTAATTCCTTACCCCTATGAGAAACTTGGACCTCCCAAAGGTTTGATCCCGCTGATGGCGGTTACTCAGCACAACAAAGCAAAAGTGAGGCCAGTGATGGACTACCGCGAACTAAATGCGCATGTTGATGCATTTACGGCAGATGCTGATGTTTGCGCCAGCAAGCTACGAGAATGGCGCCAGCAGGGTTCCAATGTGTCCCTGCTGGATCTAAGAAAAGCGTATCTGCAGATCCGGGTCAGCGAAACGATGTGGCCGTTTCAGACGGTGGTGTTTGCCGGCAGAAGGTACTGCCTTACCAGACTGGGCTTCGGGCTGAACGTGGCACCCCAAATAATGAAGACCATAGTCAACGCTGTGTTGTCACAGCAAGAAACAATGAAAGAGGGGACATCGACATACCTTGATGACATATACGTGAACGAAGACGTTGTATCATCATCACGCGTAAGGACCAAACTGGCCGAGTTTGGCCTGATTTGCAAGGACCCGGAACATTTGGAGGATGGCGCCCGTGTCTTGGGCCTGAAAGTTCGAAAGGAGCGGGGGACTTTGAAGTGGGGGCGCGGAACTGCAGTTCCTGAAGTACCCGAAGTCTTTACGAGACGAGTGGTCTTCTCCCTGTGTGGAAAACTTGTGGGGCACCTACCAGTGTGTGGATGGACTCGTGTAGCAACAGGCACCATAAAAAGGAGGGCAAGCGCAGTCACCAAAGACTGGGATGATGAAACGACGGACGATCTGTTGGTTCGCATGGTGAAGGAGACCATCGCAAGGGTAAAGCAGGATGACCCCGCAAAGGGAGACTGGTGTGTGCAGGGAGACGAATTGAGCGTGTGGGTGGATGCGAGCTCTGTGGCGATTGGTGTGCTGCTTGAGGAGAACGGAGCTGCGATTGAGGACGCCTGCTGGCTGCGACCGACGAATGACGCTGCTCACATCAACCTGGCAGAGCTCGATGCGGTGACGAAAGGCATTAACCTGGCACTCCAGTGGAAAGTCAAGAAATTACACATACACACAGATTCGCTGTGCGTGTACCACTGGATATCAAACACACTGACAGGTAAGGCCAGGGTGCGCACCAAGGCGGCCAGCGAGATGCTGATCAGACGGAGGTTGGAGACCATAAGAAAGCTAGTAACAGAGTACAATCTGTCTGTGGATGTGGTACTTGTCACCTCAAACTGCAACCTCGCTGATAGGCTCACTCGGGTGCCTCAGAGATGGATTGATGCCGTGAAGAAAGAAGCTGGGCCAGTACCGTTACTATGTGCTGCCTCTGTGGAGGCGGCAGACAAAATCAGGGAAATACACCACATCAGTGGGCACCCCGGAGTGAGACGGACATGCTATTTTGTACAATTGACCAATCCGTCAGTGTCAAAAAGTGCAGTGAGAGCGGTGGTCAAGGAATGCCAAACATGCCAGTCAATCGACCCCGCCCCAGCGAGATGGCGGAGGGGTCGGCTGGGAACAGACATGACTTGGAGCCGACTGGGTATGGACATAACCCATTATGGCAGCCAGCACTTCCTCACACTGATAGATTGCGGACCGACGAGGTTTGCGATCTGGCGCCCGTTGGCACGCCAGGACTCCTCCAGTGTCATCCGTGAATTGGAATCCATATTTTACGAAAGGGGGCCGCCTGAAGAGATCCTCACGGACAACGATACTGCCTTCTGCAGCGTAGAATTTAGGCGTTTTGTAGACGAGTGGGGGATCAGGCTCAGACACCGATGTGCATATGTGCCGAGTGGCAACGGCATAGCAGAGCGGTGCCACCGAAGCGTGAAGAGGACCGCGGCCAGGAAGGCGTGCACTATTGCAGAAGCGATCTATAGATATAATGCAACACCGAGGGATGCTGTGACTGCTGTGAGCGCACCCGCCAATGCAATCCATCGCTACCGAGTGCGCATCAAGGGCATTGACGCGCGTCTGCCTGATCGGCGGGGAACAAGAGGGCCGTATGAATTAGGGGACACCGTCTGGGTGAAGCCTCCCAATAGCCGGTGCACCACCAGTTTTCGAAGGGGACGAATCACCGGCATCGTCAGTGAGCAGGCCGTGCTGGTTGATGGTACTCCACGCCATGTGAGGGACATTCGGCCCGCCCTGAATACGAATTCGTTGACAAGTAGCGGCAGTGGTGAATCATCCAATGACGAACTATGGATTCGACCTACGCCCCGCGAGTCTGATGGTCCGACTGCGAACCCCGACGCTGTTGCCGATAATTCCGATGCCACTTCTGAGAGCTCAGATGAAGAAATCCAGACAATCCCCCTTCGTAGGAGTGCCCGCAACAAGCGGCCACGTCCGCCTTGCCACATGTGTGGTCTTGAGACCAGGGGGGAGTGTGAACATGAAAGGGCGACTAGCGGCGGCTCTGGAAAAAAGAGAGTTCGTTTGTGTCTGGCTTGCAAAGCAGTAATCTGTTCCAAAGAAAGAAAATAATAATAATACTCACCTCTGTCTTAATAATCCACCTTCAGCTCATTCTAAAGGAAAAAAGAGAGGAGGCCCTCGAGGGGAATTTTTATAGACCGAGGAAATGGATTATGGGTAGAGAAATGGATTATAAAACTGACCGACCAAGTTCACTGGGGGATTTCAGTGGCGTCAATTTCTTGGCGTGAAGCTGACGCAGAGAGACGCAGTGAAAAGGTGGAAGGAGGAAAGTGGAGTAGGAAGAGGAAGAGGCGTAGCAAGAAGCCAGCTGGGAGAGCGTTGAATTGAAATCCAACGGTCTGCGGTTCGATCCCTGGTTCTGCACTCTCTAGAAGAAAGTGTGCAACAGTTTCTAGCAAAATTTTCCTGTCTTTTAATACTCTCCTCAGCTTCTGGAATGTGTCCTTTGCCAATTCACCTTTGGCTCTCTGTGTTGCACTTCATTACTCACTACAATTCCATATCCTTTGTGGCTTTTACCAATATCTGCCTTGTTACTCTCCATTCCAATCCCTGTTCGACTGTCCATTTGTAGAAACTCATTAAGCAGTTTAGTTAATGTTTGCTCCTCTGCCTCACTTTACTTCTTTCTTCCCTGTGAATGTTAAATTCTCCAATACCTCTTTCCTCATTAAATGTCCCTGAAATTTCAGCTGGCTCCTTCTGATTCTAAGTTTTCATTTTTCATAAAACCTCTTCAATGCTCCAACATAACATTATTATTAATTATATATTTATTATTATTTTGTTGTTGTAACTATTATTGTATTTGTTATTATTGTTTCAATTTATTTTATGTTAGCAATATCACACATTCATTGTGTATTCTAGTATCTAATTTATTTAGTCTTAAACAGAATGGTATAGACAGATGAGGATGTGTGTTCTGGTGCAGTGAATATTGGCTAGGAATGTGAAATCGAAGAACCTAGTTCAAAGTTGAACTCATTGCATTCACTTATGCGCAATTGCCCTGGGTAAAGGTATTAACCCATCTCTTTTTCTTGCCGCTATGGGTTAATTAACAGGACAAATTGGGTTCCATAGCTTTGGTTGGCAACCAATCTACTGCAGAAAGTAATGGCAACCTACTGCAGAAAAGATCTTCTGCCCAGTCAGCCGTGTCTCTTTCAAGACATGATTGCCAAAGTGTGTATAATATATGGCACTTAACTGACTGATATGCAAATAATACAGTGGTGTTAGCAGACACAGAAAGGAAACAAGACCTCCTACAGAAGGTATCTAAAGAAAGTGGAAAGAAAGAACTACATATAAACTACAAGAAAACTCAATGCGTGGTCATCAGTAAAAAGAGGAACCTAAAATGCTAGCTACAGATTGGGGATACTAAAATAAAGCAGGTACAGAAATTTAAATATCTGGGAATTGTTCTAACAGAAGACGGAAAGTGCAACACAGAGATCCGAAGGCGAAAGACACGTTCCAGAGGCTGATTAGAGTATTAAGAGACAGTAAAATTTCACTAGAAAGAAAGAATTCGACTGGATTGCTATGTGATGTCAGTTCTTCAATATGGCAGTGAATGCTGGACAAAATTATCAAAGATGAAGGAAAAACTTGAATAAACTGAAATGTTGTTCTACAGAAGGATGCTGCGGATATCATGGATCAAGCATGTGAGCAATGATGAAGATGGAAAAGATGGAAACGAAAAGGAAATTAATACTGCGCATCAGGAAAATATAGCTAAAGTTGCTGGAACATGCAATAAGGAAGGATTTTTCATGGTACGCCACATTTTGAACAACACGCAGATGATACAGTACTGATAGTAGACACGGAAAGGAATCTACAAGGCTTCCTACAGAAGGTAGCTGAAGAGAGTGACAAGAAAGAACTACAAATAAACTGCAAGAAAAACGAATGCATAGTCATCATCAAAAAGAGCCGCCCAAAATGCCAAATACAAGTGGGGGGATACTAAAATAAAGCAGGTACAGAAATTTAAATAACTAAGAAGTGTTCTAACAGGGGACGGAAAGTATGACACTGAGATCCAATGTTGTATTGGCCTGGCCAAGGACGCATTCAAAAAACTGAGTTGAGTATTGAGAGACTAAAAAATTTTGTTGCAAACAGAGAGAGTACTGGATTGTTATGTGATGTCTGA
Source organism: Ascarosepion bandense (assembly GCA_037127315.1). Classification (NCBI taxonomy): domain Eukaryota; kingdom Metazoa; phylum Mollusca; class Cephalopoda; order Sepiida; family Sepiidae; genus Ascarosepion; species Ascarosepion bandense. Next base: position 807,994 of record JBBBDQ010000216.1, read on the forward strand.
TTTTTAATGTGGCAGCAAATACTGGACAATCTCATCGAAGATGAAGGAAAGAGTTGAAGCAATTGAAATGCGATTCTATAGAAAGATGCTGAGGATACCATAGACTGAACATGTGAGTAACAATGAGGTTTTGGAGTAGGATGGAAATGAAAAGGAAACTGATACTTAACATCAGGAAAAACAGCTGAAGTTTCTGGGACATTTAATGAGGAAGAAGAGCTTGGAGAATCTGATACTGAAAGGACAGGTAGAGGCAAAGAGAGACAGGAGAAAGCAACACATGATATACTTGATGGGCTTAAGCAAATGGAACATAGAGCAGGGCTTGGAAGGGGAAATAAAAAAAGGGTGTTAAGAGCTACAAGAGAGAGGTAGATGTGGAGGGCAGTGATCGCCTATGTACTAAACTTAAATCTGAAGATCTTTGTGAATACTTCAGGAAGACTTCAAGAAAGTTAATGTATGTAATATACCAGCTTTACTGAAGTTATTCACTGATTCTTTCAAACCAGTTTTCACATCTTTTTTCCACTGAATTTTGACTGTAAACTGCTCTGACTTTCCTTGGGTAGCTGTCATTTTTCAATAACCATCTGGAAATGTCAATTCAAACCCATTGGTTCCTGGGAATAAATTATTCTCATTTTTTGGTTTGTCATGTCTGTTATTCTTCTTCAGAAATTTCAGAACATTGACAAATGAATTTCAGAATGCAAATGAAGCCCAATTCCCAAATGTTCCCTATCTCAAACAAAGTTTTTGAGAAAAAATATGCCACAGTTGTCACATATGCCCCAATTGTAATGTAAAAATTTAGTGCACCAAAATTAAGTAACATTACACTCGGTAAGTACTTCAATGCAGGAATGTTTGGGAAAATTGTTTAGTGTAAGCAACCTACTACATTCCAAAATATTTGTCTGTGCATTGAATACTGTTGCCATATTTGGTTGGGTGCTCTTGCTTTTCATCTTGAGGTTCCTGACAAAATCCAAAGAAGGATCTGCAATGTAATCAATGCTGACTTGACATCTTGACTTCAGTCATTTTCCCAATGATATATGGCCTGGTTTCCCTCTGCCTTTTCCACCCACGTCTGTTGATGAGGTGAAGAGGCTCATCCCTTGTTCCCTGTTTAGGATGTGGTTTCCGGCTTTCTCTTTTCTCTTTTCCAATCTTTTCACTCTTATGTAGCCCCCTGCACATCAGTGGCGTTACCGCCTTGCTCAGGGTGATATGATTTTAAAAAAAAAATATATATATTTTCATGGTAACTGCTCTGAGAAGTTTTTTGACCCTGGTGCCCTGACCAGATGAATTTAAGTGTTCTACTAGATTGGCAGCTAGGTCCTACTTTTATTTTTTACCATTGAATTAGTTAAATGTAACCACCACTTCTATTCCAACAGTTTTTTATTGTACTCCCCACCTGTGGACCTCCCTTTTATTTACCTGTTTCTCTGATAGCTAAAATCTCCAAAAATTAAAATGTAACATCAATTGCCATCTTCCATCTTTTTGAATCCCATTCATACCTTTCTTCAATACCCACTGTACTCAGTTTAGTGGCAGTCCCACCTTGCTTAGGGTGAAATGATTTTTTAAAAAATTTCTTCTAGATTAAGGCTTTGACTGGCCTACAAAGGGTTGATAAGATGTAAAAAAAAATATAACATATCAATCAAAATTAATTCTTATAGAAAAAATTGTTTGAACTTCTCAGAACAAATTAATTTCAAGAGCTAAAGTTCCACAAAGAGATTTCACAAATGCGCATTGTGTATTTAAAATATGAATGGTATCACTGGAGAGGAAGAATGATGTTAAGAAGAATTGATGGTTGGAAATCCTGAAATTCTCCAAGAAAGACATCAAACATGGCTGCTGATGCAATAAGAGTGATGTACTTTCGCAGATCAAACAGACGATTCTGCTTAATATTCTTAAAAGTTTACTGTAGAATGTTGGAAGGTAGAACCTCGAAAATATTAAAATCAAAAGAACAGTGCATAGAAAACGTGTTCTTTTTATAATAACATCTTACGGTTGTGTCATACAGCATTTATCTTCCATAGAAAATATCTTTTATTGCTAGATTTTAGAACTTGCTAATCCAAACAGATTAAAATAAACTGTTTGAAGATTTTATCATAAACTACTAATCCAGACACCAATAATCTTAACATGTTACTAATCCATGGAAAAAACAATTTTCTATCATTCAGGGTTTTTTTTCTACATAATTTTTTAAAAATTGTTTTTGTTTTAGTTATTTTAAAAATAATGTAGAAAAAAATGGTATAAGAAAAATTTACAAATTCTTTTCATTTCATTTGTTTTTTATCAAATAAACTGTTTCCATTTTTGTTTCTATACATAATAAACAATTTAAAAGATTTATTTGTAACTGTAACTCATGCTATGTTGCATTAACATTGGAGTAGTGAGGAAAGAGGGTTGGAATATTATTTTTAATTGTCTTAGATAAAGAAATAGCGTTGTTGTGGTAGCAAGCATTTTTCAATATATTGTTTATGCAAAAGCAAAATGGAAGACATTTTTTTTAAATAAAATTGATTGGCATTAATTCTAATCTTATTAAATATCTTATGGCAATATTTTCCATGTTTAAACTGTATTTAATACTTTTTATTTTAGATATTGTTTCAAAATTAGATTGTATTTTACCTAATTAAACCAACAATGTTTTTTTATGTGCATTAGTTGAAGTATTCTTCTTTTTTTAGATGCCATATCTTTTCAGGACATTTATAATCATGGCTCTCCACAACTTTTTTTTTATTGCTCTAAATAACTTTTGAGATTTCGTCATTTAATTCTCTGTTTCTGCTATCACCTCATTTAAGGTTCTTGCTTACTGATTCTCCTTATTTCTCTTACTTTCAATACACCTTGTGAGTGTTAAAGTCTCCATTTTCTGTCCTAGAAATTTCAGTTGCTTGTTTCAGATTGTTAACAGCAATTTCTTTATAATTATTATTCTCCTTAACACATATTTTCACTAGGTTATATTTAATCATGTAGTGTAGGGTTCTCAGTGAGGATCAAATTCTTTAGATTAGATATTGTCATCAAGACTAGCTTGCTTGTTAGTAGGTTATAAAAATGTCCCCTTGATATTTCCTAAATCTGATTTAATATAAAAGAGAGTAATGAGAAAGCTCATTGCAGCTATAGTACTTTGTGTAACTAGCTTGTTAACCATTACTCTACATTTTGCTGCTTTCCTTATCAGTGGCACTTAGAATGCACTAATAGTATTCCCTATAGAAGAACAATACTCCTTCCAAAAGAAGCCTCTTTGTAGGTAAATACTTGCAGAATCGGGATAAATTGAACACAATGCAGGAAAAATAGTCAATTTCCTGAACTGCTCCAGTAAGCACCTGATTCCTCATGATGTCTTTACCTTTTAAAAAGCCATATCAGGCCTAAGATAGAGTCAGTTAAATGCCATACGTGAAACATGCTTGGGCGATCATGTCTTGAAAGAGACATGACTGACTGGGCTGAAGATTATCCCGTAGTAGGTTGCCATTGCTTTCTGCGATAGACTGGTTGCCAGCCAAGGCTATAGAACCCAATCTGTCCTGGTATTTAACCCATAACTGGAAGGAAGAGATGGATTAATACCTTTCCTAAGAGTATTTGCATGTAAGTGAATGCAATGAATTCAACTGGAATTCGAACTCGGCTCCCTGATTTCTTGTTCCGAGCTGATATCCACTGCACCACAATGCACATAAGATAGATTACTGCTGTTATATTTGGGCAGGATCTCTCCACATCCTCACTTTCCAGACTTTTCTCTCCTTTTTTTTTTTATGATTTTACCTCAAGCAAAGTCATAATGCTACTAAGATGCAAGTGGTTACTGAGTGGGAAAGAAAATGAGAAAAAATTTACTGAGAAGAAAGAGCAACAAAAGAGCATAAGATGGCAGTTGGTGTTGCCTTTAAATTTATAATGATCATAGTTGACAGGAAAGCAAGAATTCAGAAGAGAGTTTCACAGGTGAGATATGCAAGAGAAGAAACTATTAGAATAGGTCTTACAGTTACATCTATTTATTTCAGCAGTAAAATGATCAGAGCCCAATTTTTTATGTTGTTCAAATTCATGGGGTTGATGTGCCAAAAAGGAAAGCTCATTAAAGTAATTACAATGAAACTATTCATAGAAAAGGTGACAGTGAAGCTGTGTAGGAACATGACCCGGCATCTCAGCTTCAGTAACTTTCCAGTCACCATAACATAGCTGCCTTCTGTCTTTTCTACAAATATTTTCATGGTGATTGTTCAGATCAGCTTTCTTCTTCTTCAGTACTTAAACTTTGTGAATTTACTTTTGTTATTACTACATTGACAGAAACTTCTCATCATTTTACAGTTGAAATAGCTAGATGTAACTGTAAATTCTAAGCTAACACTTTATTCTCTATAACTTCTCACACGTGGAACTCCCTTCCGGCTCCTTATTTTCCAGTCAATTGGTGACTGAGAACAGCTCTGTTTAAATTGAGAACATAATGTGGTTCATTATAAATGCAAGGAACTTGCAAGTCACACCGTATTTATTGCATGTCTGTGGTGAAACATTTGATGCTTTTTCAATAGTACTCTGATCAGAAAGATCAGGGAGAGCGTGGTTGTAGTAACTTACTCCCATAGACTTACATGTCATCTTTCTGATCAGAGTACAATTAAACAACATTTCTCTGAAAAACATAAACATGTAGGTAATATCAGACAGATTTTGGTCAACAATACAGTGATCCTTACTCATACACACAGTAAGAGGAACCAGCAGATATTGGAGGCCATGTACATCAAATCTAAACAACCAACACTCAATAAAATCATCTTTAAATCCGGAAATAACATATCATGCGGTGTGACATCATAAAACCGCATCGCAAATTTAAGAACTGCGTTTATTATTTTTGGTAACTATTGCCGTTGCCGAGCGGAGTTTTGTGTCAACACAAAATAAAAATGTCGGTGATGGTGGATGTCATAATATTTCAGTCTAAACAACCTCTCTGAAGATGGCTCATGTGAGTCAAAAGCTTAGAAGCAAATCAATAAATAATTATCCAAATGTTGGAGAATTTTTGTCTTTATTTTCAACTGAAATTAAAGCAAACATACGACGTTTAGAACAGCTCATGATTAAACACAATAGACATTCATTGTCTCTTATATTTAACAGCATATGTTTAGAATATTACTTGCTGCCCCGATACACTAAATATAAATATATATATATATATATATATATATATATATATAAGAAAAATTAAGGCAGATACGTTATTTCATGGTAAATTGGAAGTATAGGCCTATTTCAGGTGAACCATCATCAGCTTCCATCTTTATTGTACAAAGAATTTTACACGAATCATACAATAAAGACGGAAACTGATGATGGTTCATTCTGAGACTTTCGTAAAAAATAACAAACATGTAATGAAAGACCCTCCTCGAAAATTGAATTGCCATTTCTGGTTGGGTTCTTTTGCTATTCACCTCAAGGTTCTCAACAAGATCCAAAGAAGGATCTGCAATGTAATCGATCCTGACTTGGCATCTCAACTTCAATCACTTTCTCACCAACATGATGGCTTTCCTCTGTCTTTTCTACAAATATTTTCATGGCAACTGCTCTGATGAGGTTTTTTGTCCTGGTACCCTGACCACATGAATTTACATGATTGGCATCTAGGTTCCAATCTTTCACTGTTGAAATAGTTAAATGTAATTGACACTTCTACTCTAACAGTTTCTTTTTTCACACTTCCTGCTTGTGGAATTCTTTCTTTTAATTACTTCTCTGACAGCTACAATCTTCAAAAGTTTAAATGCAATATCAGTTGCAATTTTCTATCTCCTTGAATTGCATTTATCTTTTACGCTTTCTTCAGTACCCCTGTACCCTGTTTTTGTTTTTTTCTTTGACTATAACTCCCTGTGCATTAGCGGTTGTACCACCTTGCTTGGGATAAAATGATTAAGAAAAGAAATATCAATGCTTCATCAGATAAAACTTAAAACTATTACACCTGCTGTTATTTGATATCACCAAACAATATGTATCTTAAAAATGGTATTTATATAGAAATGTTTTTTTAGATCAATAATTAAAAAGCAAATGAATCCTTTAGAACTTACAGAAGACAATCTTCATTAGATCCTACATACTGCCTCTGCATATCAGAAAGGCAAACAAAGAACTTTAACAAATACTAAAAGCTCTATCCCTTGAAGACTTCCAACAACAACTAAAATGGATGGCACATTTAACTATAAAAAACAAATAATTTTATAATCAAGAAATTGACTTTCCACATCACCTTAAACAAAAGGTTTCAAAGCAAACTCTCATCAATACTGATATGTCTTGGAAAGAGATATATATCTGATTCGAGGTAGCTAAGCTGGTTTGGCAAATGTAACCAGGTAGGACAACCTAGTCAAAAGTGGTAGACCTATGGATGCAGACCTCTAGTCAAAGACCTCTATACATAGATCTCTAGTCGAAGACCTGTAGACCTCTGGATGCAGACCTCTAGTCAAAGACCTCTATACATAGATCTCTAGTCGAAGACCTGTAGACCTCTGGATGCAGACCTCTAGTCAAATAGATATATGGATGTAGACCTCTATGCATCCTCACCTTTGTCTGTATTTATGGCTGACACCAGCCAATCATATAACTGTGAGGGGGAACCAAGGTGTATGCATATTCATTGCATCAAATAGAGAGATAATAGTTAATAAGGTCTAATTCCTTGATAAATTGTTTTGAGAAAAAAATTTCCCAAGTGTCAAATAATTGTTAGTAAAGAGTTTTCTGTATGGAAATTGTTAATTTCACCATTACCTTGGGGTATAAGTAAAATTTAAATTTAATCGCTACAGATAACCTTTTTTGTCTGCCATCAGTATGGCATATGCCAGACTCCAGGAAAGCAACATATTACTGCTTTGCTTGGGGTAAAATGATTTTTAAAAATATTTTAAATAAGTTTGAATAATGTCTCCTAATTTACTTATGTAGACTTATTCTTTGTGAGAAAGAAGGGGATACGGTTTCAAATCTTATTGAAAAATTTTTTCATATTTTTTCATTTTCTTATTTATGCTACTGATGACTGCAAATCAAAGAATGTAAAAACAACTTCAGTGTTGTAATAAAGAAAAAGCAACAAAAATGAGATGAATGAAAAAGTAGTCCAAAATTATAAAAAAAAACTGCTGAGTTTTCAAAATTTCAATCTTTCTTTTTGTGTGTTCTTTTCCTCTTATAATTCTGAATAAAAGATTGTTTAACAAAATCCCTGAATTCAGTACATGTGAAAATAGAAAACAAAACAAAAACAAATAATGAAACTATTTTCTTTTTACATTCTGAAACTTTAAATCTTGCATATTCCAAATGTTTTTGTATTTGTTCTGTATTGAAAGAAGCTTAGGGTTGATAAGAATTAAACCATATCTTCAAGCTGTGCCAGTTCTTATGTATTCCAAAAGACTCTTTGCTTTTTCTTACATTTTCTTTGGTTTATATACAGACAGAATGTTTTCCACGCTCACAAGACAAGCAAGTTTGCTTTTTGTGATGGTTAAGCTACTTAGACAAAATATTTCTTTTTGGGCATTTCACTGATTTTCTATTTTTGCATCATGTCATCTTCATCCCAATGTTTTCTTGCTCTGCTTTAATAGACGTGTGAAATTGCATTTAGAATGAAGTTTTGCCAGGTCTTACTCTTTTTATCACAACTTTTCTGGTTGAATAACTTCATCTTCTAAAGCAGCTTTTGATCAGTATTTTTATGTTGAATTTTTTTTTATATAATCATATCACCCCAAGCAAGGCATTTTACTGCCACTGTTTTGCAGGGGGTTACATAGAAGGAAAGTTATGAGAAAGAGTGACAGGTTATAGGGGGTGTCAGAAAGTGGGTAAGAGAAAGATGAGAATACTGATGAGAGTGTAGTGGAGAGAAAAGGGAGCATGAGAGAGAGGATGCAGGTTAGTGAGATAGGAGATGACTATTGACTTTACATTTAAATTCTTATAATCATATCACCCCAAGCAAGGCATTTTACTGCCACTGTTTTGCAGGGGGTTACATAGGAGGAAAGTTATGAGAAAGAGTGACATGTTACAGGAAGTGTCAAGAGGTGGGTAAGAAAAAATGAGAATACTGATGAGAGTAGAGTGGACGGAGAAAGGAGCATGAAAGAGAGGATGCAGGTTAGTGAGATAAAAGATGACTATTGACTTAAAAATTCTTGGAGATTGTAGTTGTCGAGAAAGCAATTAAATGGAAGGGAATTCCACAGGCAGGAAGTGCAAGAAAAGAAGCTGCTAGAGTAGAATTTGCATTTACAATTTATTGGTTTCACAGTAAAAGGGTGGGACCTAGTTGCTAATCTTGTGGCTCAAGTAAATTCATATGTAGGAGGCACCAGTGAGCTAAGTTCATCGGAGACAGAAGGAAGCCACATTGCGCTGGTGAGAAAGTGACTGTATCTGAGCTGCCAAGTCGGGATCTATTACATTACAGATTCTTCGTTGGATTTTGTCAAGGACACCTAGGTGGATAGCAGGAGCACCCGACCAGATATGGCAGCAGTATTCAATGCATGGGTGGGTGGTAGATTTATATACATGCAGGATTGTTTCAGGTGGAAGAAAAACTATCCTCAACATTTAAATTCTGAAGCTTTTTATTGCAACTAGCTAGTTCAAATACCAAACATATTTTCAATTAACTAGTATGAAATAGAAGTATGTTATTTTAATGTTGAAGCACATTATTTAATGTTCAGAAAAAAAATCTTTTTAACATGAAAGAAATGAAGAATCAAAAAAGAACAATTTAATTTTTGGAATTGTAATAATTTTAAAGAACAATTACGTTAACCATCTCAAGCGATAATGGTCATGGTCATCAGCAAAAAGAGGAGCCCAAAATGCCACCTACAGGCCAGGGATACTAAAATCAAGCAGGTACAGAAATTTAAATAGCTGGGATGTGTTCTAACAGAGGATGGTAAGTGTGACACTGAGATCCGAAGGCATATTAGCATGGCCAAGGATGCATTCCATAAATTAAGCAGCATATTAAGGGACAGGTCTTTTGTGATATTTAACAATGTGAGAAGAGTTGGATTGATGTCCTTTCCAAGGGTATTCCTGTGGAGTGAGTGCCACTGGCTCAACTTGAATTTCATGGACCAGGCTTGCCTCCCAGAGAGTAAAACACTACACCTCCTTGGTCTCACACTTTCAGCGGACCTCAAGTGGAATGACTATATCGAATCCATTGCTAAATCCACTGCTATGAAAGTCAGTTCTCTGTGCAGGGCCTGGAGGTTTTTTCCGTCTGAATCTATCCTGCACATTTATAAATCTACCATCCGTCCGTGCATTGAATACTGTTGCCATATCTGGTCAGGTGCCCCTGCTATTCTCCTTGGGCTTCTCAACAAGGTACAGCGGAGGGTCTGTAATGTGATCGATACCGACTTAGCAGACCGCCTGCAGTCTCTCTCTCACCAGCGTGACGTGGCTTCCCTGTGTCTCTTCTATAAATACTTTCACGGCTTCTGCTCCGATGAACTTAGATCACTGGTGCCCCCTAGGTTCGAATATGCACAAGATACTAGATTAGCAACTAGATCCCACCCTTTTACAGTGAAACCGATAAAATTCAACCGCAACTTCTACTCTAACAGTTTCTTTTCTCGCACTTCCCGACTGTGGAATTTCCTTCCACATGACTGCTTCCCCGACGGCTACAATCTCTAGGAGTTTAAATGTAAGGTCAATAGACACCTCCTAACAAACTAACTCGCTTCCATTCTTCCAAACACTCTTCCCACCCACCCAACTATCTATCACCCCCCCTTCTGACATTTCCTATATCTAACCACTCTTTCTATTTACCTTCCCCTATGTAGCCCCAAGCGCAATAGTGGCAGTGGAATGCCTTGCTTGGGTTGAAATGATTAAAAAAAAAAAGTCTGCTTCCTAATTCCTTTTTCTGTGTGATAACATTATGCTTCAGTACATCTAGTACATTGTATACTCAAAAGGCAAAACATGTGACACTGAAATCCAAAGTTGAATTGAAATAGCAAGAGATGCATTAGCAACGTATTCAGGAAAATTTAATCAGAAACAAGAGTGCTCACCTGCTATCTAATATCAGTTCTTCTATATAACAGGGAATACTAGACAAACTCCTCACAGGTTAAAAAGAGACTTGAGGCAAAAAAAAAAAAATATGGTAATGTAATATTAGCTATTTTCTTATAAAGAAGCATTTTGCATTCAGTGATCAGCAGCTACTAATGCTTTTGGATAAAATTTGTAAACTGTTAAACAAGCTTTTGTAAATGAATGGTAGAATATGTAATTGCAGGGATGGTAAAAAAAAATCTTGCTCAGAGCTACAAAGAATAAGAAATTGTGAAGAGCAATAATTTCACACATACTGAAAGATAACGACACATGGTCAATATGTATTTGTCTATATTTCCTGAGATGAGGTAGTATTTAAAGTATTCAGATTATTGTCCTCATCTTTGTCGCCATTTGTATGAGGTTTCAGCTGTTGTACACTCTGGCCTTCTTCAGGCTAGGAATTTCGAACCAACCCCTTTGTTACAATCACTGGGGTATATGAACTCCATTCCTCGTGTAGTCATGAGTTATTTCCCTCTCACCCTGTAATTTACTTGCTGAGCACTGCTGTAGCCTGATAGTGAACTCACAACTCTTTGGGTCAAGTCATCAGAACTAACCAACATCTATATCCACTAGGCCATGTGTCCTGAAGAAGAACAACTGAATTTTTTGGGACTTATAAACCTAATGTTCAGTAATCCTTTTTTTACCAGAGTGGATATAGATGTTGGTTAGTTCCAGTGACTTCACCCAAAGAGTTGTGAGTTCAATACCAGGCTCCAGCAGTGGTGAACAAGTAACTTACAGGGTTATAGGGAGATAACTCATGACTATCAGAAGAGGCTCTATGCAAGGAATGAAGATCATATACCCCAGTGATTGTAATAAAGGGTTCAGTCTGAAATTCGTAACACCTGAAGAAAGACGAAGCATAAAACGGCTGAAATGTCATACAAATGGCAGCAAAGTTGAGGACAATAGTCTGAATAATGTAAACACTGTACATGGTTAATAAGTATTCAAATTAGTATCATTGAAATCTATAAGTATTCAAATTACTATAATTGATGAAGTCTATTTTATAAAGAGAGTGCTCAATATTGATAGATTCTACTTCTAGGTGATGTATGTCTTTATAATATAGATGATCAAGACTCTCTAAAATTTGCTCCTCTTTATAAAATTTGCTCCCCTTTATAACTTCTTGTATAGTTTTTCTTATTTTTTTTTTCTATCTCTTTTTTCCTTATTCAACCAACCATTTACTACTTCTTCTACAAGACTTGAAGATTTGGATTTGAGCGATAGCAATTTGACTGTAGAATTGAATGTTCTGTCTAGCCATTGGCTTCTGTGACTGAATTGGTTAGAATATCATCCATGAAAAATAATTCCCAGGATATGAAATACAAGTTTAATTCTCATTGGTAGCTACTTGATTTTTGCTTCATGCTACTTAACTGTGGAGGGTTTTTTTAACCTTGACTGTTGTGATAAAATAGCTACTTATTAGAAACTTGTGATAAAAAAAACAAAGTAACTAAAAAAGATAAAAAAAATTGACAAGCAACTGACTTCACATCAGTGTTAAAAATAACAGCATTTTAAATCTGTCAATTGTTGCGACCTGTTCTTGCTTTCCAAGTGACTGTTTTTTCCTTTCCTTTTATGATAACTGCTATTCTCAGATGTATGGCTTAGTGGACAGTGTTAAGGTACAAGCATGATGAGGATAGGACAGTAAGGTTTGTATATCATATCACACTGAGTTGAAAAAAATTGATTTTATATATTGAGTTTTTAATGACATGACGAAAAGAAAATATATTCATCAAGTGCATTCTTTTCTGTTCATAAACATTTACTCCCACACGACACCCCCCCAAAAAAAAACAAGAGAATCATGTTTTTTATGAAGAAAGAGAAAGGTGTGTATAAGAAAAAAATGGTTTGTATAGCCTTAAATTATTTTTCATTTTTATCAATGAACATAAATATATATATATATATATATATATATATATATATATAGTGAACAAACCAAATGTTTAAACTTATTTTCCCAATGCTTGTCAATGGATTAGATAATTGATATAATTTTAGCAAAATTCTGAGTTGAGATGATAAGTTTGGGTATTTTGTTTTTTTTATTTGGCAGTTTTTTAATGAGAAGCACTTTATTTATTAAACTGATTGACTTAGAAGTGTTGTCCTCTGGAAATATACTAATACAAGGCCTAAGAGGCACTGAAGTTTACTGTGTGTTGTATAAGTGTAACAAAATGCTTGTAGTGTAGTTAATGAGAGTTATGTAGGAAGGATAACACTTAACCCTATACTCAAAAATGTCATTATATATATATATATATATATATATATATAAAATGACATTTTTGAGTATAGGGTTAAGTGTTATCCTTCCTACATATATAATATATATATATATATATATATTTTATAATAGTGTTGCCCCAAGCAAGGCATTTTACTGCCACTGTTGAGCAGGGGGTTACAGAGGAGGTAAGTTATGAGAAAGAATGACAGGTTACAGGGGGTGTCAGGAAGAGGGTAGGAGAAGGATGAGAATACTGATGAAAGTGGAGTGGATGAAAAAAGGAGCATGAGAGAGAGGATGCAACTTAGTGAGATAGGAGATGATTATTGACTTTACATTTGAATTCTTGAAGATTGAAGCTGTTGGAAAGCAAGTAAACGGAAGTGAATTCCACAGGCGGGAAGTGTGAGAGAAGAAGCTGATTGTGTAGAATTTGTATTTACAATTTATTGGTTTCACAGTAAAAAGGTGGGTCCTCTTTGCTAGTCTTGTGGCTCAAGCAAATTCATGTATGGGAGATACCAGTGAGCTAAGTTCATCTGATATATATATATATATATATATAAATTGTGTATTTGGGCAAAAATCTCTCTTTTATGTAGGTTTCATTAAAAATGACAGACAAGGTATCATCAATAAGTTTTTTATATAATTATTCATGTGTTCTTATGATTATTTTTTTTTCAGAACTCAAATTATATAAGAATTGTCCAAAGGTTTTGTATTTTCTAGAATTTATTTTTTCAGATGTAAAAATTTCAGATCATGGAAAATAAATAAATAAAAACATGTTAATTTCATTCAGAATATTCGTAAAACGTTTTTTAACTGAGATGGAATATGTTAGGTGAAGGAAACATTGTGTAACCGTATTAGCCGAAAGTGTCACAAATTTAAGAATCCCTACACGCAATATAAACACACAGAATAAAGAATACATACATCAAATCACACAAACATACAAAACATCATATATATATAAGTTATCCACATACAAGCCCATTTCACTGTATCACAGCTCATCAGTGTGGCTAGACATATCCACTTGCTTCTGGCCGGGATTGAAACTCGACTGATTTGGTGTCAGTCAAAGTCTCTACTCCGACTGCCACTATATATATATATATAAAAATTAAGTATACGTATATAAGTGTGTGTATGTAATTGAATGTGTGTGTGTGTGTGTGTGTGTGTGTGTGTGTAGATATGTATTCATAATTGAAGAAATGTGTGTGTGGGAGTATGTGTGTACACATATATGTATGTATATTTGTAAATGAAATTTTTTTTTTTTTTATTATACCTAGCGGTATATTTATTTAGTTTAAATTAAATGACCTAATTTTTTTAAAAAATTATTTTAAATCATATCTTTTTATTCCCTTTAAAAATAATTATACCTTTTTAAGTAAAAGGCCTTTTTCTAATACTTCAATGTTTTTGGGAAGTTAGGTTTTTGAATATGTCCAGTGTCTGTAATATATAAAAAAATTTTTCTTTCTTTTCTTTTTTCCCTCCCTTCCTTTATTTCTCTTACCTCTCATCTTTTTTCCGTTTTGCTTAACCTAATATCAATTCAACACGCCGTCTGTTCCTTTTACATTACAATTCTCTTTCCTTTTTGGTGAACCCAGACGATGCCAATTTTTCTTTTCTTGTTTATTTTATTTTATTTTAATTTATCTTTTTTTTTTCTTTCTTTTTAATTTTTTTGCAAAAAAAAAGGAAAAATAGACTGATTTTTTTTCTCCAGTTTTTGAAAGGATTTTTTTGTTGCTGAGGTGATGTGTTATCCTCTGTGGAGATTTCATATCAAAATGGTCATTCAACATCCTTGAATTATTCCTATTTTAATTTATATTTGCTCTGTAATATTTTATTACATGGAGCTCTCTTCCTGTATCATTTTTTAATATTAAAATAAAATTTTAATATTAATTAGGATCGGGTTTTTGGAATTTACCTTCCTGCTTTTTCCGCTTGGATTAAAGTATCTGAATAAATAAATAAATATATATATATAAACATGATCAGAGCAGAGAAGGTTGTCACTTAACTGAGTAGTCATGCCAACTTTGAAGTTTCATGAGGGATCAGTTAGGATGTTTTCCTTCATCTTGACTGAATAAATGCAAACCCCAAAATATCACATATAAATGAAAATATAAATAGACAAACATTCAAGCATAACAAAAATCAGAAAATAATATAACAAACACCAAACAGAAAACACACACACAAATACATACAAGAACTTTTAACTATACCCTAAAGAACCCTTTAATTGGTCACATATACTAACATGATAAGAAAAAGGTTAATTTAACACAAGAAAAAAAGAGGTCAACTTAAAATAACAAGAAGAAACCAACTCCTTAAATAGCAATTAAGTGGACACTCATTCAAGTGCACAATAAAAAGCAATAAAAAAAAAACTACCTTCACAATAAAAGGAAAATAATACAACAAATGCAACCAAAAACAATTAACTACCTGTGAACCACTTACATACCAAAATATCAAATGATACTAAGCTCTCTATAAATAAGAAAAAAACAAGACTCAACAGCAGAATGAAAATTTAGCTCTGAGGATTGAAGAAATCATAATGTTGCCCTCACGAAACTTCAAAGTTGGCATGACCCTGCTCAGTTAAGTGACAACAATCTCTGCATCAGTTCTATTACTGATCTATCTCTATTCTGATGTCAAGCACTTTACAACAAAAAACCTGCTTGCCAAAATACCCTTTTATCAGGAGACCACTGACAAAACAACAATCTTGGCACAAAGCATTATCACAACTAAATACTATATAAACACACATATATATATATATATATATATATATATATATATATATTTTTTTTTTTTTAATCACATCACCCCAAGCAAGGCGGTAAGGCCGCTGGTGTGCAGGGGACTACGTAAGAGTGAATAGATTGGAAAAGAGAAAGCCGGAAACCACATCCTAAACAGGGAACAAGGGATGAGCCTCTACACCTGTTCAATATACATGGGTGGAGTGTGAACCAGGCGGTAGTTCAGTCTATCCACTCCAATTGAAAACAAATTAACAAAAGAGAAAAGTGGAAAGATTGGAAAAGAGAAAGCCGGAAACCACATCCTAAACAGGGAACAAGGGATGAGCCTCTACACCTGTTCAATATGACAGACACACAGTATACAAAGGTGGTTAAATAAGCTTTAGTTTGATATGAGCTGAATTATGATTTTGAAAGTTTCACTGTATCATGTCCCCCTCTGTATGATTAATATTGACTACTGAATCAGGTGCATTGACAAGGAAGGAGATTATACTAAAAATTATATATTTGCTGTATAAAATAAACGTCCATCATGTGGTTATAATGTCTAAACACACACAATATAATTGATAAATTAAATGAAGTCAGTAAGTATTCAAATTAGTATCATTGACAAATTGTATGATATAAAGGGAGTGCTCAATATTGATAGATTCTACTTCTTAGTGATGTATTCCTTCATGATGTGGATAATCAAGGCTCTCTACAATTTCCCCTCCTTTGTAACTCTTAGAAAAGTTTGTTTTTATTTTTGCTATCTTTCTTAATCCCTGTTCTGACAACCATTTACACAAGCTTGTTAGGTAGGTTATAAGCTGCTTTCTTTTATCCCACTTGCTTTTTATATTTTAGCAGCTGCTTCCCCAGAATTATTACATTATGGGTCAGGCTTCTCCAGTCACTATGATCTTGACCTATTTAAGTCTACAATCTGTTGTTATCTATCCTACATATAACTTCATAAGATGTACTTCTTATTCCCTTCCTTTACATCTTCATAACAAAATGTTCAGTGACTCCCTAGCTTGAGTGGCTCTTGGATTTTCTATTGGTTGAACAATAGTATAAAACACATGTAATTTATATATGTATATTATTCTTGTATCAAAGGTGAATCTATGTATTTATGTTACTTATGTATTGAATGCTTTCTCTGTTGGCGTTGCTTACATATCGTAAAAATACATTACATGCTAT
Organism: Ascarosepion bandense; assembly: GCA_037127315.1. NCBI lineage: Eukaryota > Metazoa > Mollusca > Cephalopoda > Sepiida > Sepiidae > Ascarosepion > Ascarosepion bandense. The sequence goes on from JBBBDQ010000216.1 coordinate 824,578, forward strand.
GAAATCGACCTTTCTCTGACATTGTGCTATTGGCCTGGAGGGTGAATATCTGACTGCTGCCAAATCAGTTGGGTTTCAGTCCCAGCTTGAGGCAAAATGGTTAATCTAGTCATACTGAAGAGCTGTGATACAGCGAAACAGGCTTGTCTGCAGATGATTTATATAGATATAGATATATTGGAAAACCAAGAATACATATATATATATATATACTCTCACACCCTGATTGAGCACTCTGGAAGAATGGTAGACTTTGAAAAACAGTAGCTACTCTGGCATCTACGCATCGTTCATTCAGCAATGAATTAGAACACTCTCAGCTAGTGGGCATGTATAATGATAATATACACACTAAAAAGTTTGCCTCCTTCTACTGAGCGCCCGTAGCTCAGAGGTAGAATTGCTGACTGACGCCAGTTCGGTCGGATTTCAATCCTGGGTAAAAAGCAATCGGCTGTCTAACCATACTGATGAGCTGTGATACAGCGAAACAGATGTCTGCGGATATATATATATATATATATATATATATATATATATACACACACACACACAGAAATAACAAATACACTTAAATAAATTTGACGTCATAATGTAAGACCTTAGGATCCTTTCAGCCAACACATTATCAAAGGTGCTCGTTGATGGTATTGTTAATGATAGACAGGACACGAAAATTACTTACAGAAGGGAAAGTTGGAACTCATTTAAAAACATAATTTTAATAAAAAAAATAATTAAAATGTAAGTGGAGGGTGTAAACACAGTTCCACAAGAGCAATAGAATGGAAAAAGAAAAACTCCCTCCAACAATCGCAAGGAGCGAAAAAAAATGCTCTTTCTGTCTGCACAGACTAGGCTGGTGGATTTTCAAATAAACAGTTTCCAAAACACATATATGATGGGCCAAGCAGATGCAGTGCAAGACAGAAAACCATGTGTCCTCATACCTAGAGGCACAGTCTTGATTATCAAGTAAGTGTAATCCGATGGCCGAATCATGGACAGCCTGAGTGGTTAATATATATATATATATATATATATATATATATATTTATAAATCATCTGCACAACAACATCAACATTGCCTGATGATGAGAACCTATCTTGAAACATAGAAATTTCCATGTCACAATGTAAAATTGATACATAACTATATAATTGTATTAAGCTCTATAATACTCATATTGAGCAATGTTTATAATAAAATAAATGCCAGAGTACTCAACCTTGAGTCCTCTTCACTTGGAATTATATATATATATATATGTGTGTGTGTCTGTGCTGAGATCAAATTCCAGTTGAATTTGTTGCATTCACTTACTCGCAAATACCCTTGGGAAAGGGATTAATCCATCTCTTTCCTCCAGCTATAGCTTTAATAGCAGGACAGATTGGAATCTGTAGATTTGGTTGTCAACCTGTCTACTGCAGAAAGTAATGGCAACCTACTGTGGGAAAATTACTACTCAGTCAGTCATGTCTCTTTTGAGACATGATTGCCCAAGCATGTATCATGTATGCCACTTAACTGATTGACTGATATATAGATACAGTTGGTACATGACCAGCTGTTTAGAATGTTCCAAACGCAAATCTCATCATTTTCAATTTGTCAAAGAGGTGCCTTTCTCATAATATTAGTGTGAGAAGGCATTCTCTGCATGCAATAACTTCTTAAAAAAACAAATGTAAAAACTGTTTCGAGATACTTGAGAAGAGCAAAATAATTCACCAACCTTTAACCCAGACAATTTTGCCTATAGACAAACTATACACTCAGTTTTCAACTATGTTTCATGAATTATAAAAATTAAAACTTCCTGAAATATTATTGAATAAAAATCTGATTTTTAGTATTAAATGACCCATGATATGCTGGTAAAACAAACAAACTAAATCAAAGCAAACCAGCATGCAGCACTTTTTGGAAATGCCTGAGACCCTTACTACGAGTTGACCCTTGCCTTGCAAATAAAATTTGAGTCAATGAAACTTTATGGATATTGTTGATGGTTGTGCTGGCATGATATCACAAGTCATCGTGACTGAGGGTTTTTGCATGATGGCCTTGTTCAACTACTGAACACACTATATAACACATCATGTTCCAGAAACTGTGACTAAGCATAGTTGCAGTATAAATCAGTGGTTGAGTCTGTTGGTATTAAAACACGCACACACATGCATGTGTCTGAGCAGGGACCTGCAGCAGAAAATAGCTAGCCACCTTAGTAGATGGCTATATATAGAAATAAGAATTCAGGCATTGCTTATATATATGAGTTTGAGTCAATAGTAATTTCCGTTTTGTGGAACTAATTGTAATGACGAATATATCATTTTGACTATTAATTCTACATGGCAATTAAAAATAAATTTGGACTCTTAACATACTTTAGTTTTTACCTAGTAGTGGCAGCATCAGTCAGTCAGTTAAGTGCCATACATGATACACACTTGAACAATCATGTCTCAAAAGAGACATGACTGATTGGGTAGAAGATTATCCTGCAGTAGATTGCCATTACTTTCTGCAGTAGACTGGTTGCCAGCCAAGGCTATAAAACCCGATCTGTCTTGTTATTTAACCAATAACTGATGGGAAGAGATGGATTAATACCCTTTCCAAGGGAATTTACATGTAAGTGAATGCAAGGAATTCAACTGGAATTCAAACTTGGCTCCCCAATTTCTCATTCCAAGTTGATATCCACTGTACCACGACACACATCCTTGGCAGCATACACAGTGGATTAAAAGAAATGCTGTTCTCTTCTCTGACAGTATGTAACTGCAGACATAAAGATTAACTCAAAAAAAGAATTTTGGAACATGCATACACACTTTCACTTTATCTCTCATATCTATCTATCTATCTATATATATCGTGTTAAATTATAATGATGCTTACTGTAAAAAAAAATTTTTTTTTCCAGTAATTTACTGATAGAAAGACATTTTGGTCAAGCAGGTTTTTTTTCTTTTTGTCATAAAGTGCTCGATATCAAGATAGTGATAAACTGTTAATAGAGTTAATGTTTTTTTTTAATTGTATCACCCCGAGCAAGGCGGTATCACCACTGATGTGCAGGGGGCTACGTAATAGTGAAAAGATTGGAAAAGAGAAAGCCGGAAACCACATCCTAAACAGGGAACAAGGGATGAGCCTTTAAACCTGTTCAATGGATGTGGGTAGAGTGCGAACCGGGCGATAGATAGATCTATCTACTCCAATTGAAAGAAAAAACAAAGTGAGAAGATTGGAAAAGAAAAAGCCGAAAACCACATCCTAAACAGGGAGCAAGGGATGAGCCTCTACACCTGTTCTATAGATGTGGGTGGAGTGTGAACCGGGCGGTAGATAGTGGAGAAATTTGTTACTTAACTGAGTAGAGTCATTTCATTCCTGCCGACTTTGAAGTTTTGTGAAGGCATTATTGTCGTGTCTTTACTTTCTAGGATTTTTTCTGTCGATACCTTCACAAAACTTCAAAGTTGGCATGACTGAAATAACATTGCTCAATTAAGGGACAAGCATCTCCATATTAATTATATATTAATATATTATACTTTATATATTATACTTTATATATTTATATATTATACTTTATATATTATACTTTATATATTATACTTTATATATTTATACTTTATATATTTATATATTATACTTTATATATTATACTTTATATATTTATATATTATACTTTATACTTTATATATTAATTATATATATAAAATATAAAAAATAAAAATTTTTAAATTTTTTTTAAAAACATTGATGTCAGCAGTTTTCTTTTGTTTCTTACTTCCGAGTCAACCACCCCTTTGCCTTTTTTTTCTTTCTGTTCCCCCTCCCACTTCTAGCCCTCTGACATGGCTAATTTTTATTTTTAAACTCTTAACTCTTGTATGGGATAGGAGTAAGTCTTTTAATATGAAACAGAGGTATCTGTCTGTTTTCCCCTTCTTACTTCCTTACATACAAAAATTGTTCATCCCACCCCATTTTATTTTCCTGTGTATGGAGAATTTTTAGGGGCTTCTACCTATAAAAAATCTTTTAACACATTTGAGTTTGAATTAATAAAGTTTTGGTTTCAGCCGTTGCTGAAGAAACGAGGAATTTCTCTTAGAAATGGCTATCCAACGGATTTAAATATTGAAATTTTTAAAAAAATTTTTTTTTTATATTTGGCTCTGTAATATTTGCATCGAGCTCTCCACCTTGATCAATTTTAATATTAATGAAATTAATATTAATAGGATCGGGTTTTTAGAATTTATCTATCTGATCATCCTTTTGGATTTAAAAAATATATAAGGTTAAAGTATAATTGATGCTATATTGCAGCAGTGGTTTTATTTTTATTTTTATTGTGTTGAGTTACAAATAACTTTTGTTTTGTTAAATGACTTGTATTAATATATATATTCTCCTAACAAGTAATCTTAACTGGCAGTTAAGAATATGTCTGGACTGGAGTACACTATCATACCTTAGTTTTTGAATGACAATGGCAGCATACACAGTGGATTAAAGGAAAAATGCTGTTCTCTTCCATGACAGTATGTGTGTGCATGTAGGAAGATTAACACGGGAAAAAAGATTTTGGAACTCATTTGGTATGTTTTACTTCAGCTGCCATATTCTGCTCATCTTGTACCAACTGGTTGTTATTATTTGGTCATTACAGAACACTTTGGGAAAACTTCCTTTAATGAAAACCAAATTCAAGAGTTCATTTAAATCTTTCCACATTGAAACTAGTTGAATCTTACCTTAAGCATATTGTGGAGCTGCTTGGAAAGAAGCAACAAATCATTGTGGATAATAAGTTGGTCAGCCACTAGGTTGATGGCAACCTGAAGGCTCCCTTTTCTTTTGCAGTTACCTTGCATTAGAGGTGGGCGCAACTTCTATCCCTGGATTTCTCCACTTACCCTTGATTGTTTTCTTTGTTGCTGAGTGCTTAGCAGAGAGGTATCAAGTACCATTTTAAAAGTCTTTGGTAGGACCCAGCTGGAAATCAAACCCGCAACCTTCTGCACTATCAGTGAACGCTCTAATATTGTGCTACAGCTAGTGTAATGAACACATAATTAAACAACAATGAAATTGTATTTTTGGTAGAATAAAGCTGGTAATCAAAAACAGAGATCGTTTATTAATCTAAGCAATTGATGTCTGAAAATTATATACACATCTTTATGCTTCGTGCTATATACATATCTTTATGCTACATGTTGTATATGTCTTGTACTACATGTTATACATATGTCTTTGTGCTACATGTTATGAGCATACCTTGTACTACATATTATATGCACGTCTTTGTGCTACATGTTATATGCATGTCTTTATGTTACATTCTATATACATGTCTATGTGCTACATGTTATATACACAGCATTGTGCTATATGCTATATATATGTTATCGTAGTCGGCAAATTTAATACTGATATCTTAGAATTTTTTTTATTTTCTTCTCTCAGCAGATTCGGCTGTAACAGGCTTGTGGATTTTACTGTTGACTGACTAAGTGGCCAGCATTTTACTCATTGAATTGATTTTACATGAAAACTGAAGTAAGTAAAGTTTTTACCTTCTTTCATACTCTTTTTCTTCTACAGTTTTCTTTTTTTTTTTATGATTTTTGTTTCATATTTTATTCCTTCATATTTTTTCCTATTCCAGTGGGAAATAAACCATCTGTCCGTTTGCATGACATTTTTTTCTCCTTTATTCAGTATTACTTATTTTCAATATCCAGTGATTTGCTTCTTCTTTGTTGTCATGTCTTTCATTTCGGTTTTTGTAAATCAAATAAGAGACATTTTGCAGAACAGCATCTTCTTTAAAGATGTTTTGTTTCCTTTTTTTCCCCTCTCTGTCTCTTTCGCTCTTTCCACAACCATTATTGCCATCATCAGCATTTTTGGTTCAGTTATGCCAAATTAAAGCAGATGACAGTTTCATTGTATAAGCATTTTTTTTTTCTAGAATTTAAACTTTAACTACAAAATAAAGAATGCTGTAAATGTAATATGGTATTGTAGATTTGTTAAATGCTTCTCTTGTGACCAAAATAAGTGTCACAAGAAAATATTAGAAATAAATTAATTCTGAAAATATTTTGTCATTAAATATTCTATCAGAATTTGCCATTTCTGTAGCTGTAGTTTTGAATGAATATCATAATAATGGATATTTATATTTTAGATGGTTGCTTGTTTTTAGAATCCAGATTTCAGTGATAAATTTTGCTAAACAATGATTATTTTTCATGTGAATAGCCAATATCAATTTTAATATGGAAATAAAGAATAACTCTAATTCTTCTGATTGAAGAATCGGTGAGCCAACTTTGTCAGAATAGAAATTGTTGGCAAAATTAAAACGGAGAAGTTGCTAAGAAAAATATTTAATGACGACTGAAGTTAAGAAAAAAAAATTTCATATGTTACCTATGTTGGGTGGTAGTGTTCCCAAAAAGCTCCAATTTAAACTTCGACTACCTCTGTCTGCACAGGGTAGGACGTTGTATATTAACAACAGTCCGAACAATTTAAATAGTGTAATATATATTAATAGTGTTATATTTAATATATTTTAATATTGTAAAATATATATATATATATATATATATATATATATTAATGCAGGTTTGATTGAATAATATAAACAAGTTCTGTCTATTAATTTTGTGTAGGATCCGTTCATACCGTCTGATATACTTGATGGTGATATCGTTGAAAGACAACAAGAAATCACAGTAATTGTTGATTTTTTTTTTTTATCGGGTCTAAGCTTTCGGCTCACATAAGCCATTATCAAAGAGTAAATATTAACACACAGTAAACATAGAACATTTAAGCTATTAACAATAAAGAGAATTAAATTGAAAATATATATATAAGAACAGTTTTACAAAAACCTATGGCAAAGTAGAATATACTTTTCATGTGACATGTTTCATCCTTTAGGACTTCATCAGACTAAAGTAAGATGTGATTACATGTCTACTTTAAATTTAAAAAAAAATCCAAGCTTAAAATTTCAGTATCCCCTTCTCTTTCATGTGCATGTGCAATCACTTCAACATAAGTATCACTTTACTTTGATGAAATCCTAAAGAACAAAATGTGTCAACCAAAATATATTTGTTTACTGTTATATATATATATATATATATATATATATATATATGCATGTTAGTCTTCATCATTTTGACAGTCAAAGGGTGGGGGCCTATATTCCAGTCTTGTAGAACACATAAATACATGTGATCAGGGAACCCTGGAAAAAAGCTTGTTGGAGCAGTTGTCATGAAAATACTTACAGAAATGACAGAGGGAAATCACGTCAGGTTGGTGAAAAAGTTTATTGAAGGAATTTTTTTTTTTTTTAATCATTTCACCCTAAGCAAGGCATTCCACTGCCACTATTGCGTAGGGGGTTACATAGGGGAAGGTGATGAGAGAGTGACTAGATATAAAAAAAAATGTCAGAAGCAAGCTGATAGACAGGTAAGAATGTACATAGGAAGAGTGTTTGAGAAAATGGGTGCGAGTTAGTGTGTTAGGAGATGTCTACTGACCTTACATTTAAACTCCTGGAGATTGTAGCTGTCAGGGAAGCAAGTATGTGTTAAAGCAGTGAATCATAAGAAGGTAATTAAATAAAACAGTAATCTTGAAATTACTTTGACTTCATATTCAGCCTGAGAATCTTTAAACAAGCCTTTTAAATAAAGGAAAAAAAAGACAAAATCAAAAATGACATGAGGTAACTACAACCACAGGAGTTGGTAATCAAAAAAGAAAAACAGGCAGAAAAGAGAAAAAATAAATTAAATGATGAAATTATATATTGTAACTATTTACACTATTGACATTGTTCAGGTCCTCATCTCTGTTGCCATATTTCTGACATTTCAGCCTTTGTACACAACAGTCTTCTTCAGTTGATATTAGGTTCTGGGTATGGTGGTTAGCTGCATCCGGCAACAAGGCCTCTAATTGGGAGGTTGTGTTAGGGCCCCAGCTATGGGCAAATGGTTAACTCCCCAAACTGGGTTCAAAACAGCATGAAAGTGTGAAAACAGACTTTTACATACATAAAAATAAACTTTTACAACAAAAAATACATTTTGGGAGGGAAAATATTACCAACAATACATTTTTGAAGGAAAAAGAATTTTTACCATAACACATTTTTGAAGAAAAAAAATTATTACCAGCAATACACTTTTGAATACAAAACAAAAAGACATCTTCAATTTTCTACAATAAAAAAATAAAATAAAATAAATTTTTCATCAAAATCTGACTAAATCAATCTTCAGTCAGTCAGTTAAGTGCCATATTTGGGTGATCAAGTCTTGAAAGAGACATGACTGACCGAGCAAAAGATTATCCGACAGTAGGTTGCCCTTGCTTTCTACAGTAGACTGGTTGCCAGCCAAAGCTATAGAACCTAATCTGTCCTGTTATTTAACCCATAACTGGAGGGAAGAGATGGATTAATACCTTTCCCAAGGGTATTTGTGTGCAAGTAAATGCAAGGAATTCAACTGGAATTCAAACTTGGCTCCTTGATATCCACTACACCACAAACCAAACATTAGAAAAAATACCTTAAAAACCCTACCTTTTTGGCATTAAATAACCCACAGAGGTTGATATGCCATTAAACAAAACTCAAACTCAGTTGATATTAGTTGGAATTTTCAACCAAACCCTTTATTTAGTCCATTGGGTTCGATTGTTTTTGTCCCACATGCCTTTCAGATATATCAGTTTCAGTTAATTCCCAAGATAACTCAAATCTCCAAGTTTTTTTTTTTTTAATCCAGCCCTGTGGATAAAAGCATTGGTTGAGTCATCAAAAAGTAATTTGATCAAAAGATTTGTCTATATTTCTGAGAAGAGGTAGTATTTATAGTATTTACATTATTCAGACTGTTGTCCTCATCTTTGTTGCCATTTGTATGATGTTTCAGCCGTTATCTACTCCGGCCTTCTTCTGGTGCTAGGAATTTTGAACCAAACCCTTTATTACAATCACTGGGGTATATGAACTTCATTCCTTGCATAGTAGTGCCTCTTCTGGTAGTCATGAGTTATCTCCAAAGAGATGTGAGTTCATTACCAGGCTACAGCATGTAACTTACAGGGTTAGAGGGAAATAACTCATGGCTACCAGAAGAGGCACTACTAAGCAAGGAATAGAGATCATATACCCCAGGGATTGTAATAAAGGTTTCAGTTCAAAATTCCGAGCACCTGAAGAAGGCAAGAGCATACAATGGCTGAAACATCATACAGATGGCAACAAAGATGAGGACAACAGTCCAAATAATGTAAATACTGTTGAGCAAAGGAGTTTAAAACCCGGCAACTGCAGAAGGAGCAAGAACTTGGAGAGTTGAGTTATCATGACGAATTAACTGAAAGGGATGGCACTGGGAACTAGAATAATCTACCCCCATAGATTAAATAAAGTGTTCAGTTTGAAATTCCAATGAATCTCACCTGAAGGAAGCCAGAGTGTACAACAGCCAAATTGTTGTGAATATAGCAATAAAAATGAGGACAACAATCTGAACAATGCAAATAGTGTAAATTGTTTATACATATTTACATTTTTTTTAATGTAATTATTACTTTATTTCATTTTGTTAAATTAATTATGAATTTAATCATTTTCAGTAGTAGGAAGTTTACAATTCTTATAATCATGTATGTTGGCTTGGGAAAAGAGTTTATCTTTTAGAAAAGGAGATATTTTTTTCTTTTTATGGTCATGAATATTGGTTATATATAACTGGAGGGAAGAGATGGATTTATACCTTTCCCAAGGGTATTTGTGTGTAAGTGAAGGGTATCTTTGCATTCACTTACGCACAAATACCCTTGCAAAAGGTATTAATCTGTCTCTTCCCTCCAGTTATGAGTTAAATAATAGGACAGATTGGAATCTGTAGCCTTGGCTGGCAACCAGTCTACTGCAGAAAGCAATAGCAACCTACTGTGGGATAATCTTCTGCCCAGTCAGTCTTGTCTCTTTCGAGACATGATCACCCAAAGCGTGTATCATGTATGGCACTCAGCTGATATTGGCTTGAGAAAGGAGTTTATCTTTTAGTAAAGAAGATATTGCTTTTTATTGTCATGTATGTTTTCTTGGGAAAGTGGTTTATCTTTTAGGAAAGGAAATATTTTAAAAATTTGACATTCACAGTTCATCTGAGGAAATTTATGAGTATTCTCAAATTTAAAAATATTGAAAATTCAAAGATATTTTTTAATTCTATTTATAAATACTTGTTGAAAAAAAAAATGAAATCCTTACATGTGCCTCGATAAAGCTGCTCAGAGGACGAAAAGATTTTTTTTGTCTTTATTCATGTCTTTTCACAGACACATTTTTATTTTTATCTGAATTTTTACATGCGCACACCGACACAAATGTATTAGTCAGTTACGTGTTATACATGAAACACCCTTCAGCGATCATGTCTCTTTTGATTCATGACTGACTAGGCAAACGATTTTCTCACAGTAGATTGCCATTTCCTTCGTTCCTACTTATTATAATGTTATAAAATATATAAAAAATTTTACTACTTATTTATATAAACAAGAAAACCTTATCCATTTATTTGCTAATATATATTAGGAAAACAATACAAAGTTCAGATATTTTGCTATATACCTCATACTAATAGCAGTCATAGAAACTGCTATTTACTGATGAATTTTATTTTGTTCACTTTGAATCTCCCTTGACAAGATTTCATTGTTAAGTATGGCTGCAGAGAGCAGAATAGTAGGTCTGGCATGTATCCAAGTTTGCATGCCGTTTGTTTTCTTTTTCATTCTATCTGCAAAGTTTCTCTGAGAGATGGTCTTTCATGCCTGCAGGCTGTGTTGTCCATTCAACAACTACTTAGGAACCTCTGCAGATAATCACCATTCCTTGTCAGACTAGCCTGTTGCTGATATTAACTGCTACCAGAACCGCTCTCTCGAATACACCTGTCTGCCTATCGCATCCGCTCACTTGTCTCCTCTGCAACAATGGCTTCTTTGCCATGATAAGAAATTTCTGGTGGGTTCATTTTGACCTAAGAAAATAACAAGCAGAAAATTGGAATCTTCGCTGATGTCTCCAAATTTTGATATTTATCTAAACATACTCTTAGTATAATTCAGTTTGCAAAGAATCCAATTTGGTCCTGTCTCTGAAATAAAAGTTTGCAAAGACCAGTGTAGAACTTTTTTTATCATTTCACCTTAAGCAAGGCTATAAAGCCACTAAGATGCAAGGGGATACTGAGTGTGAAAGAATATTATAGAAATAAAACCATAAGTAAAAAGAACAATAAAAGAACAGGAATTAAAACATTAATGATTTACATTGAATTTAAATCTTTGATGATCAAATTTGCCTAGAAAGTCAGAAACTGGAAGAGAGTTCCATAATTGAGAAGTGTGATAGAAGAAACTGTTAGCATAGAACTTACGGTTACATCTCGCCATTTCAACTGTAAAATGATGAGAGTCTGTTACTGTGCTTAAATTCATAAAGTTTAAGTATTAAACAGGAAATCTCAACAAAATAATCACCATGAAAATATTTTTAGAAAAAGCACAAAGAAACTACATTTTAAATGTGGGCAAGTGACTAAATCTGAGATGCCAAGTCAGTACCAATAATGTTGCAGATTTTTTTTTGGATGTTATCAAGAATCTTTAAATATATACCATAAGCACCAGAATCTCTAAATACTTCACAGAAGTTTTAGAAAAACTCATCAAAATACTTACCATGAAAATATTTCTAGAAAAGGCACAGAGAAGCTATGTTACAATGACAAGAAAGTGACTAAAGTTGAATTGCCAGGTCAGTACCAAAGTATTTTATCAAGAATCTCTAAATACATTGCAGAAGCACTAGACAAAAAAAATGACTTAAAAGAAAAAGAAGAATTACAAATCTCTGAATTTAAACTTTGCTTCTTAACGATAAAGCGTAAAATTAAAATGTAAATCATGTTTAAAAGCGTACAGTTTAAATCTTTAACAGCAGCAACAAAAACATTACAGTACAAGTGTTTGAATATTTATTTTTAGTAGTTTTCATGGAAAGAAAATCAAATAAGATAAAATAAAACACTGGAAATGGAAATAGAATTGCACAGAATCAAATTTATTTTTGAAATGAAAATTTATTGATGCAGCATGTCTGGGAAGAAAGCATTGTACATTGCAATAAGTTTTCGCTCATTGCAAAACACAGATCACTTCATTGGTTAAAACCTATTCAGTAAATGTAAGCATCATGAAAAAAAGAGATATAATGAAATTATCAAATATAAAAAAAAAAAGAGAAAAGAAATAAAAAGCATGAGAAATTGAAACATTGCTCATTCAAAGTAGGTTATGTTCAGCAATTTTCAATCAATAAACAGAATGTTTTAATGTTTTTAATGTTATAATGTTAATAATACATATAATATGAATTATGATTTAATTATAATTTAATCATAAATTATATAATAGATATAATATGTTTTATAATACATATAATTTTATAATGTTTAATGTTATAATATTTTATAATACGTATAATATAATATGAATTTAATTATAATTTATATAATATGTTTTATAATACTTATAATATGAATTGAGTTATGATTTAATTATAAATCATATGAAACATATATGTTTTATAATACATATAATATAATATGAATTTAATTATGATTTAATTATAATTTAATTATAAATCATATGAAACATATGTTTTATAATACATATAATATAATATGAATTTAATTATGATTTAATTATAATTTAATTATAAATCATATGAAACATATGTTTTATAATACATATAATATAATATGAATTTAATTATGATTTAATTATAATTTTATTATGAATTATATATGTTTTATAATACATATAATTTTATAATGTTTAATCCTTTGCCATTGTGGTGTAATGGATATTAGCTCAGAATTAGAAATCAGTAGAGCAGAGTTCAAACTTAAGTTGAATTCATTGCATTCACTTGCACGTAAATACCCTTATGAAACATATGAATTTATCTCTTCTCCATACAGATATGGATTAAATAGCAGGACCAACTGGATTCTATAGCCTTAGTTAGCAACCAGTCTACCTCAAAAAGACATGGCAATGTACTGTGGGAAAATCTTCTGTGTAGTCAGCCATGTATCAAAAGAGCCATCATTGCCCAAACGTGTGCCCCATGTGACACTTTACTGTCTGATCTGGATAAAACAATTGAATAGCAGGACAGATTGGGTTCTACAGCCTTGGTTAGCAACCAGTCTACTGCAGAAAGAAATAGCAACTTAGTCTTCTGTGTAGTCAATCATGGATTGAGAGAAACATGATTGCCCAAGTGTGTATCACATATGACACTTAACTGACTGATCTGGATAAAAGAATTGAATAGCAGGACAGATTGGGTTCTATAGCCTTGGTTAGCAACCAGTCTACTGTAGAAAGAAATGACAACCTACTGCGGCGAAAATCTTCTGCCTAGTCAGTCATGGATCAAAAGAAACATGATCGCCCAAGTGTATATCGCATATGTCATTTAACTGACTTTCTATCATTGTATAATGTCGTTAATAAGTCATCTTATATACATCTTTGTTGTTGTTATCACAATGTTTCAACCTTCCTCAAGTGTATATCAGTCTGGGTAATCTTCAGGGAATTGCTGATATCAACCCTTTATTTAATTTACTCCAATAGATTTTTCTTATTCTACTGCTCATGTCTGTAGAATTTGGTTGGAAAAAACAGACCATTACTATTCTGTAGGTTCTGATTGGCTGCTGACTTTGATGTGAATGCTGTGATGAATAAATATCTATCATTGAACCGTGAATACTCAAGTCAGTCAGTTAAGTGCCATATGTGATACACACTTTGGGTGATCAACGTCTGAATAGAAATATCACTGACTTGGCTGAAGATTATCCTGCAGTAGGTTGCCATTGCTTTCTGTGGTAGACTGGTTGCCAGCCAAGGCTATAGAACCTAATCTATTTCATTATTTAACCCATAACTGGAGGAAAGAAATGGATTAATATGTTTCACAAGGGTATTTGTGGGTAAGTGGATTCAAATGGAATTCAAACTCGGCTCCCCAATTTGTCGTTCTGGGTTGATATCCACTGCACTACAATGCACTACCCCAAGCACCGGAGCTCTATTTGGTTAGTCTGATCTCCCATCTGCCAACTGGATGTTAGTTGGGGAATTCTTTGGGAGGGAAAGTATAATATTTTTGGTTCTACAATGTCTAGAGATATTGTCTAGTTTTTTTTTTTTTTAGTACTATTTAGTCAATCCATGGACCAGGCTGTGTGTATTCATTGGAAGTAGGGTGAGCAGTAACTGGACAGTATTATAATTAAGAACATGATATCTCTGAACATAGGTATTAAGACAAGAACAGTCAACCCCCAGAGATGAAATAAAGAGTTCAGTTTGAAATTCCCTCATAGATTACTTGGGTTGATATATTTCTGATGAAGACCAGAGGGCACAATGAACTGAAATGTTGTGATAAAAGCAACAAAGATGAAGACAGTAGTGTAAATAAAGTATAATGTACTGTTTACAATGTGCCAAAATCGCCTTTCAAATCCGAGTTACACAAAATTTTGAGATAAATGTCCATATGTCAGGATAGTTAAGCAAACCGAGAAAGTTTTAATATTATCAGATATAAATTAAGACAAATGAGCAAATGGATTGCTATAAATAAATCCAAATCCAACATTAAGTCTGCCTTAATTTGCTTGTTGTTATGTTATTTTAACATGTCTTGTCTCCTGTTGACATGACAACACTGTTTCAAAGAACCGTGTATTAATAATCATCACATGGCTACAACTAAAATTTGGCAACTAGCTAGAATGAAACTTTTTATTTGAGTTTTTATAGCCTAACAGGTAAAGCATTGTCACAGAAAGACAAGATCTCAAGAATAAATAATGTAAATTCAAATTTTGTCAGTCATCTTGAGATTCTCAAGAAAATCTAAATTCAGGATCTGCAACTTAGTTGATTCTGACCTCGCAGTTTGCCTTCAGTCACTTTCTCACTGACAGATTGTGGCTTCCCTCTGTCTTTTCTGCAAATATTTTCATGGCGTCTTCTCTGATAAGCTTCTTTCCCTGGTTCCCTGACCACATGAATTCACTCATGCTACAAGAGTGGCCTCAAGATTCCACCATTTTACTGTCAAATAGTCAAATATAACTGTCACTTCTTTTCTAAAAGCTCCTTTTCTCACACTCACCTGTGGAAATCCCTTCTATATACTTGCTGTCCTGATAGCTACAATCATCAAAAGTTTAAATGCAATATCTATATCAACCTCCCATTCTTTATTTGGCATCCCCTATTCTCTGTTTTCTTTTCTCTTTCTGTGTAACCCCCTGCACACCAGTACTAGTCCCACCTTGCTTGAGGTGAAATGATTAATAAAAAAAAGTTATTTATTAGTATTTTATAGTATTTCTCCTCAGTTTGAAACCATTATTTTATCATAATTGTAATATTAGTCACTTCCATCTAAGGAAACATTTGGCAATTATTGACCAAACACCCTGTGTTACCTGGTGTTTGTTTACTAATAACTCACTACATTTGTAACATCAACTGCTTTTCAGTTTGAAAACCGATTTGTTCAAAATGTAAGGCATTCAAGAACTGAGGTTTCTGTGTATCTGTTTTAGTTGTTGCTGCTATTGAAAGTCCTTAAGTTATGTTTTTCTATAATTTGGTACAGTTCTTAGCACTCGTCTACAATGTTCGAAGAATAATGGTGTTTTCTAAGACTTTCTAGCTTTATTTGTGTAGAAATAGTAGACAGCAACAGACAACTATAGTTGAATCTGACAGCTTTCTCCTCCTAGCAAATTGGTAGGTGGTTTATATAACAGCCTGGGAGATTCCACTCTGCTATCCAGGCAAGTATATTCTGTAGGTTCTGATTGGCTGATGATTCTAGTATGAATATTGTGCTCAATAAAAATAAGCACAATGTCCACCCTATGAAGATTTATGAGGGGGACATGTATTGAGTCACAACCCTGTTTATTTTTCTCTGCCAACTGGATGCTAGTAGGAAACATACTTGTGAAGGTGAGTCCCGAACTCTAAATCGTTCAATTTGCTCAAAGTCTCCTTTAACGATGAAGCTGAGGAAACATTCGTATACAGATTTCCAGTCACTTAACAAACTTTGTAGTATTAGTCAGTTTTTAAAAAAATCAGTTTTTTAGTGACTATTAACAAACTTAGTAGTATTAGCAATGAAAAAAACAAACAGTTTTTTGTGACTGCTACAAAGCTTTTTTTATTTTTTCATAATCATTTTACCCCAAGCAAAGCAGAAATGCCACTGGTGCACAGGGTGGTTACTTCTTCTATGTGCCTTGTCATTTCAAAACGTAGACAATCATGGCTTTCCACATCTCCCTATCCCTGGTGGCTCTTAGCACACTTTCTCCTGTTATATCACACAACCCCCATTCTGTCATTCACCTGCTCAGGCCCTTCAAATATGTTATCCGCTGCTTTCTCCTGTTTCTTTTTCTCTCTATTTGGCCTGTTAGTGAAAGAAAAAAAAGGTACTGTGATTGTCGAAGAAAAGACAAGAGATGGATGGGAATCAAGTAGATAGAAGGTGGCAAGTAGTGTTAGTAATTAAAAAAAACAATCAGTGTTTTAGTAACTGTTAACAAACTTAGTAATTTAGTAATAGGCTTGTGTGGGATTTTTTAAAGTAAAATTCTGCATTATTTTCTTTTTAATGTTAATACACATATAAACCTGTAGAGGTTTAACAGAATTTTCACAGATGATGAATTTTTCAATACATCACAGTAATTCATACATTTAAAGTTGAAATTTCTGTAACACACAAGGAGAGAGGGCTTTGAGAATTTGACACTCACAGGACATATTGAAGGCAAACAGAACAAAGATAAATAGTGAGTTATATTCTTTAAATCATTCATATTTGGACTATTTTCTTCATCTTTGTTGTTGTGGGACTAAAGGCCTAGTGAATTAAAATGTCTGTATGCAAATTTGGTGCCCTAGTGGTTTTGAGTTCAATACCCAAGTTGAGCAGTATGTGCCTGAACTTGGTCAAAATGGGCCAATGATACCTGAGCAGTACTAAAAGTAAGAACTAGACAATATACCAAAACATGAGTAGTGAAACAAGAACAGTCTACCACCATAGATTAAATAATGGGTTCATCAATTCCCTATAGATCGATACACACCTGAAGAAGGCCAGAGGTTCCAGCAGCTGAAATGTAGTGATAAAAACAACAAAGATCAGGACAATAGTCCATATAAATAATGTAAATAATAATAACTCTTCATCCCAGGAATTCAGACAGAAATTAGCAAGTGTGTAAATGAATATCAGAATAGAGACTGAGCTTGAGATGAATAATAATGAAAGAGGGCTTGGAGAATTAGACACACATAGGACATATTGAAAGCCAAAGGGGCATATCGAAACATCAAATATTCTACCTAATTCATAGCAGAACAAGAATTGAGAAGGTTGGTAAGCAGACAAACCTTCGGTCAAGTGCCATACATGATACACGTTTGTATTGAAAGAGACATGACTAACTTGGCAGTAGGTTGCCATTACTTTCTGCGGTAGACTGGTTGCCAACCAAGATTATAGGACCCAATCTCTCCTGCTATTTAACACATAGGGAGAAATGATGAATTAATAACTTTGCCAAGGGTATTTGGACATAAATGAATGTAATGAAATCGACTGGAATTTGAACTTAGCTCACTGATTTTTCATTCCAAGCCAATATCCACTGCACCACAATGCTAAGACAAACCTTACTAAGAGCAAAAAAAAAAATTAGAAAGTTGTGGAGGGTCAAGATTACCCTCATTCTGAAGAGACACGGTAAATAAAAAATAGAGAATCGGTATAATCTTGATGACAAAGCAGAATTCTGTAATTTCTTTTTGAGAATTTCATTATAGAAATATTTCTGCTGTCACATTTATTTCTAGTCTTGACAGATGGCAGCTAGGACGTTTATTATAGCATAAAAATTACCTATTCTTCAAAGAATACACAGCATCTGAACTTTTTTGCCTAAAACCAAACCAGGAATGCTTTTATTCTTTCTTTGCCAATTCCACAGGGAAACATGCATGAAAGGTTCAACTATTTGTGCTACCATTTTTTTCTCTCTCTTTGGTGCATCAACCATTGCACTGAGGATATTTTGTTTGTCTGCAACACTCTTACTTTGCTTACACCATTGCAGATATATTGGCTTGTAAACAAAACCAAAAAGAAAGAACTTACATGTTTTTTCTTTGTCTGTTTCTTTTCTTATTGATTGTTGTAAATCAATCAATAAAATCAATTCCTTGTCTGATTCTTTTCTAAATATGAGGAAAGAAAATGTTAATCTTATCGTTTATAATGTTTTGCTGATTGTCATATTGTAAATGTGATGTCTTAAAATTCCAACTCTATCAATCTTATCTTTTATCTCTTTTTAAAAACTCAAAAAATTAATCAGGTTATTGTTATTCTTGTTATGAGTTTATCATCATTTTTGTCTAAATTTCTATAATGTGGGGTAGTTTACGATTATTCATTGAATTTTTTCAGACAGTTTTCTTATCTTTGTTGAAATTATAACAATGTTTTCGCTACTTTACTCTCTATTGCTATTCAATATATATATATATATGTGTGTGTGTGTGTGCATATATGTGTATATATATATATATATATATATATATATATATATATATATATATGTGGGGGGTATATATATGTGCGTAGGTTTGTATATGTATGAGTGGGTGTGTATATATAATGTGTGATTGTATTTATATGCATGTGCGTATATATGTGCATACATTTGCATTTATGTGTTTATATAGGCATGTGCATGAGTGTATTTATGTGTGTGTATATATGTGTGTGTGTGTGCATGAATTCTTGTATCTATGTGTGCATATTTGCTGCATATATTAAATATGTTTATATATATATATATATATATATATATATATATATATGTGTGTGTGTGTGTGTGTGTGTGTGTGCATGCTTATGTATGTATATATGTTTATTAGTGTATTTAAATGATCAAGATAATTGGACAATATCTAATGGAAGTTCCTCCTTGTCTGGTAAAAATCATAGTGTTGGGGATAATCAATTTATTTTCAAATATTGTTAATAAAGGGTTAGAGGTTAAGATTATAAATTTTGAGTTTTTGCTGTTATAAGGGATATATTTAGATCCAACACCACATCAGATGTCAAAGTTTATGAAATAAATTTCCTGAAATCTAAAAAGTTACATTGGGGAAACATCTAGGAATCTTAAAGCCTGCATCTAGAAACATAAGAGAGACATTTGTTGGAACAGCTCTTTAAATTTGCTTGTAATACACAGGAACAAAACTGGCTATAATTTCTATTTTACAAATGCCACCTAAAAAAAAAAATTCTTTATGCAGAGAATGCTTTGAAAACGGTTTAATTAATACTTTATCAACAAACATCAAAAATATTTTATTACATCAGTAATTTTCATAAAATCCATCCAGAAAGAATTGAAGATATATCTACTTACTACTCCTACAACTGGTGATATATGGAAATCTTTTCATCCTTCCATAAAACATTCCCAAATCAACATGCAGACAACCTGTAAATATAAATAAAACATGCCCACTAGACACAAACAAATGCTTGAATAGACATTATTATCTGTATTATGTATATACAAACTAGAATCATGATACAGTTACACACATGAATTATGCACAAATGATACTTGACATACAAATACATACAAAATTAGCTTAACCAATGAAAAACAAACAACACAAAAAATAAAAATACCAGAATTTTTTCCCTTTTTTTTTGTCCTGAATATTTCATTGTTTAATAAAGCGTTAATAAAAGTAAAACTTATAAATTTATAAATGTTTTTATAGACTAAATTATCGCCCAGTTCACACTCCACCCACATATATTGAACAGGTGAAGAGGCTCATCCCTTGTTTCCTGCTTAGGATGTGGTTTCCGGTTTTCTCTTTTCCAATCTCCTCACTTTTTTTTTTTTCAATTGGAGTAGATAGACTAAACTATCGCCCGGTTCACACTCCACCCTCGTCTATTGAACAGGTGAAGAGGCTCATCCCTTGTTCCCTGTTTAGGATGCAGTTTCCGGTTTTCTCTTTTCCAATCTTCTCACTTTTTTTTTTCAATTGGAGTACATAGATCTATTTATCGCCCAGTTCACACTCCACCCACGTCTATTGAACAGGTTAAGAGGCTTGTCCCTTGTTCCCTGTTTAGGATGTGGCTTCTGGCTTTCTCTTTTCCGATCTTTTTGCTATTACGTAGCCCCCTGCATATCAGTGGCATTACCAACTTGTTCGGGGTGATACGATTAAAAAAAAAAATTGTTTCTTATCCTATCATTTTGTCAGATTCTCTTTCATATTTGATCCTAATTCCTATATATAATCATTTAAATGGATTAATCAATGAAATATTATATTAGGATATACCACAATTTTTATATATATATATATATATATATATATATATATATATATACACACATTTTTTTCCTGTGTATTTAGGCGGTAAAGATTCTTTAAGGCAATTATTGTTAAAGACAACAAATATTTCATGTCAGTTCTAAATTACTAAATATCCTTTTCAGAGAAGGAAATTCCATCTGAAATTGTCCAAAACTTATTTCAGAAGAAATATGGTTCGAGCCTTAGACTCTCTAAAGTTATGATCAGAATAGGTTGAAATGTCTGTTGTCTTTAATGATATTTGCCTTAAAAAACATTAGCTGCCTAAACACATAGTTATTGAAATATTGTTGGCTCAAACCAATGACCAAACATTTTATTTCTAAACTATTATTGGTTGTTTTGAGAACTTTTCAACACCTCCTCATATATATATATATATATATACATGCATACATATATATATATATATAGATATATAGATATATCGTTCATTCAGCAGTGAATTAGAACACTCTCAGCTACTGGGCATGTATAATGACAATATACACACTAAAATGTCTGCCTCCTTCTACCGAGGACCCGTAGCTCAGAGGTAGAATCACCGAATGATGCCAATTCGGTTGGGTTTCAATCCTGGGTAAAAAGCAAGCAGCTGTCTAACTGCACTGATGAGCTGTGATACAGTGAAACAATCTGTCTGTGGATGACTATATATATATATATATATATATTGTATGCATTTATAAAAAGCTGCAATATTGATGATTATTCATGAGGAAAAATTTAATGGAATATGAAAGTTCTTGTAAAATAATGAGTTGGCCAGAGATTATTACAAATGTGTTGCTAGTCCAATTTTGAATAAGTGCCACTTATTTGTGGTCTTATATTTAGTAAATAACTATATATTATGCATCTACTATATATCTAATAAGAACAGTCATATATATATATATATATATATATATATATATATATATATATATATATATATATATATATATATATATATACTTGCAGTATAGCCTGGCATTGCTCGGGTGTAATGAAAGCTTTAAAACTAATCCATGGTCCTGGAGCTCAGACTCTTTGGACATTGGCACGAAAGACTAAAAAGCAATAGTTGTTTCCAGTTAAAGCGAAACCGTAGGCTGAAAGAAAAATCAATGGATGTAAGTCAAATTTTGATTTCCTGGTATCCGATATCAAATAAGTTTTTTTCATCATGAACTGAATTTTGAAGGCTAAATAAGTCCTCTGAGTAAATGGTATTATGACTGAGACTAAGAACTACAATTATACCTACTTAGAGCCAAAAACTAAAATAAAAGAGCTGAAAAAATACATACAGGCAGATAAACAGACACACATACAAACATCTTGCCTTTTATATATATATATATATATATATATATATATACTATCAATTTTCTGCACTATTGTAAGAACTGCAACCTTGAAACTTCTGAATATTGTTTTTTATGTCTTTGTCTATGAGTGTATCAAATTTGATTAAAATTGAACCATTCCTTCTATAATCTGATTTTTTCAAGTATCAATTTTCAATATCGGGGGTATCTCAACACAAAACCTAGCTAAGAACACTCACAGACGCTTATAGGACAACTGTGTAAATTTTCAAGAAAATCGGTACAGCCGTTTTGAAGTCTATAAGTAACAGACACAGACACACACAAAGTTCCATTTATAAATAAGTTTATATATATATATATATATATATATATATATTTATATTTGCATATGCCAACTATTATTAAAAACAGCTGCTACTTCATGTCAAGTTTAATGACCATCAGTTCCAAATCATGAATGATCCTTATCAGACAGAGAGGAAATTCCATCAGAATTTGTCCAAACTTCATTTCAGAAAAAAAGGTACAGGAAATGTTACCCAAGCTTTTCTATAATGTTCTTACTAAATGAACTTTGGATAAATTCTGATGAAATTCCCTACTTGTTTGAGAAGAATTATTTGTAACTTGGAACTATTTGGAATTATTATTGCCATATTTATGATGTTTAGGCTGTTGCATGCTCTGACAATCTTCAGATGACTGGAATTTCAAACAGAACCCATTATTTCGATACCTGGAAATTTCATGCCACTTCCAGATGTCTCCCTTTAACTCAGCTCCCTTTGCTCATTATTCAACATTGCTATAGCCAGGTATTGAACTCATAATGAGAACAATCTACCCCAGGGATCGAAATAAAGAGTCCAGTTCAAAATTCCAATCACCTGAAGAATGAGG